>VXBU01001756.1:2766804-2796559 GCA_013400315.1 Bombycilla garrulus
AAAAAAAAAGTGGAGTTTTTAAACCTATAGGGCTACCCAGATTTTTTGCTTTACAGCTACAAGAGCCAGTAACATTTTTTCAAATGGAAGTTGATACCACTGGCACTCAGTGATAATACCAGAGCTCAGGTAACAAGAGCTTGGTGAAAGCCTCCATGAGCTGATAACACTTCAATTGTATTATTAAAAATACAAAAAAAAAAAAAAAAGAAAAGAAAAGAAAAAAATCATCTAGGGGTTTTGTTCAGTTACTGAGGAAGTCAGGGAGCCTGACTGGACCTCCTGGGCGTGAAGGATAGAAAGGGAAATTCTGGGACTGCAAAGCAGTCAGACACCATGTAATACACTTGATTTATCCACTTGATAAATTTTCCCTGGAATAAAATGAGGACTGGCGCAGAACCTTGTGGCAGGAGGCAGTTGGGGAGGGTGAGGTGCACAGTGCATCTGTTTCATCCAGTGGTTTGTAGAAACAACTCCAGCAGTGATTTTAAGCAATTAAGACTCTATGAAAAGTTCTAGAAATAATCCATGGTTCATCTGACACCACGTGCATTTTCAGAAAAAGCTGTGCACTATTTCACTGATTGATGAGAAATATATGGTTGTACAGTGCTGTTTTTTCTACTTTTCATAAGGTTACTCCTGTGTAGGGGTGATATCCAGCTGAACTAATGAATAAATTTTGTTCTTATTTGCATAGAGGTCTAGAGCAATTTCATGAAAGTGGAAAGTGGGACCTTCACTATGGTAAATAGCACCTTAAACTCTTGGTCAGCAAGTAGAGATTCCCTTGTTCAATCATGTGCTGATTTTTTCTTTAACATCCATCCACTTGCCATAAATATATTTTTCTCTCCCCTGTTGTTAACTGGAACAACTGTACCCTGCTCTCCACAGAAGATGAAGGAAACAGGAACCATTGGTTTCCTCTCATGGATCATGACTTTGCTGTCCAAGGGCAGAAAATGTAATAGAAGAAAAATAAGAAGCCAGGGTTTGGGGTTGGGATTTGGGTTTTGGGTTTGTTTTGTTTTGTTTGTTTCCTTGTTTTTTTTTCTTATAGGCTATTTTGAGTATCTTGATTCTCTGAAGGCTGACTAGAAGCCAGAAAAAAAACGCAAAAAACTAAATTGCTGCAGTCAGGAGCATTTTTGGGCATTTTCATTTTGCCTTGTCCAGGAAGAAGGAGCAGGGTTAAATTAATGTAGAGACTTCTCTGGAAAAGCACTCCCAGCTGCAGTTCTGAGATACACCATGGAAGCATGAAAACACTCACAAATTTTGAAGAAGAAACATTTGTAAAATTTAATACAATACTGATAATAATTATCTATCTGAGATTTTTTTTATACAAGTAATCCTTTTTAACAATACAGTTTATCTTAAGTCTAAAAGGGCTTGTTGGTTACTAGAATGACTGTATTGTAATATTGCATGTGCATTCCCCTTTGTTTAATTCACACTTGTCCTGCCTCCATTCTACAATTCAACTTGCGGATTTTATTTTAAAACTAGAAACTCTCAGGTTTTTATCAAGTGTTTGAAGTATGGACAATTGCTAGGTGCAGTTTGCTGTCTCTAATTCATTCATCATTTACTTAAATGTCATAATCCTTTCATTTATGCATTTTTTTAATTGCGTCCTTACAGGTTTTTTTTAATTTTTTAAAAAATTGTTTCTTGTGTGTTAAGTGCAATTTTGTCCTTCATTCCCTCTCATATTGCTTCTACTGTCTCACACAAATGCAAATATTTGAAAAAATTTAAATCTGTTTTCTTCACTTATTAGTGTTCTTGTTCCTTCAGGTGGGAATTTTGCTTTAAATTGTTTTTCTTGTAGTTGCATATCTCTGCAGGGATATTAATTTATGAACTCCCAGCTACAAGGATTACTGGAAATCTGTGCTGCTCTAGTGTCTGCAGCATCCAGTATGGGCACGGCCAGCCTCTCATGGCTCAGTACAAGAATGTCTTCAGTCAGTAGTGACAGGCATGTGCCAGGGAGCTCGCAGCCACCACTGAATTATCCACCACACACAGATGGTAATTTTTCCTTTCAAAGATGCCAGAGGTGCCATTTCACAGGGAACTTGGAGCTGAGGCAAGTGTGTGTCTCCAGACGTGAGCAGAGGCTCATAAACTCAACTGCTTGCTAGATTAAGAAGATTCAAACTTAACACCTTGCAGCTCATGGCCACACTTCAGACAAGTGCTGCTGTGTTTTTGTGGCTGTGCGGGCACTCAGACCTTTGCTCTGAAGTGGGTTTTGCTGCAGTGCCTGTCTCTGTGCTACAGCTGTTCCACGGAGCTGAGCCCTTGCAGGAAACAACCAAACTTCTGCTGACTGCACCTGAGAGAGATGGGCCCCTCCCCTCGCAGGAGGAATGAAATACAGATGGCCAGCATCAAACCCAATTCTCTACTCATTTTTAACTTGGAACAGCGCTTAGCTTCCCTTCCTGAGGGAGCAGGAGGTTTGAAGTTTTGGGTATGACTGTAGGAGGTGTTTCTGGTGTAGGTCTGTGCTGGATGTTGAAGATTTATCTGCATGAAATTCTTCCTTCCTTTACGTGCCTAGTGTAGGAGTTTTGGTAATTGGATAAATCATCTACTGGTTATCTGTTTTACCTTGCTGCCTAAGAGAGAACCAAAAGCAGATGAACAAATTTACTATCCTTTCTGTCTTTCAGGTACGCTTAACTATGAAAGCCTGGCACAAGTTATTGATACATACATATGTTATTAACAATCTTTATTTTTTTCAGTTGCATAGATTGGAATCACAGATTTTCATGCACAGTTTTTGTTTCATTACAATGTGCCACAGGCTGAGGAAGTAAGAGCAGCAGTGATCAGAACTGAATGGCATGAAGTATTGACAAATCCTCACTTAAAAGACTTTGTAGTGTAGAAACTTTATGATAGTAAGCATAGCTACGACTGGGGGAAGCAGCACATGGCTTCTATAGCACAGAATGCATTTCAGAGTGGATTCTGCCTTGGGATGGTTAGATGGGCTGGAGTTGTTCTTATTTCATTATAAATAGCTCCAAAATGAGACAGATGCATCCAATATCAGGCACAGTGATGAGGTTTACAACAATTGCCAGTTCCACAATGCTTCCTTCCCTGTAGTACTGCTTTGTGAGGGGTAAGTCCCATTAGGAATGAGTTGGCAAGGTGGAAATGCAGAACAGAGAAATGCCGTAGGGGAGAGAAAGCAGGGAAGAGGAGCTGGAGGAAAAACAGCAGCCCAGAGGAGTGAATTTTGGAGATCAAACCACTACTGAGCAGTCTGGCACACCAGCAGAAATGGGGCTTCTTGTAGCACTTGGTGAGACTGCTGTGTTTTGCCAGTTTGAGCTTCTTTGATCAAATAGGCTGATTCTCCTCAGAAGTTAGCGTGGGTTTAGACACATTTAACACACAATAGCTGTACTTAACAAAAAAGACTGGCTGCCTGTTCTGGTGCAAGGGAGACATTATTTTATGCAGACATTCCGCTTTCTCCTAGTTTTAAGTATGTTTGCAGGCTTCAAACCTTTGTCTAAGGACTACCAGAGATGATAGGAACAGCAAGAGTTCACATGTGAAAAGGACAAGAGTTGTATTTTCAAAAACTGCCCCAACGCACACGGGTTTTATTAACTGCAAGCAGCATAATAAATTATTTCTGTCAGTTTAGCAGCCTCCAGTTACACTGTAACAGTGAGTGGCACCATTTTAACCTGTGTTGAGTATGAAGAGATACAATAGCTGCATTGATGTCAAGCATTTGCAGAAGGGTTTACGTGAGTATTTTTAGACTTCTGTGTGGTCTCTGACATCTATGTGATGAGCACTTAAGACCACAAGATATATAAAAACATACTTTAGAGCACTACTACATATAAATCATTGTACACTTGTTTTACCAGAGAGGGAACTGATTGTCCTGTAAATCATTAGTGCTATTAAGAGAGCTATGCAGAATATGATCACTTACGTCTTGGAGAGGAGCTACATAAATGCCTTGGCTGCATTTGTTCAAACCTCTGAACCTCATGCTGTGTGCTGCAATCAGATTAACTGAAAAGCTAAAAACAAACAGAACAAAACACATAAAGCTGAGAGCAATATTTGCCACATGCTGAGGTCAAAGAGGTGTAAATCCTGACAGATATTGATGGCTTCATTGCTTATGAAGCTATTAAACATCATCCATTTAGAGGAGAGATCAATAGGAAAAGCACCAGCTGAAGGGGACTACCCGTGGTGCAATCAGCACCAAGTGCATGTCCATCCTGTTGATCTGCAGGGCTTCTGTAAAGTGGCTTTCTCCACTTAGAAGTCAAAACTAGAAAATTATGAATTTCAGATGACAGCTGTGAGCATTCCTTGGACTCATTGATTCCAAGATCATCAACAAACTCTCATTTATTTGAATAATTTGCCAAGAAGGTGCCATCTCATTACTGGGCATAGCAGCCTTTTTGTGCAGTAGAGGTGTTTGGGTTGGTGTGATCAAACACAGTTCACTTCTGATCAGCAGAAAATAACTTTTTTCAATATTGTGACCATTACCTATGTATCCTTATCTTCAGTCCTGTATTCTGTGTGGCATTTTCTGAGGAGGAGAGCAAAGGAGCTTGTGCAGAACACTTACCTGGACATTAGCTGTTTGACTTTCACAAAGTTAATGAAGAGCACTTCTGGGAAATGGGAGATGTCTTGTCTTTCATCCTTGACAACAGGAATTTCCCTGCTGGCCTTCAGACAGCCTCTGCAATTAGATTTGCATTAATATCTACTCTCTTTTCCATCTTCATTCTTACAGGTACATGCTAATGAAACAAGAAATCTTGAACGTTCTTGTTCAACTTTTGAGTGTAAAAATGTCTTTGCCTGGCTGATGTTAGTGACACACAACCCTGGGATGTCGTGAGGCACAGGTACACTCCAGCTTGGTGACTGGAATGCAAGTGCTCTGTACAAAGCATTGTGACAGTGTTTTTACTGTACCCAGCTGCAGCTTCCATTGCTCCTCCAGCTGCCTGGGCAGTGCCAAGGTCTCACTGGAAAACCAAGAAAGGCCATCAAAAGGCAGCGCTGGCACTGGAAAACATCTTTGTGCAGGTTGGTAAGGACAGGTGGTCACAGCCCTCTGCAGAGAATTTACAGGCATCAGACTGAAATGCAGCAGGAGAGAGAAACCAAAGAGTTTATTTCAGATTTTTATCACTGCCATGATGGCAATGGAGCTAGACTTGTGGTCTGGTGTGCAAAGGAATTGGAAACAGCAAATTAAATCTTGGGAAGAAAACTTAAGAAATAAAAAAAGCAAATATTTTCTGAGCTTAAAATTTTAATCTGAACTGTTGGCTTGCTGGTGACCTTAACTCTCACAGCTGTTACCTCACAGCAGACCTTTTGTGGTTTTGCTGCACACTAGGTGACAATAGCTAAAATTTTCAGCAGTTTGTTCCCAAAGTAGAGGAGATCTGCAGCTTCTTAATAGCTGACATAAATCAGCTTGTGAAGCTGACTTCATCATTTCTGTGATCTGTCCACAACCTTTCAGGTAGGTGCTGAGTTTATTTTCTCATCCTGGGTCTGTGTTGCTATGGTCAGAACCTGGCTGTGGGTGGTGAAAACTGATCATATTATAAGGAGCTGAATTTGGAATTTGCAGAATGCAAACCTCTGACACCCCATCTGGCAAGCTATGTAGGATAGACTTCATTTTTCCCATAATGTGAAACTATTTTTAAGATGGGATCAACAATAGATAGTTGCATAGAAGAAAGAAAAGTCTCATTGACAATTAAAGAGAAAGAAGTGCTATAATAATTTTACCAATAATTTATTTATTGATTTAGAAAAAAAAAAAAGCTCATATTTTCTTTGGTCAAATTTAGTAATACCTTTTAGTAATATATAGAAAAATAGCCCATATTTTTCAAAATTTTTACAAAATTAAATTGCAATTATTATTCTGAATGAATGAGTTTTATTTCACATGTTTTCACCAACACAAAGGAAAGAATAGCAGTAAACCATCATGATTTCTAGCCTGCACTGAGCACTTACCCCATGGAAGCCTGAGATGCCTACCCACAAATTAAATCCTCCAACAGCTACGAGCTCGTGCAGCTGCAGCACAAACAAGTGGCAGCCTCAGAGCTGCTCTGGGTTAAACTGCAGGGAGGCATCACGTTCCAAAATCTGGACTCTGTGCCCCGGGGGGGTGCCTGGGAACTGGGCAGCAGTGGCAAGGGGACAGTGCTACTGGAGCTTTTCCATCTGCAGTCAAAGGCACAGGAGGGACAGGAAGGCACAGATCCATTTTGTCACTATCAGCAGCCCCACTCCAGATCCTTTCCGTGCAGTCCCTCTCACCTCTGGCAGATCTGTAACAGCATGAGCTTGTGCCCCATTAGGCAAGAGTTAAAACCTACAATTAAAAATACTAACATTTAATTTCAGAAAGTGGAGGCAGGCCAGAATATCCCAGAGCAGACAGCAGGGTCAACAGCAGGCAGGGTCTGTAAATTGACTGTCTGGCGTGAGCAAACTTAGGTAAGTGCTGATTAGGCAGGTCTTGTACCTTTTGTGGAAACAAATTCAAGCTGCAGCCTTCTGTACACAGCACAGCTGATGATGGGTTGTTACTTAAAGGTCTGGGAAAGCAGCTTTCAGATCCTGAGCTTGTCAGAAAAAACAGCAGGAGGGTGCAGGAATAATGAAAACAAATGTACACTGAGAACTGGGTGGGTAACACAGGTGCAGAAGTCAACAGTGTGACGTGCCCCAAAAGGTATCGCAGGAAACTGTAAAGTCAAGGCTGAACCAGGACACCCAAACAGCTTCTTCCTTCTATTAATTACTTGCTGTGCCTAGGTCCTGACAGGGCAAACAGCATCAGTTATGTTTTTCTCCCCCTGTGCACGGGGGCACAGCTTTAAGATGTTTCCTCTCCTTGGAGAAAGAGGCTGCAAAATTGTCCTGGCTGGCAGAGCTGGCTGGAAGGGGAAGGAAAAGCAGCAGTGATGCTGTTGCAGTGGGGGGAGCCTGCAGTCCATTGACAAGTGGCATCAGCAGCTGGAGCAGAGCTGATTTTTAGCACAGATTGACGCTGGTGGGTGTTCAGGCCATTCCTGTAAGTCCTCAGGACCTTAAACATCTTCTTTCTATTCAGTATGAAGAAGTTGTAAGGCAGCACTTAACAATTCACTTCCCTTACTAATGAGAAATGGAAAACACCCTTTAATCACCAAAACCCTCTCATTGCTGTTGATAACAGGTTTTTTCAGATTATTTTTTAAAAAAAGTCCCATTTCCAGCTGCCTCATATGAACAATTCTCAAAATAGCTGAGAATTTGGAAGCCATTTTATGGATTTTTAGGTTTTAAAGAACTTTCTGTCTGGGAGTGTGAGACTACACTCATGAGCAGTAAGAATAATTCTTATTGTTATTTAATTTCTGGCAATAGGTACTAATTTTACGAAAAAAAGAAAAACAACAAAACAAAACATAAAAACCCCAAGAACTTTAGAAAACTACTATAGTTATTACTTGACCTACTCAGCAAAGGCAGCTGCTGTAATTTTACATGCAGCTCCAGCAGCAGCTGTTTATCTAATGAGCTTTGGAAGACCAGCTCTCCCAGCCTGACAGCTCCAAGAAACACAGAAGCACGGCAAGAAGTGGCATTGATGTTTTAATAAGTGACATTCTTTCCTCTGAGTCAGTCAGCATGAACGAAATATGTTGGTGGTGGAGGCACTGGGAGACACCACCTTTAATGAAGGCTTCAAGCCAGCACCTATCATTGTGCTGAGAGTGAGAGACTCTCCGATGCACAGATGAGAAATAAGTGCATGTGGTCACAGACTGCAAGGAACAAAAGACAGAGGCATTTTGTGGCAGGAGAGAGTCATTTTGGGTCTTTGCAGCACGTGTGAGCTGAATAAATGCTATTGGATATTTCAGCTTTCCATAAGCTAGGTCTAAACACAGTGTTTTAGATGCCTGGAGTGGGAGCCCTGTGGTAGCCCTGGACCTTCATTCAGGAGCTCTCAGTGAGTCCATGGGATGCTGCTGCTCCAGGCTAGTGCAGGGTAAGGCTCACATCCTTACAGCACTGTGCCACAACCTCCTGCTGCTCTCACCCTCGTGGATAAGCCTCTAGCCAAGCTGTCACTTAAGTGGTCTCAGTGTCTTGCTGTCAACAGCTTAACCCTAGAAAAATGTTTATATTCAGGTTTGGACAAGGAGGAATCACAAACTGGAATTAAAGCAGCGTTTCCCATTTGGCTTTGTTCTACCCATTCTCAGAGCCATTCTCAGAGTACAGTTAAAAATAAAATGACCTCTTTCTTTTCCTTGCTGCTGTCATGATTGTCATTCCCCAGCAGATGCCCTAACTTCCCACTGCGCCCCGCTGGCTCTGCTGCCCCTGTTGTCTCTCAGTCCAAAGAGTTTCTGAACAAGAGACAGGCTTTTATGGAGCCTGGCAAAGCTTCAGAAGGGAAAAGGAAAAATCAATACGGCTTCAAAGCAAAGTCTTTGCTTCAGTGATTATGACACTTGCCCTTTCTTCACTAGTGGGAAAAACAACAAGGACACTTACACCAGCAATGGAAATAGAATGAACAACAACAGAGAGACCTTCCAGGTTTGACTTGTAAAGGGAAATAACTTTATAGTCATTGTCCCTGTTTGGTGACATCAAAAGCAGGTATAGGGTGTTAGGCGGTGCAGCCTGGGAATGAAGTGGAAAGTAGCACAAAGTCAAAGAGAAGAGCTGAAGGAATTTGGATCAAGAGATAATGGACTCTGCTGAAGAAACAGGAAGAAAAGACATGACACAAAGGTCAGGTCCATCGTGGCACAATCAAATCTGTTATAAAATGTCACCAGCAAAGGTGGGCTATAACAGTAAAAGGACCTTCCAGTAAGCTTTACACCATTTGACAGCTTTTTGCAGCAAATGAAAATGGTGACAGGCCCTCACACTTTGCTAATGAACAGATTCTCAGTAGAGTTGAGCAGGTCAGAAATTTTCTAACAGAAGCTGAAAATGCCAATTAAGGAAATTAATGTTTCTGCAAAATCAAAACAACTCTAAAAAAACTCCCTAAATCCTCTAAAAGAATGTTTTTAGAGGATTTGCAAAAATGTAAACTAAATGTAACCCTCACAAGTCTGCTTCAATTATATTTATACTCAAATTTTTATAATTTGTTTCCAATTCCTTTTGTTTCAAAACTATATGCTTGTTCCAAGTTCTTAATTACATTCTCTTCTGACTATGCAAATTCTTACCTGTTTTTCCAAGCTGGTTTTGTTCTGATGTTTCTATTTCTGTCTCATTCTTCATATGTAACTTTGTGGACCTCTCTCTTTTGGAATATAACGCATTGTTTCCATAGACTTTGTGTAATTGTTTGAAAAGTCTTTTGCAAAGGCAGTATTTTCCTTAAGTGAAGCTGTGCCTTCAGCTGCAGTGGCCACTGGATTTGTTGGAGTTTCTGGCCTGTGCAGGGATAATTTGCAGGACCTACTTTCCCCTGCTGAGAGGGATCCTGGGTCAGCTGCTGTGGCTGCAGTGGTGTCACGGAGCAGGCTCCATCCCTGCTGAAGCCACGAGCGGATTTCTGAGGAGCACAGGGCAGTGTGGCAGCACAGTGATGTACTCATGCTCTCACCCCTGTGCTTGTGCTTGGGTGAGAGTTCTGCAGCTACAAGAATCAATGAAAATCCATTGATTTCTCCACACCATCGTAAAGCTTGTCTTCTCCTATCTCCAGTTTGCAAGCTGAGAGAGGAGACTGAAAAACTACCATTGTCTTACACTTTTTCTCCTTTTTCTTCCCCCATTCTGTGCTTGCACAGGAGACCAAGATTTGGATCTGACAGAGCCACCTGGTAACTGCATCACAGCAGCCAACTCTGTCAACACTCAGGTTGTGAAAATAGCTGCTTTTGAAGCTTTCTAAGGAAAGGAGAAGTGCAGAGTGGGATTGCCCAAAAGGCAAAAGTTGAATGACTTTTCTGTCTCTACTCATCTCTCTACAAGCAACAGCAGTCAAGGAGATGTAATATGAGAGAATAGGTCAGTGCGCCTCTGGATATTCCAGATTCACATAAAGTTGCTTTTTCAGAGTAATTTCAGCTCCTTTTGCATGATATTGGCTGCTCTAGGATGAAGACAGGTAGCCCTCATTCATCTGAAGGACATGGGAATGTCCAGAACTGTTAAAAATTGTCTCAGTGGTAAAAGGGAAAATGTATTTTCAATAATATTTATTTTCACAGAAACTGTGACTAAAGCCATGCCTGTCAAAAAATGAGTGGGCAGGTGTCTACTTCTGGTGCTCACACAGACTGGTTGGGCAGTTTGGCTTTTGACACCCAGCTCTTCCAACTGAGAAAATCCCCAGCTGCACAATTTTTATAAAAAAAGGTGCAGTATGGCAGGTAAAACTGCAATGGCTGGTAGGTACATGACCAGCTACATACCTTTATTATCAATATTAAAATCTACATTGAAATTTTGTGTTATTTAAGGCATAAAATTTGAGAAGCTATTGCTTTCTGCTCCACCAAAAGAGTGAGACAGACCCAGTGACAAAAAAAAAAATGCCATGTGATTTATCTGCCATAGCACCATTTGTGACTTTCCCTACACTCATGGTTTCAATAATTCATATAATTCTTATTCACACTGCTGGGGCTGTTGCATGCAGGGTGTTGAGCCCCACTCTGAGTGTTGAGCGGGGTCTGCAGATGAGGACACACAAAAGAAGAGGGGAAAACTCCTCTGTGGGCAGCTGGGAAGAGCAGTGCTGGGGTCCCCAGCCAGGTGTCCTGTGGGCTGTCTCTCCTGTGCAGGAACGGGGAGGATGAAGAGAAAGATGATGATTTTTTTTTGCATGCTTTCCCACTATATTATATACCCCACTATATTATTATATGCTTTTTTTTTCCCCAGTGGGATCAACCCAAACTGCCTCTTGGATGATCCTCTTTGTGGCATAATTACAGCTGAGTACAGTAATTAGAGAAATTGTTGCACATTGGCCATTAACCTCCTGTGCACATGTGTTTCTGGCTAATAGTTCAGTGTTTAAAATACTAATAGTACAGAGTATACAAACACTGCTTTGTTGTTTCAGTTGTCTCTGACACAAACTAGCACCTACAAAAGGAGGTATGAAAAGACTGCAGGAAAGGGCTGATTTTCACACCAGCGGCAGTGGCCTCCCATGAGAACCTGCCATATAAAATTACTGGGGTTTGCAGGTGCACGGCCACGGGAACAATGAAACAAAGCCGTGAGAACAAGCACAGCAACGCTGCCTCGGCAGCTGCTGTGAAAGAGCCCAGAGCTGCAAAGGGCTGCAAAGAGCAGCCCCGGAGCTCTGCTCAGGCTCAGGCACTGGGGCACCTGAGGCACAGCACAACCCAGGCCAAACTCAGCTTCAGCACAAGCTGATGGGAGGTTTTAGTGCTCAGCGTCTCATCTCGGCTCCACATGTGAGCCCAAGCCTTGCAATTAAGTAGAACATAACTTTTGTATCAAAATATACATCTGAGCCGATCTACACTTTGGGGTTCATTCTAGAATGGTGTTTATTCAAAAAGTGCAGTCCTTCCTAAATA
Source organism: Bombycilla garrulus (assembly GCA_013400315.1). NCBI lineage: Eukaryota > Metazoa > Chordata > Aves > Passeriformes > Bombycillidae > Bombycilla > Bombycilla garrulus. The sequence continues at coordinate 2,778,456 of VXBU01001756.1, forward strand.
AACCAACACAAACTCGCATCTCTCCTCTCCCTGTAGCCCACAGATCACAATGTGAGTCATGCTGAAGTACAGAAAATAAGCCCAATCAAGCTGGTAAAACAACCCAGATCGGAGATATGAAGGCCTCTAAATTAAGAGTGCTCTGCTGCAGACCCCCAGGCTATTGCAGCTCACGACTGTTTGCTCCTGCACCACAGTTGCTATGGCAATTCATACAGACAAACCCAGTAACCTGTCAGGATCCAACCAGGTTAAAAACTAGGACTAAAATTATATTCAGAAATAAACAGGAAGGTGATAGAGATGCCAGAGAATCGATATACTGTATTCTCTGTGTCTAATACCATTTCACAGGCAGGCAGCTGCATTCTGTACGAGCTGCACATTCCCAATGCCATTGAACACTTCCACCACACAAAGCACATTGCAGCAACTCTGACTTGTGGGGAAATAAAATTACAGAAACTCTTGTAAAGAAACTGGGAACAGACAAAAAGTGCTTAAACAAACCCAGACTATGCCTGCTTGGTGGCTACTCTAAAAAAAAGGCACGTGGTGTCTTACTAGAAGAGAAATGAGATATTTTTCAGATTCTTTGACATGGTGCTGAGACAAAACCCAGGTACCTCACAAATGACAAATCTCTAACAGCAGGGAGACAAGCATGTGGCTATGATGGGATCTGCTGCATTTTACAGGTGTCAGGCTGGACCTTGTTTTCACTTAATTAGTGAATCCATCTTGTTCATGTTCCTAGTACCATAGCACCTTAAATTGCATTACAATATGCTTCTCAGTAGAAATGGCATTGGGAAAAAAAAACCCAGAAACACAGGAGAATCGTCAGGAGCTGCTTTTACACAATTTCATAATCCTAGTTTTGTCATCTCCAGTAATGAATTCTGTGACATAAATAATGGATTTACCAAATACAGACCACAGCTTTATCACACTGAAACTTTCTTATGTCACTCACAAACACCTTTATAAAACAAAAATATCACCTCAAACAACAGATAAAACAGATATCTAAATGTCCATTTCTAAGGACTTTCAGTATTCTTTTTCATCACCTGGAGGTGCAAATGACTGAAAATGGGTCAAAGGCAGACAGCAGAGCTTCGAGATGGGCCAAAACACAGCAATGCTGTGACCCTCACAAGGCTGTGGCATCAGAGATCTTCCTTTATGGGGCACTACCGAGGTGGGAGCAGTCTGTTTTTCATTTAGAAACTCACCGCTGTGAACATGGAAGTCTGACAGCTCTCACCAGCTGTCAGAGCAGGAATCACAGAATGGCTCAGGTTGGAAAAGAGCTTTAAGATCATCGAATCCAAGCACTGCTCCAGCACTGCCAAGTCCACCATCAAACCGTGTCCCCAAGAGCCACATCTCCACGTCTTTTCAATACCCCCAGGGCTTGTACCAAGGATTTGACCAAACCAATATTAGTGTTAACATTGCCTGCTACCTCTGCGGGGAAGAACGGACTGTGTCTCCTGTCAGGCACAGCTCCTCCCTGCAAAGGAGTGCACGGGCACAGCTCTGGACTGTAACATTTCATTCCTTGCCCTGCCTGCACATCTCCCTTCCCGGGGAGCTGCGGACACACCAAGTAAATCAAAGTGATAAGAATTTATGAAACCCAAAGCAGTGCTGGATTTTGGAATGACAACATGATTGTATATGGGTAGTAATAAAAGGCAAAGGTTCCCTGAAGCCTCAGGCTGTGAAGTGGAGTAGAGCAATGTGATTAAGAGAGAGTTAAGAGGTATTAAACTTTGAAGGAAAAGGCATTCCATAGTGACATGTTAATAGATCCCAGGAAAGATTTGTTAATGGACTAAAAATTGAGAGGCTCTTTGTAGGCAGCACTAAGTAAAAAGTAAATCACTTTTCCAGTGATTTAAACCAGTTTCTCCATGGGGGAGGTTCACTTAGAGCCTGGAGGAGGCAGGAGCACAGCCAGGGTACACCCAGGGCTGCCTGGTTGGGGCTTGGAGCCTGGGAAACAGGGAGGACACGGGGAGGACACAGGGAGGACACAGGGACACAGAGCTGCTTCCAGTGGTGCTGTTCCACAGCTCTGCACAGCCACACCTGGTTTATGCCTTCCTTCCCATCACATTGAGCATATGAGTGAATAAAACCTCGTGATTTGGGTCTACAGAGGTGGTCAGGGATGCAGTGATTTTCTGAAAACTTCTTCTGGGGTGTGAAACACAGAGTGTGACACAAGACATAGCTAAATAATAGTTAATTTTCCATTAAAACATACTGCAGCTGGGCAATAGCTGAAAATGAAATATGATCTCATCAAAATTTGAACCTTGTAAGGACACTGAGCCCAGGAAAAAACTTCATCTGGCTGGTGTGAGATACTAAAATTTACTGATAGCAACCCAAAAGCAATTGTAATCAGGGTAGAAAAAAGGGCAGTAAAATGTTTGTCTTGGCCTGATCTTTTTTCTGTGATCTCCTTTCCAGGCTGACATATTGGAAGCAACAAAAGCAACAATATTTCAGAGCACACTCCTCTCTGAAAGGCAGAGAGCTCCAGAACAAGTAATACTGTCTCTTCTTGGTAATGAAAGGCAGATTTACTATTGGCTGCATTATAATAAAAGGTATCACATATTTTGTTACATATTGAAATCAGTGGGGGACCTTTACCCTTTACCAGTGGGACAATCTCATTTCTCCACAGCCTTGTTCAGATGCACCTACGATTCCTGGATTTTCTAACAAAACTCTAACCTGCATTTCACAGGCAATAAAAAGAGGCATCAGGAACTTTGGATGTGGCTTTGGAGAGAATTGGATGCAATTGCACAGCTGTTATTGCACCATCAAACACAGCCCCTTTCTGCAAAAGAGGCAATCCTGCATGTTTGATGACAGGGACTGCTGTACATGGTGACAAGAATTAATAAAACAGTTGCCTAAATTCTGTCTTGGATTTTTTTTTTCAGACTTGAGGCTAAAGATGAGCATCAAACAAGCATCAGCTGATGCTTTAGTCACCCCTTGTGTGTTCAAGCCCTGGGTCAGTGCCAGTGATGAGTCTGTTGCTGGCCAGGTGTTTTTCATTTGGAATCCCAAACCCAGGCTGAGCCCTGGTGGTGCAGGTTCCTTCAAGTAACAGCAGCAGGAGTTTTGCATTTGGGAGTTCATGAACTACATGTAGTTGTCAAAGGACATTAATGAGCATCAGTGTTTGCAGCTGGGACTGCACTCCCACAACTCTCTGCTGGGAAGAAGCTTCCAGAAAGAGGGACAAAAGCAGAGCTGTGGGGTGAGAAGGAAAAGGGAGCAGCTCTGGGACCCTGATCTGTAGCTGCACATGAGGTTTGGAGGGAAGGCTGAAAAGAGAGAGTGAGGCATCCAGGATATCTTCACCCCGTGGGGAAGGACCTTTCCCAGAATGGAGGTGGGTGTTGGAGTGTCATGGAGTTTATGTGGTTGTTTTACAGGTACTCCTCAGTGGATGTGTTTTAAGGTAGGGATAATCCAGGGGACTTAGAGGGAGTACAGTCAAGGAGCTGTACCCACTCTCTATGCCTTTCAGGCAGCAAAGCAATATGCAAAATGCAAAGTGAGAAAGTGAGAGTTCAGACCTTTTTTTTTTTTTTTNTCCAGGCTGGTTAAAGTGGCTTTTTTTTGTTGTTTTGTTTTTGTTTGTTTGTTTGTTTGGGGGTTTTTTTGTTTGTTTGTTTTTTGTGGGGATTTTTTTTTGTTTTGTTTTTTGTTTTTTTTTTTCCTTGTTTTGGTTTTGTTTGTTTTTTTGAATCCTACCTCTTTCTGATGAAGTCCTACATGGTAAAAAAGTGCCAAACTGTTGCTTTTCTTGGAATGCTTATGATCCTAATTGTTTTACTGATTCAATGCCTATGTTATCTGTGGATTTTGTTCTAACTTTTTGATATCACTCATGTTTTTTATTATGCATAGCACTAAAGCTTAATCTATGTGAGATGGAATTGTCCTAGGGCTTTTTGTTACTGTAAGTCATAGGAGGGTTTTTTTAGACTATTTCCATATTAACAATGCTTAGCTTTTTCTTCTGGCTTTTGTTTTCTGTGAGGAGTAGCCACCCTCTCCTTGTGGAAGAGGGGGAGTGACAATTTTGTTGGGGGTTTTTTTTGATTCTTATATATCAATATATATTTATTAAGTGAGAACAGTCCTCTTAGTATCTCTTTCTGGTGAGCACAATAAATCCTGCAATAATGTATTTATCATCCCTTTTTATTTTTTAAAGGTATAATAGAAGGGAAAGCCATTTAGCAAATCAGGTACAAAACTAAGATCTATGTTTTAGGAGCTGCAGGGGAGTTGGAAGAAAATTGGCTCTTGTGATGAAGCACTACTCAGTCCATCACACATATGAAGTAAAGTTTTGCCCCTGAGGTGAAGAAATGGGTGCTTTTCCCTTTCTATAAAACCTTGGAATTTGGAGGGTTTTCCTTGTGTGCATTACTGTACCACTTGGCAGTGTCTCCTGCACTTATATTTGGGATATGGTAAGAACGGTAGGGACAAATGTGTATCTATTTGCAGAGTGAGGCAGGGAGAGGAAATAGGGTCAGGACTGTCTCCAGTCCTGCTTCCCCCACACAGCATGGTGATTTTATTGTTGGGTTGTGCTCTGGACCTGTTTCAATATTAATTGTTCTGGACACTGAATTAATAAAACTCAGTGGTGTTTGAATTAGCCTGTCTGTAGGCACAGGAGCAACCCAGAAGCCCTGAGCTTTGTGCACGACCTGCCGAAGGCATTAGGGAGCCATCAACACTTCCACATCATCCCAACATTGCCTGGGCTTTAGTGTGTCTGTGGTTGGGGCTGCCTCATGCTCCTTAGCAGTGATTTCAGAGTAGCTTAGCTAGCCATTGAATTATAAATTCAGAGATTAAGTGGCCTCTGGTTATTTGAAAGAGTGTATTGCTAAAAGCCATTAATAACTGTGTCCCAAGAGGCAGGAATGGGTGCATGGTGGGTCCCCTCTGGGCACAGGTTCAGCAAGCAGCATTTTCAGTATCCTGGCGGTAATGCTCAGCTTTGGAGGGCACAGAGAGCAGGAGGAAAGGGGGATGTGCTGCAACAACACCTCTTCAGTATTTCCCTTCTTTCACGTACAGTTTATTACCTTTAGTGTCACTGTGATGCATGAGAGTGACTGTGAGTGATGTTGATTGTGTGCTGTGGGGAGGATGGAGTTTGATTTCTCCTCTTTGACTTTCCAGCATTTCTTTCTGGTACATACTAAGATTATTTTCTTGCCTTTTCCTGTTCCTCTTCAGAGCACTCCAAGAATACTAACAGCGTTCTTGTTCTGTGCTTTGCTGAGCATGGGGCTGTGAAATCCAGCTGGCACTTGCACAGAGATTCATATGGAGGACTGTCCTGGCCTCCTTCTCTTAACCCTCTATAAGGCAAATCATTCTATTCTTCATGATATAATTTAATAAAAAAAAATAAAAATGCCAGACCAGAATGTAGAAGCTGCTGCTGCATCTGACTGATGTGTTAAGACTGCAGCTTGAAGATAGAGGGCAAATCGTGTGAAAAAGTTAATACTGTATGAGAGAGAACAAGGTTTGGAGAGAAGGAAAAATAATTTAAAGAATATTCTAAGCAAAAGTGCCAGAAGGAAGGCGTACATATTTCAGAGAGACAGATTGGGTAAAGAAGCCTGGCAAAGGAAATCCTTGTGGAAAAGCTGTTAAAATGGCATTGTCTTAGAGCATGAAACTCTGCATTTCTGTGCACGAGTTAACCTGACCCCCAGCCATTGTTTCCTACGGGAGTGGAATAACTTGATAGGCAGCAGGAGGCAAAATTATTTCAAGTCTTTTTGGCATTGCTTCCTGTAACCAAAACAGTAAACACGGACATCAGCGTGTAAACAGGATGCTCAGCTGTAAGTTAGAGCAAGATGTAGCTTGTTCTACATTCAGCTTTTCTAAAAATAATTCCGCTTTAGTAAATAAGACATTCTGTATGTGTATCCTACTTCAACACATTTCGATTGCCGTCAACAAACTGTAGGTTTTTAGTAGAAGGTGTTTGCTAAATAATAAGTAAGGCAAACTGGATTTACTAAATCAGACCCTCTCTGTTTTTGTTGCTAAACTTCTGCATGGCATACGCTTTTCTGTATTTGGATAAAGGCTGCTAGGGATTTACTGTTCCATTTGTCAATGTGGCTGTTCTTCAGTCTTATGCCTGAGCTACTGGGATAACCAGGAGGTGTGTGTTCTACTTCTAGCGCTGCATTACTGTGTTTCCTAGTTGTTTTTTTTTAAATATGTATTTTGCAAGCAAGACGATATTCTTAAGCAGGGTTTTTTTGGTTGGGTTTTTTGTTTTTTTGGTTTGTTTTTTTGGGTTTTTTTTTTGACAAGGGCCAACCTTGCTTCTTNCAAAAATGTTAGCACTTCAGTTTCTAGATAAACCTGCTGCAATTTCTCCTGGAAATCATAATTTGGACATGTAGAACTGCATCTCATAAAATAAACCATAGTCCCGTGGTACTCCGTGTTGACTGAGTACGGGGAAACTGTAGCTCTGTGGGGGACCTGTCAGCAGCTTCCCTGTGCCTCTGAGAAATTACCAAGAACACAGAGCCAGGCTCTTACAGCACTGTATGGCAGGGAGCTGAGAGGGAAAGGACATAAACTGAACTCACAGAGGTTTATGTACTGTTTAAGGGAAAAATTTTCTCATTATTAGGCTAGTCAAGTAGATTTTGCCCAGAGAAACTGTGGAGATTGTTCAAAATCTGGTTGGATAAAGCTCTGGGCTGCTATGGCAGACAGCAGTTTTGGATCATAATCTAGTTGGGGCTTGATGTCAAAATCTGATGTGCCTGTACAAACTTCCTTTTGACCTACATAGATATAGGAGAGGGCAAAGCAAATTATAGCCTGGGAGCCTGGGGAATTTCTTCTCTTGACTTTCCAGCAAAGATGGTGCTCTTAACATTAGATATGGGGCAAGAATATAGTAGGAATAGTGCAAGAGGGTAACTTCCTGACTCCTTAAATAACAGACCTGGATTACATAAATCACACTTGAGAATTTCCAACATATTATTTTCATTAGGTTGTTTAAAGGTAAGTCAGACAACTTGGCAATAAAGGTTGGAAGCAGGGAAAATAATCTGCCTTTTTTTCCCCTCTCTAGATATGACACATTTTGTAATGTGCTGTAGAGGTAGTGTCTGCTATTAGCAGTGAGTGATGGTGTTTAGAGGGTGAATTCAAAGCTTGTAAGGAAAGCTGCAAATCTAAGGGGAAGTGTTAATGGAAAAAGGACAGTTTCCTCTGGCTTGGACTTCTCCTCCCTCCACACATACTCATCCTGTGCTGTGCTCCAGTTATAGAACAGCTGCTTGCTTTACCTGTTTGCCTCTAACCCTCTAGCTTCAGGTAGAGAAGCGTGAGGAGGCACAAACCAATGGGTTATGAAGGCTTGTTTGTTTCCTTTTTGGGAGTGTGTGCACACCATTGCAAACAAAATGTGCTCAAGATCTTTAAGTGCTCAGTCCCCTCACAGGCAGGCAGTGAGACCAGGTGAACAGGCTCCTTGGTATGGGTTACCTCAGCTGGGATCTTGGTGTCACATGCGCCTTGTCAGCACCAGGAAAGAGACACATCTGAGGAGTGGGTGATTTCCCACTTCTAGAAATGTAAGTGCTGCACTTGCCCCTATAGCAGAGATTTCGTGGATTTAAATATCCAGATGGTGGTACTTGGCAAAAGTCATATCCTACATGGTTTAATTCACGCTGCAGTTGTTCGTTTTGATGCTGGAGATGACTTCAGAGTAGGATGTGTTTGAAAATGAAAATGTTTGTCCAAGGCCGTTTCTATTCCAAGCCTATGAATAAAAGGAGGAGGGGGGCCCAAAGGAGAAGTTGCTGGCTGTTAATGGTGCTCTACTGGTGTCACATGGAGCCTTCAGTATGAAAACTGGCATGTGGCTTGCAACTGAAAATAAAGGCAGATTTTTGACGCTTGAATTCCAGGTTCACTCAGCAGCTTTTAATTGAGGCAGAGTGTCCACTTATCAGTGTAATGCCAAAGAACAGTGCTGGATTCATTTTATTTATTATTCATTTTATGGAGTAATCTTTCCTCACAGTATAGAAGAAAATCAAAAGTGGCACTGCAAATGAAGCTGGTGATGCTGCATGTTCTGTTGGTTAGATGGGAGAAGATGCTAAAGCCTGTATAAACTCAGTGTGAGTTAATAAGTATAACTATCTGTTTTCAACACTTATCCTCTAACAGAGTGGTCATGCTATCCTAACAAGCAACTAAGTTGTGATGAAAATTGTTATTTGTGTCCCAGACTTTGCTAGTCAGAGCCTCTGGAGCTCAGCATAAAAAGGCAAGGAAGGTCAAACTGCATCAATCTTAGTGTGGCATCTGAATTCCAGGTACTATTTGGAAAGGAATGAAGACGTCTGGGGGGTAAAGAGTGCATTGCTCTAACACATTTAAAGTGCAAAAGAAAATGGGCTGTACTCTGCCATCCTTAAAACGTAAGAGGTAAAACCCATAAATAGAAGTTGTATTTTTATGGGCAAGAACAGTACATTTCTTAGTCTGTTGCACAGTCAGCCTTTTGGCATACTAATTGCTAAAATCATAAACATCCGTAGCTTCGAGTTGGTTGCTGAAGTTATGCTGCTAAATCTTTATACAAAAATTTAAAAAGTAAAAAAGCAATAAAAAACTATAGCTGCTTCTTCCCAAATTCTCTTCTAATGACACTGTTGTTCTAATAAAGTGGTTAGACATTCTTACCCTAGCTAGGGATGCTGCTAAACCAAGCTGAAATACCCATCTTGCTGGGATCATCCTTCAGGCACTATTTAAATGACACACCAGCAAATACATCGACTTTAACTTGACATTTGTTGTCCTTGCTGCTTTCCTCTACTAGTTCTGTAAGACACTGAATTTTTCCCTTGGAGTAATGAGTAGTGTTTAAGGAAAAAAAAAGAAAAAAAAAATCTGTCTTTAGTTCTTAGAAATGACTTTTTTTGATGAGCCATCCATTTTCTTTCACTTATGAACTTTAAATTGTATGCTGCTTTGACAGCATTTTTACTCTTGGAAGTATCCAGCTACACTATCACACTTCAAAAAAACTCCAACTGTTCAGAGCCAAATTGTTGTCTTGCTCCATGCACTGATGCTCAGTATGGAAGTGAACCAGAGCAGTGAAAAGCTATTTATTATATGATAGCATCTTCAGGCCTGTGTTAGTCTGAAAAGGTATTTCATCCTACTTAAGTCGTTACCTTAGCGGTCTGCAAGTTGTGTTTTGTTGAAAAAGTAATTTAGTCACCCTTAGTTAAAGGTTTTAAAGTTAAAAGTTTTGGCCGTGGGAATTAAAACTGTTACCAATCCCAAGATACCAGCTGAAATGAAAATAAAGGAAAATACCAGGTACTGAAGCAGTGCTGCCTCTCACATGGGCTTTCTTGGACCTCTTCTGTTCACAATTTAAAAAAGAGGCAAGATTTTCCTATAAAATTGGCATGTATTTCTCTTACCAGTCTCTTTGGATTTGTTTATCCTGATTGGAATTAAAGCCTATGCACTGACAGAAGTAGTGTGAAGAGATCAAGTGGGATTCAGTCATGAGTTTTGTTTTCTTGTACATTGCAATCACAGAAGTGTGCTTGAAATTAAAAGCTTTAATAACATACTCTTTACAGTGGCCTGCATTATGACAAGTATATCAGACACAAGATGTGCCATAAAGTGTAAACCCTGGACAAACAAACCCCTGATTTATCCACTTTAATCTGTATTGGATGTTCTACTGGCTCGAGTTTGTTTTTGCTGTATGCAACAAATGGGCAGCATGGACAGGTGCAGGCAAGGTTTTGATGAAATTCTGGTGCCCTCTTAGTTTTTCAATTATCTTTTTGTGTTTGTGCTATTGGACTCCCTTTATTACAGTTTGCTTAGGTATGTGTCTGGGAAACAGTGAAGAATTTCAGCCACTAAATTAGAGAACAAACTTGACTGCATGGATTTCATAGCAGCTCATGTAAATGTTTTTCCTGTAGAGCTGGAGTGTGACAGGATTAACACATCCTCTGTAGCTACCTCTGAATCAGCAGTGAGCTGCCTTCCCTTCTTGTACCTTGTGTAGTCTCTCATGTCAGTGCAAAGGACATGACACCCAGTGTTAGCATGTGTTTTACCTTTTTTTAAGAAGGTTATGTTGGCTCACAAGACCAGGTTTAAATGGAAGCTCTATGAATGCTCTTCCATAGAGGACTTGTGTGTAGCAGAACCCGCTCTGCTGTGGGTACAGCCACGTGCAGGGCAGGAAACCACAGAAACAGCAAAGGGGGATCAGCCCTTGGGTTCTCTCCAGGCTTTTTAGACATGTAAGTCTGGATTATGGCAGGCACAGGCCTCCTGACAGCAGCAAAATCAGCAATGTGCAGACTCCTGAAGGTTTAAGTGGGAGCAAGGGAACAACCCCAGTGCAGTGGGATGCACTCCCCCCGCTGTGGGTTAGTGCTGCTCTGTCAATCAGGGAAAACTGTGGTGTCCTGGAATGGAAACAGGTGAAGGCCCACCAGTCTTCACTTGGATCTGTGCTGAAAGTAACTCTACAATGGGCTTACGCTGCGAGCCATAAGGCAGATTTCAGTGCCTGTGCTCAGCACTGCGCCGACAACAGGATGCAGCGTGACCTGAGTGGCAGCTTCCCACCACATGCACCAAGGCTTGGGTCTAACTCTGTCACTACTCCTAGAGTGTAGTTTTGCTCTAATTACAGTTTTTAAAATATTTCATTTTTTTTTCACACCGGTCCTCTGGAGAGTTAAAGCTGAAATGTCCTTGATTCTGTTGATTTCTGTGCAAATTGTAACACCATTTTATCAGGTTTTGATTTAATTAGTCTGCTTCAGGGAGAGAATTAACATAGCATGTATAACCCCTATTTAAGTGTACCCAGAATTGTATAATAAGGAAGTTTGTGCCAAACAAACAGCTGGGCTCTGTCTGGAAAAGCTTATATTCTGGTGGCACAAACAGAAATACACAATAAATACAAACACAGAACAGCATGTGGCCATTGCAGTTGGTAGTAAATGGAAAGAAATTAAGTTCTTCTGTTTCTGTGATTTTTTTTTTTCCTGCTAAGTGCCTCAGCATTATAATAACTTGTTATTGTTTCTTTGTATGGACTATCTCTTGATACTCCTCTTCTAAATGGAGCTGCTGTTCCAATACTTGGACTATTCAGCAGATTCCCTCTAACTTGTACCTTCTTTCCTTAGTTTAGACTCCCTTGTGATAGTTTTGCTTCCAAGTTATAGTATCTCTCCAACACTGATGGTTCCATATGGTCACTCAATTCGTAGTTAATTTAATTAGGTTCCTCTTTAGTGAAGCAGTGCATGGGCAGAAGCTCTAGTGTCTCTGCTGATGGATCACTGGGCAAAGCCCTCACTCACCAGGACTTACATTGCAATGTGCTCTTAATTGTTTAGATACTTACCAAAAAAAAACCCATCAAAAAGCTACATTAAGAAAGCAATGTAAATTATTTCTTTAAAAAAACAATTGTAAAGAGATGCCTACAAGCTAGTGAAGTTTGCATTTGATGAAATGAAAAAAAAAATCTGATTTCTCGCTATTTATAAACAAGAGTAAAAACATTTGGGCTCTTACACGTTATTTTCTTATTTTTCTGACAGCAAACTTGGGATGAATCCTTCCCACAACAGTGGAAGCTTTTTTTTGTGCCTTGTCAGAGATAAGGTGACTGTGTGGAAAAACAATGATGATAGGGATCTGTAATTACTTGTGACTGATGAGCATATCTGACACTGTTTCCTGGTATGCACTGATAATTCTCTGAGGTAAGAGGGAAATAGACAACTTCCTCTGCTGGCAGTAGATATTTTATGTTCAGGATGCTGCTTGTGGTGAGGTTTTGGGCAGGATCGCTATACCACAGCGTGAAAATATTAGGGAAAACAATGCATGTCTGGGGAGCATCTGTTAAATGTTTCTGTCTTTCAGGTTGGTATAGTATGAATAAAGAGAAAATGAGTCCTATGAATAAAGAGAAAATGAGTCCTGGGAGACAGAGAGCTCTTTCAGATGTCAGTCCTCCAATTAACTCTGTAAGGGCACACCAGAGCATCTCTGGGTAAAGGCCATCTGTCTCTTTCTCTTAATATGAATGGTGGCAATATAATTATTTTGAGTGGTGAAAGAAGATTCTCTCTTGGGAGAAATTTGTCTTGATTCTGAAGTGTTGATACATGCAAAGTCAGAACTGGACCCTGTAGCAGCTTTATTTTAAGCTGAACATTTAAAATGTTTATGATATTTTAAAGTTTCTGAGAAGTTTTTGAAACTAGTGAACTAGTCAAAATTACGCAGAGGTCTTGGAGCTCAAATAACTACAAACAAGATTTCAAAGCTACTACTAACCCTCAAAACTACCTCTACCTGAATGGCCTAAATGAAATACTCTGCTCTGGAAGGGTAAGAGGATAATATTAGCTTAACTGTGCTTTATCCTGTGCTTCTCAAAATGATCAGTTGCAGGACAATCATTAAAATCACAGGCTATATGTTACTGTCCTTGGAAGCAAATGATACATTGCAAGATTTGTGGGTCTTTGTCTTTTATCACAGCAAATCGAACATGTCTGTGTCAACAGGGGTTCTTTTTAGATTGTTCCTTATTTTGCTAGGCCTGCTGCTTTTAAATAAAACGTTTTGAGTTAATAAAGAACAAAAATGCTGATGTTTGTGTTGGTTTAAGAATGGCAGTTTGGTTTAAGTCTCTTTTCTTGCTAAGTACTGACTATAACGCAGCTCCAGATGAAATCAACCAGTAATTAGGGGTTGTCTCCTTTCCATCTTCTCCACAATCTTCAGCAGTTACCTCTTTTGCTCAAAAACAACTGGAGGTCAGGTTATGTGAAGAAACCCCAGGATGAGTTAAACGATTAAGACCCAGAAAAGCCCGGAGCACTGCAGTCTGCAGTGTTCCTCCTCCATTTGGAACAAATTACCTATCCCAGCTTCAGACCTCAGTGGGGGAGAGTATAAATTGTTTTTTATTTAGTCTTAATGTTGTGTTCGCCACCCTACCTGCGCTCAGAGTATTTGCTGTAAGTGTGAGCCCTGCAGGTTGCCAAAGGGCCACTTGCAATGCTCTGTCTTCTGCTCCTGCTCCAGTTTTGCGGTGTTAGCCATCCTGGGTTAGAAACCTAAACAGGGCATCGAGCATGAGGAGGGGAAACCTGCAGCGGGAGGAGGGAAGTCTTGCTGGAGAACAGAAATGCATGTATTTCATGGTGAAAGAGGATCTGAAAGTGCCAGGCTTTGGCGAAAAAGAATGGGTAGCTATAAAAGAGGATATAACCTATAAGCAAGATTAAAGGAAATTTAATTGGAAGATTAAGGCTCAGCTTCTCTACCTGTTCTCATTTTCTGTTTCAATTCACAAAAACCTCCTGAAATCCAACAGTGGTTGTTCTTTAGATAATGGAAAAAAAAAAAGCAAGAAGCATGTCTTCTTCACAATCTCTGGCTATAATCTTTATCATAGCAACTGTTTCTCTTGTGAAACGACTTTGGGTGTTGTGGAGTCCTGCATATGAGGGATGCTGATTATATTCACTCTCATCTCTTGAATGGGCAAGTCTGGGATTCTCTGAGTGCTGTGCCCCCAACAGAAGGATGATTGGGACCTGCTGGAGTGAGTCCCGCAAAGCTGAGAAGAGACCCAGCCAGGCAAAGTTGGGGTTATTCAGCATGAAAAGGTTCTAGGAGACATTAAAGCTCTTTCCAACACCAAGAAAGCTGCACAGACTTTGAGGAACTGTTTTACAGCGTAAGGATACAGCTCCACTGAGTGGGAGGGGAAAGGTGGGGAGAATCCACCACAGGAAAGCTTTGATAAGAAATAGGGCTTCCATCTCATTTCAGTATGATAGATTTCAAAGTTAAAAGAATGTGATTAAGTAGGGTGTGATTTCCTTTATAGGAAAAAACAATCATGCTCTAGTTTAAGCTCGGACAAAAATTAGGGTTTTCTGCTTTTGCTAGTTATTCTTTGTAAGTCATGGCTCAGGAAATAGAAAAACTTCAGATGCACTGCAGAACCACAGAAGCTCTTTTGTATCACTATGCACTACTTAAACAGTACTTGAACATGAATCAGACGTTCTTCCAATTGTGTGAAGCATTTGTGCTTAAAAGCCTTTTTTAGGGAGGTATTTCACTGCTTATAGGCTGATGAATAATTAATGGCTTCTCTAAGTACATTGCATTCCTCCTTGTTTAGTTATCCTTTCCTAAGTACTTGGGGAAGCCCTCCTAGGTTTAATTTTGTTATCTTCTCACTTTCTTAAGGCTGTATAACTGTGCACTCCTGTCCTCTGGATCAGAGTGCTTGATTGTACAGGGGTGGAAGCAGACCCTGAGCTAACCTGGAGTCACCTTAGGAGGTGCATTCAGGCAGTTCAACACTTAGGATGCCTGATTTAGGAACATCAGCTCTAGTGAGTTTCCATGATCCATTTCATGTCTTCATTCTTTAGAAACTACTGCTATTAGCAGACTTTATAGATAGGTAATGCTCATTTTTGTTGCTTTGTAGTGTTATTTTTCCAAATTCATTATTTGAAAGGTCATTTTCCAAGGTTGCTAGGTCTGAAATGACTGTTCTTGGCAGCAGCTCCAACTGTCTCTTCATTTCATTAATTTTCTTGCTGAATCGCAGATTTGTTCTGTAAAATACATATATCCAATTAATTTTTCAGTATAAAAGGCAGAGACTGCCCATAAAAAGGAATTTTAGACTTTCAAACAGCATTTAGCAGATGGTTTTAAAGGTTTTTAATTTCTTGTGTCCTCAAGTGGGGCTTCTGTTATTTAAATGTGTGGCACCTTTAGCCTGTGTAAGAAGCAGAACTTGACATTCCAGGCATGCCTACCAGTCCTCTTGGTCTCGGCACCTTCCTTGATTAAATGCTGCGGGAATGGGCGATAAGGGGCAGGACTGTAGGTCCCTTTCAGACCTTTAAAATGACAGTTTTAATGCTCTCCTTCTCCTGCACTGGAATAAATAGTCCTGCCAACTACAGTGATCAGTGTCCTCCAGCAAGGGAGAGGACATCACACTTCACAGTGTCAGCCCACCAGCGTGGCAACCAGGTAGGATCTTTCTTAAGTGAGTTGTGGACTGAATTCTCTTAAAAATTTAGTTTTTTGTGTTAGTAAATCGAATATAACCCAAAAAAGCAGCATCGAACCCAGCAAGGATTAAGGGAGCCACGAGGTGGCACTTCTGCTGCACAGTATGCCTATGGCTCAGTCACTTTGCAGGCTGGTAAAAATACAAAAAGAAACAAACCAACCCATCTTTCACCTACAGAAGGAAAGTAAGCTTATTCTTATAAACAGCCATTTAAAGTCAGGAGTTAAAACTATCACATGGATTCCTTTCAACCTAACCGGCAGCTGGACTCGATGATCCTTCTGTCTCTTCCAACTCGAGTTATTCTATGATTCTATGCTAGACTTTCTGTAAAGCAAAAACTTGGAAACTGCCTTACCCAGTATCTCCAGTCAATGAAGTATCTTTAAACTTAATATTTAATTTTTCCAAGTTTCCATGCCCATTTCCAAACTACCTGACCTATTTTTTGATAAGGAAAGATGTGCACCAGTACTGCAGTGTTCTGTGGATGTACAGTTTTCATCTACTGTTTCTTTTCAGAAAAGTTTTAAGTTCATATTTGATTATCTTGCGTGTCCTTTTCTAGTCAGGTCACAATAAGTTTTTGCAAAATGTGGTTACCCGGAGGTTTCTTTTTCTTCATAGTGTAAATCTATTTCAGTTTTCCTGAACATTGGGGTGCCACTTGTTTTTTTTTTTTGGTCACGATTCAATATTAAAAAAATCCTTGCCAGTTGCCTCAAACTTCTCCCTTTGGTTGCAGCTCTGTACTGTGGAAAGCAAATCCTCTCTGCCTGTGATCCTTGAGGCCAATCCTTGGCAAAAATGTTGGGGGAAGGGAGGAATTCTTACAACAGCAGCAGGAAAACAAGGGTCTGGGCAGCAAAACTGGCCTGGTTTTAGCAAAAAAGTTAATGGAATTTTGTATTTGACTGACTTCTGGCTATTGCTTAGTAATTAAGAGACCTCTCCAGGAACTTCTGGCTAAAATGCAGCAGAGTTATGAGACTCCAAACTGCTTTCCTAACAAACCTCTAATGAGTCTGGAGCCCTGTGTGAAAGCACGTGGAGCCATGGCTGGTGCACTTTGCCTTTTGGAGATGATTTCTCTGCTGCAATGTCAGCTCACACTTGTGCCAAGGTTGGGACTATCAGAGGTAGCTCACAGCTGAAGCAAGGAAATGCAAAACTGTGGTGGTGGCAAATCTGTTTTAAACTTCAGCCTCAGCTTTTCTCAGGGAATGAGCATGACTGGCTGAAGCTACACAGCACAAATCCTCAATTCTGGAGTGACTAACAAAACCAGTCTAGAGCCAGGGCTCATACCTGGGGATGGTGTAGGAAAGAGCAGAGTTTTAACATGTCATTGCAGGACACAAAAAATTGTGAATAAAAACTGATTAATCATGCTTTGAGTAAATGCATTGTACACCTACAAGCCTGACAGATTTCTTTGGGCAGGACAAGTACACCTCCAGCTGCAGCTGTTTTACTTCTGCTTGATGTTGGAAAAAGTACCTTATTCATGACGATTGTAGATTAGTTCACCTGCTCTTCAGTGACTACATTGCTCTTTTTCTAAAATTTTCAGAGCTGCAGCAGTCCAGCCAGACTTTCCCATTAATACTTTATTAGCAGAAGCCAGTTCTGTTATAAATGCTTGAAATTTGCTTTTCTGTCTGCTTATATGTGCACCATATGCCTAGAAGACTTCTGGAAGACTTTGTTTTCTGCCTTTTCTGCAGCAGCTACTGGGGCTAAGATGCCTTTATTTCAATAGTACATTTTAAACATTAAATGGATTTGGTTTTTTTCTTTCTTTCATAAATGTCTTTCTTGGAAATGCAGCTGGACATATTTCTCCTTCTTAAAATGAACATTTCTATCAGTAATTCCCTTAGGGTAAACAATACTAAGTCTGACTTCAGAGAGTGAAATTTATCAGGTTGATGCTTCTCCTGCCTTTGTTGAACAACTGAGCCCTGTGCTTTGTGTGGTAGCATCCGGGATTACAGGACAAATTGTAAATTGAGGGACAGAATTAACAGCAAAATGCTTCCAAGAAGAACTAAGTCATTAATCTGGGTCGGAGAAGTTTGTTTTACTAAGGAGACAATATTGTAATGGCAGCGTATACAAGATCAAAGTTTAACTGTTAAGAGGCTTTGTGAAAGCAGTGTAATCACAGCAGCTCAGACACCTACAAAACTGTGAGCTCTGGTGTGCTTCGAGCCTTCTGGTTTTAGTTTCAGGCGTGCCCGCAGTGCTCGGATGTGCGGTCTCGGATAATCGGGCCGCGGGTCCTGCCGGGTCCGGGAGAGCTCAGCTCCTCTCCTCCGGGGCTATGCGGATTTAACTTGTACAGCCACAAACTGCAGGTCAGAAATTATCCCCCCCTAAAAGTTGTAAAACAAGGCTCGAACCACCACCGTTATCGGTTAAACAGTACAAAAGGCTGAGAGTTGCGGCTGTTCAGCGTGGAGACGAGGAAACTCCAAGGAAACCTCAGAGCCCCTTCTAGTTAAAGGGACTAATAGAGAGCTGTAGCAGGGCTTTTGACAAGGGATGGAATGATATGATGGAGAATATCTTTCGGTGGAGAAAGGGTAGACGTAGAATAGATGCACGAAAGAAACTCTTCCCTGTGCAGGCGGTGAGACCCTGGCACAGGCTGGCCGTAGAAGAGGTGGCTGCCCCATCCCGGGCAGCGCTCAATGCCGGGCTGGACAGAGCTTAGCGCACCCTGGTCTAGTGGAAAGCGTCCCTNCTCGGGCGGGCGGGACCGCCGGGCTCCTCACCCCGACCCCGCGGGCGCGGCGGAGCTCGGCTGTCAGCGCGGGGGAGAACTGGG
>VXBU01001756.1:2796632-3098549 GCA_013400315.1 Bombycilla garrulus
AAATTGTAAATTGAGGGACAGAATTAACAGCAAAATGCTTCCAAGAAGAACTAAGTCATTAATCTGGGTCGGAGAAGTTTGTTTTACTAAGGAGACAATATTGTAATGGCAGCGTATACAAGATCAAAGTTTAACTGTTAAGAGGCTTTGTGAAAGCAGTGTAATCACAGCAGCTCAGACACCTACAAAACTGTGAGCTCTGGTGTGCTTCGAGCCTTCTGGTTTTAGTTTCAGGCGTGCCCGCAGTGCTCGGATGTGCGGTCTCGGATGATCGGGCCGTGGGTCCTGCCGGGTCCGGGAGAGCTCAGCTCCTCTCCTCCAGGGCTATGCGGATTTAACTTGTACAGCCACAAACTGCAGGTCAGAAATTATCCCCCCCTAAAAGTTGTAAAACAAGGCTCGAACCACCACCGTTATCGGTTAAACAGTACAAAAGGCTGAGAGTTGCGGCTGTTCAGCGTGGAGACGAGGAAACTCCAAGGAAACCTCAGAGCCCCTTCTAGTTAAAGGGACTAATAGAGAGCTGTAGCAGGGCTTTTGACAAGGGATGGAATGATATGATGGAGAATATCTTTCGGTGGAGAAAGGGTAGACGTAGAATAGATGCACGAAAGAAACTCTTCCCTGTGCAGGCGGTGAGACCCTGGCACAGGCTGGCCGTAGAAGAGGTGGCTGTCCCATCCCGGGCAGCGCTCAATGCCGGGCTGGACAGAGCTTAGCGCACCCTGATCTAGTGGAAAGCGTCCCTGCCCATGATACAAGAGTTGTGGCAAGCTGCTCTTTGCAACCCAACTGTTCCGCGGTCCCATGAGCCCCCGCCCGTCCCATTCCATCTCGGCGGCTCCGGCGCGGCCCCGCGGGCGCTCCCCGGGGTGGCCCCTCACGGCCGGGGCCGGGCTCGCTCCGCTTTACGGCTGCTGAAAACTCCCTGGGCGGGCCGGGTCGGGCCGTGCGGCGCCGGGCACCGCGCCGGGCAGCGCAGGTANAACTCAGAACTCGGTGAAATGAAAGGATCCGCGGTGGCTCCTCCGGGGCTCCGGGCTGGAGCTGCGTTTGGGGTACGACAGGTAAAGGCGGACGGTTCCGCACAGCCCCGGGGCGCTCCCGCTCTCTCTCCATCCCTGGTTCCCGCTGCTCTCGTGGAGCCGCTCCGTGTTCTGCGCTTCGCTTTCTGCTCGCTGAGAAACGGGACACGAGCGTGGTCAGCCTGAGTTTAGAAACTGAGCGATGTGTTAGCGCCTTAAAGCTTTTAAATAGTGAAACAGAGCCCCCAAGACACGGTGAGCTGTGTCACATGTTGAAAACTTGCTGCAAGCTATGAGCGCAGTCAGCAGGGGGACAGGACGCGCTCCTCTCGGGATTTGGGGTGTGCTCAGGGTGGCAGGAACGCAACCGGGCGATTTCGCAAGTTTCAGTCTAGAACAACATTGCCATTGTCGTCCTTCTTTGTGATCCTCAGTGTCTTGCTTTCTCCGTCCATGCAGAGCTCCTTGACGTCGGCAGGTATTCGTCTCCTCTAACTGAGATGGCCTCAAAATTGTAATTAAAACAAAACTCCGTAACGAGTGTGGAGTTGACACTTGCAAAACAGCGCTGAGGCAACTCGCTGACTTCAGCCGAAACTTGCAGCATTGTTGCTGAGTCATCAGGACAGAAATATTCGGGGAAGAAATAAAGAATTTAGATTTTTAACCCTAATACGAGCAGCGTGTTTCATGTTGGCTTATTTATTACTTGGTACATATTTCTTGCATTTACAGGCAAATTTATTTGTTCAGTGGTTAGCATATGGAAAGCATTAGATGACTGAAACTGTAACAATGCCAGTCCTGTATATCAAGCAATAATTGTATGTATTTTTAGAACTTTAATCTAAAGAGCTCTTGTATGAGTCCCAATACATCCATAATGCAGCATTATCTCTACTAAGATCAAAATACTAAAGAATGCCATCTGAATTTTGGTCATGGACCACATTCCTAGTAGATATCTTAACTGTATGATAGTCTACCGCAAAGTTAATCACCTGAAACCAGCCAAAGAATGATCTTTCGAAGTTTACCTTTAGCAGGTTTTTTTTTTCCAGCTGAAGTCTTTAAATTAAAAACTCTAGAACTACACACACAAGATTTTCTTAAAAACCAATAAGTTATCCTACAGAAACACTTCTTTCAAGTTTCATCAGGTATTTCGTAGTTTTAGTGTCTGTCTAAACTTAGAGTTTGTTTTGGTTTTTTTTTCTTTCACATCCTTATGAGAGTTTTACATTGCAGAAGGTGTTGGCTGAAACAATACTAACAGGTCACATTGTTTGATAATGAAGCAATACTTTAATTTGTGATAATGGAAATTTTTGGTTTTGTGTCAAAGAGTTGGGTCCAGGTTGTTTATCTGAAGCAGAAAATAAGGTTTAAATGGGAAGAAAGTCAGAATTGTTTAAGTTAATAGAAAGATGCTCGTGGTTCACATGCATGTCACAAGCTGCAGAGCTTTTTGGTAGCAGCTCCCGTAGTCATGCTGGATCATATGACTTCCCGCTCTGTTAATCTTCATAGCTGAAGTCTTTGCTTGTCACTGCTGTGGTACATACCTGCATTATATTTTCCCCCTTTTAAAATAACCCCAGGGTCTGAATGCAAACTAGAAGAAAACAGACTTTCAAAGTGCTTTATGTCCCACTTAATAAACAGATTTATTTCAGAAGTTCTTCGTCATTCACTTGTAATCCTTCAGGGAACGTGTGCTGTAGATCTTCATTATGGTAATCTGTCAAACAGACTTTTCTAAATCCTCAGACTTTTTCAGTGGCTCTGGATCTTCTACTCTAAACATAATTTTGTTTGCCAGGCCAGCATTCCTACAGTATAGAATCACTTAAATGCTGCTTGGGCAGTGTTATGCTTTCTCTTTTCGTTTTGTTTTGTTTAGTTTTGTTTCATTTTGTTCTTTTCCAACCTTCTCCTCCCCCGTGATGTTTGCTTTGGTGTTTAGACACATGCATTATAAATACATTTATAAATTAGTTCATTAGGAGTATGCAATGTAATGTGAGGATGTCATTGATAGATGGCTCTAAATTAAAACTCAGTGGGACTGGGATCCTTTTTTGCATTTTTGTGCAGGTCATGTTTTGGTTTGCAATTAATCCAACTATGAAGTAGGCATTTTCTCCAGCTGTGGGATACAGAGCAGATACTGATGTGGAAATTGCCTTCAGTAAGTAACTCAGTGTTCTGTCTGAGAAATGAGTTTCTAGCCGGGTAGGGCTCAGGCTCTTTTCCTGAAAACAAGCAAAAGGACAAGAAGAAACTGCTTGTGCCTGGGGAGGGGTTGGACTGGATATTGGGAAAAAAATTCTTCAGAAAAAGGCTGTTGAGCACTGGAACAATCTACTCAGGAGGGTGGTGGAGTTCTCATCTCTGGAGGGATTTAAAAGAGGTGTAAATGTGACGCTTGGCGACAGTTTAGTGCTGGGCTTGACAGTGCTGGGTTAATGCTTGGACTCGATGTTTTTAGAGGCCTTTTCCAGCCTAGGAGGTTCTGTGATTCTATCATCCGTTGAAAATTGCATTTTTTTCTCAAAGACCAGCAACATGTGCATCACAGCGCTTTGTTCCTCCTCAGGCTGGCATTTGTTGGGTGTGTCAGTTGTGTGTGCCCGGTGAACGCTGCTGAGCAGGGAAGCAGCAAAGGTCACTGTTCATCCTCCAGTACCTGTACAGTTCCAAAAAGCTGATAACCAGGTACCCCTGTCACAGCCCAGGCTGGGTGCAGAGCAGTTTTCTCTCAGCTATCTTCTTGCCATGGGATCTGTTGTCAGTTGGGATCTCGCAGGGAAAAACTATCTGAAAACATAGTCAGGAAGTAATCAAAGGAAAGTTCACCAACACTGCTTCTTCTGGTTTCTTGCACAAATGTGTTTGTAGTTCTTTGTGGATATCTGAAGCACAGAATAGATACAGGAACTGATTAAAAATGTGAATATGCTATTATTTATTACTGATCTGTTACTTGTGTCAAAATCAATGATATAACACTGTTGACATGGGTTTTTGACCTCAGTAAGCCTTGACTTTGAATTCAGACTGGTTAAGTCTGTACACTACTAGGTCCAGCATTCCACCTTTATCCAGAGCCAGAGAATGAATTCAGCAGTCACACAGTTCCTCTGGGCTTTCTGCTGGAAAATCAGAGCGATGTGTCTCCCAAACACTTGTAGGGAGGGGGATATATGCAACAGTCCTCTGGGAACTTGCATTGTTTGGTCTGTTCTTTAGTTTTCTCTTGATTGCTTGTTTAGCTTTTCAGTGAACTGTTTTCCATGTAAATACAGATTAATTTGAGAAAACTTGTGGAAAAACTCCACGTGACCCAATCTCTACATGACTGGGCAGGAAATTTACCATATCTTTGTGTTTAGCACTAATGGGATCACTCCAGGAATCTTCTGTCAAGTTGGGTGTTCATACTTCAAGCAGGATGTTAGAGTCAAAGAGACTTCAGAGAAGAACTGTAAGAATGAATAAGGGTTGAAAATAGCTCCTGAGGGAGAAATTCTAAGAGCTCAATATGTTAAATATTATCAAAGAGAAAGGAGGGGAGGGACTTGATTGCCGTGTTAAGTGTGTGCCTTGTGAACAGAAATTCTGTGATGAAGCAGAAAATGATGGGATATCAAGATCCTGTGGCTAACATATGAGACAGACACATTTGCAGTAGAAATAAGAACTGCATCTTCAGCAAGAGGGTAATTTATTGTTATGGTAGGATATTCATCAAAGGAAAACTTTAATTCAAATGCGGTATTCTTCCTTTAACATGTACCTAAGTAAAATTTAATTGAAGGCATGTGTCCATGTGCTATACAAATCACAGCAGATGAACAAAGTATTTTTTTCTGTATCTAAATACGTGCATCTACATAAAAAGATAACAATGAAATATGGCTAACCCAGGAGACTGTTGAAATTAGAACAGAACTGATGGATAACTGAAGACTTTTAAATGTCTAAAATGCCTGGAAACAATGAATCACAGAGTAGTTAGAGTTGGAAGAGATGTCTGGAGATCAGATAGCCCAACCCTCAAAACAAAGAACTCTAAAACAAGGATTTGTTTTAACTGTAGTGAAGACTGAAATGTTGATTTGGCAAGTAATTCCTCAGCAATGCAAAGATGTCATTACACTGAATTTCTGCATTAGGAGGTCTTGGCCATTTTAAATTTGAAATTAACATGCTAGTTGCTAAGATTCCTTACAAGTTTTCATGGAAGTACTGTGGAAATTAAGGTGGTTGAAGTTCAGAATCTGAAGGAAAGGTGAAATTAAAAAAAAAAATCCTGCTGTCATTCAGTAACTTTCGTAGAAGAGAACGCTTGGGCTGCTGTAGAAAACTGCTGAATACAACAGGGTGGTAACAGCACATACTGTTTGTGTGTGGGAATTATTGGAGGTTTTGCAAGGAGGGATTTGTAGATCCTGCAGAGATTTGGGGGAAATCTGTGTTATAATGCATTATCTCCTGCGGTGAAGAGCCAGCAGGAATGTTCTGAGGTTTTTCCTGTGCTCAGTTCTACACGCCTTCAGCAGTCAATGCTTTCAGGTCTTAGGCTTAGTGGAATTGTAGGCAGCTGTGCTGGTTTTGCTGGGGATAGAGTTAATTTTCTTCCTAGTGTCTGGAATGGGGCTGTGTTTTGGATTTATGCTGGTGTTGGTAATAAAGGGATGTTTTGGTTAACACTAAGTAGTGCTTGCACAGAGCCAAGGCCTTTTCTACTCCTCACCCCAGCAGTGAGGGGGCTGGGGGTGCACAAGGAGTTGGAAGGGTCACAGTTGGGATAGCTGATCCCCGTGACCCAGGGAATATTCCAGACTAAATGGTGTTTAGCTCAGCATAAAGCCGGGGAAGCAGAAAACAGAGACATTTGGAGTGACAGCACTTATTTTCCCAAGTCATTTTTAGGTGTGATGGATCCAGGCTTTCCTGGGGTTGTCTGAACACCTGCCTGCCCATGGGAAGTGGGGAATGAATTCCGTGTTTGGGTTTGCTTTCATGCACAGCTTTCACTTCACCTGTTAAACTGGTTTTATTTCAGCCCATGGGTTTTCTCACTTTTCTGGGTTCTGTCTCACTTCTCACTGTGGGGGAGTGGCTGTGTGGGGCTGGGTTGCTGGATTGAACCCCCTTGCTGGGGGTTAAACCGTGACAGCAGCACGAGGGGAAATAAAAGACTGGAACATCAAAATAGCAAACCCTCCCTTTGACACAGTTTGACAGGAGGAACAGAAGTCAAGCTGAAGCACAAGTCAAATAAGATATGCTTGTCTTGTAAAAACTCTTCAGCTTTTTGGAGAACCTGTCAGGAATCAGCCTTCAATATGATGAGAGATCATCAAAATAAATGGAAAGGACCAAGCTAAGTGCACATCACTCAGTGAAAGCAGTCGTTTTTCTTAAATCCCAGAGGGTACTGAAGCAATGACCAGGGGATTGATTAGGGAGCATGGTTTGGTGAACCAAATCATGTATATGATGAGGACCAGCTGGTTATAAAACTGCAGCAAATTACAGCAGGAAAAGTCTGCAGCTGGAAGGATTTTTTGAGAGTCTGAAGGTGATTGTGCTTCTTGTCTCGAGGGATAATGTGCAAGTATCCAGAAAGTTTCGTGACACATGCTGAAGAGAGAGCTGGATATTTGTTGTATTGCTCAATGTAAGTGTTGGAAGTGGCTGAAAAAGTGGAGTTTTTGGGGCTGAGTCCTTAAATTCTAAGCCACTTACTTTGATTGCACACTTCCTTATGAGTATTTACTAGCTTAGAGCAGCTGGCTGATGGATGATTCTGAATGCTGCAATTACAGAAAAACCTGCAACAGTGAGTGTGCAAGACGGAAATGTTTGACCATGCATTGTTTTTCTCCTTATTAGCAGCAGAAAGTAAGTTGTAGGTGAATTCATACTTTTACTGCTTTTAAGTTACTATTCTTGTTTTAAGTTTTTATATTTTAGCATTTATGTTCCAAGTAGTTCTATAAAGATTCTGTGTTTTCTACTTTATATTTCCATTCATATTAGAGATTACCTAAATTTGTTTCAAGCTTTGTCTTTGCAATGTTGGTAAAAATGTAACTTTCATAAAACATAAGATTTTTTCTTTTTTTCTTTATGCACTGACTTAGGCTGTTAATATATGTGGTATAAGGTGTCATGGCCAAGTTTGTGGTTTAAGTAGATTAACTTTAGTAAAACTGTAATGTGAAGTATCTGTGTAGAGTGATGGGTGAGAAATTCTTTAAAAAACCTAATTATTTGCAGAAAACCATGTGCATACTGACAATTTCCAAGTAGACTTGGGTGTATTTATCTAGCCATTATAGTTCTTATTTTACAGATGAATATGCTAAGTGCTATTCAGAATTATTTGGCCATATGTTCTTGTTTTTATGGAACTTCATTTTGCGGGCTCTTTATATAAATAAAGTTTTCTCCTCATGATGGAATGTACGAAGAGGGAGAGAAAAGAATGTTATTTCAAATGTTATACCTTTCACGAAAGAGCAGATGGTGTTTGTATGCGGGGCTTCGAGGAAGTTTTACACTTTGAAACTACTGCTTTATTCCAGTTTGTTGAAGAGAAATGAGTGTTTTTAGCTCTTGTGGAACATCCCAGGCTGTGTCACAGCTGATGTCAGTGTGTCCTAAAGCCAGCAAAGATGTGGGGTCACGCTGACCCTTGGTCACTGTATTTGTATCATGTGGCTTGTTCCCAAGTGCAGGCAAGAGTTGCTTGCCTAAAGTTTATTTTGTGCAAGAGTGGCCCTGAGTGGGGTGACACTGAGTGACCTCAAATTTTTGCATCTTTATTCATGCCTTTTAAGATTTGAATCTTCCAGTCTCCAGACTTCCAGCTTTGGAAGCTGGTGGGGAACAGTCCCCTGGTGACACAAGTCAGCTCCTTCAGCACCTTTGGACAGCTCACCACCCCCACAGCTGGTTCTCTGCAGTCAGTTTGATGCTTCATTGGTGCTAAATTTGATCCAAAATCCCCTGGGAATAACAGTAGGCAGATGATTAATTTTCCTATTTGTCTTTTAATATGAAATTTGAAATCTGCTGGGTCATACCAATCGTGAGAAAAAATGAACTTGTTGGTAAAATCTCAGAGGAGTTCCTGAAGGAACCCTCTCTGCTGCACTGACACATTATATTATTAAACATGACTTTTTACAAATGTGTTCCAAGACATTTACATCTGTGAATCACAAACATCACACTGGGTGAGACTAAAGGCAGGGATTTACGTTGTTTTGCTGTCCACATTAGTTAATTGTTTTTCACTATTCCCTTGCTTGGTTCTTTGGGGCTTTGATGACAATATTTGGACGTTAAAAAGCGTATTTTCTGCATGGCGATTTGCTTCAGATAACTTTGTTTTAGAACTATTTTGGTGGGAACAGATCCGTATGAGCTCTGGCACAGAAATAATGTGTTGCATGAATATTTGAAATGTAATTAGAGAGCAGCAAAAAATTCTGAACTGCTGTAGATACACACCTTGTATCTACAACAAATAAAGCATTATGGTGGGGACTCTGAGGATTTTTGTGATCTGCCTGTTGATACTGCAGTTGTTGTGGGAACCACTGCAGAGCAGTTCCTGAAGGAACCCTCTCTGAGGAGGAAACTGGGACCTTGGGGGTCACCTGTGTATAAAAATGGAATGCACTGTGCCTCTGTCTAAGACTGAGCTCTGGAAGCCTAATAAAATATTAGTGGATTTACTCATTTAGAGGACTCTGACAGTACCTGTGGAAGAAAATAATGGTTTGGTCAGGGTGTTGCTTCCTTTAACAATAGCTGAAGGAAGTTGTGCCTTCATGCCCATTCTGCAAGAGGGGCTGTGGTGGCCACTGCAGCCGTGCATTAAGGAGGAAAAAACAAAGTTTTGATTAAACAGGGAAGATAGTTACATGATGACAGAAACATGCCTCTGGAATTTTTATTTCAGTAGTGAGACGTTGCATTACTGCATATTTTTATTATATCAACTGAGAAAAAAGCCAGTCCAGTATTATTTATATAAGTGCTTCCACAAGAGAGACAGATGCAGGGAAGCTTGGAGAAGCCTGGTCTTGTTTTCAGGCCAAAATGTTGGCCCAAAGATGATGTGAGAGCACGTGCTCGACCAGTGGTTATTCAGTCTCTCTGAGCTGCAGATAACTATGCAGAAGTATCCAGTGTTCTCCTGGCTTGGAATGAGAATAAATGCAAAGATATTTTTAAGTCAAATTGAATTCTTGTTTTCCTACCAGCTAATCACATGTATTAGATGCTTGATGAGTGTCTGCTGTCTGAAAAACAGATACAACATAGGCAAATATGTCTGGTACAAGCCAGATGGTTTGTCTTTTGTCTTCATGGAAAGAGTAGGAAAAAAATACATATAGTGAGCAAAGAGGCTATGGAGAATGTGGTGCTTCCAGGGAAAAATAAAAATTACTTCTCTGCCCTGATCAATTAGTAGACAATTCAGTTTTAATAAAGAGCTTTTCTTCATTGCCAAATTGTGGCTTCTTTTCACTTGCTTCATCCACCTACTTGTAATGCTTTGAAAATGACTATTTTGGGACATGTTCTCTTCCTTTCATCCTTAGTCAAAAAAGGGTTTTTTCTCTCATGTTTTCTAACAGCTGTTTTTCATGAGTATGTGTGGATAAATACTAATTTCCCTTGTGGTCTAGCTGTCTTTTCTGCACTGTTAATACTCCACCGTAGTAAAAAGTGATTCTTTATACCCACTTCACTCCTGGTGTGTTTTGTATGCCAGCAATTAAGTGTAGATTTTGAAGCTGAGTGGGTTAATTAACTCTGAAAGTGTTAATTCACTACCTTTGCATGTATATTTTACATGGGTTTCAGTATCAAACCAGTTCTTAGCAACACTGAAGTTTTCCTAGAGCAAAACATGTCTACTCTGCAGGGGGGAAAAAAACCAGCAAAACAAAACCAAAATAGATTTCAGGTAATTTTTTTGTTATTTAATTAATAAGAGTATTCAAAAATACAGCAGTTCAGAACCAGAAATTCCCAGGAGCACAAATATTCCTGGAATGTGTGTTCCAAGGTAGGATACTTCTGTCACACAAGTGTGGAGTTTTAGTTTTGTTTGTTTGGGATTTTTTGGTGATACTATGCTTTGCTATTCATTTTTGCTTGTAAAATGCAGCATCCTGCTGTTTTACCCTTTTGAGTAATGTAAAGATGGTTCTTGCACTTAAGAATTATCAGTGTACTTCAGAGTACAGGGAGCTGAAATGAAATACACGTTTTCATCTATGTAGCAGTTTGACACTGATGTATGTAGACAATAAAGGGTTTATTTATGTATATACAATAGGCTTGTGGCCCCTGAGTTTGTAAATAATTTCCAGAAAGGCTGTAGAGAATATTTATAGGAATTTTTCTGAGTGCCTGTTCTAAGAGGGATCTGACGTGTATTAAAGGAAATACCCATTTCTTAAGAAATAGGTAGTCTGAAGAATTATGGAATTGTTATTTCAAGTTATGTGCAAGTAACCTGTGTCCCTTTTGAAACAGGTTTTAGTTGTCTCTTTCACACTCCAGGGTTGAAAAGTGCTTGTTTTCTCGCTGCTCATAGATCAGGGCTCGGTGGAGTTGTCCGTGTGTCGGAGCAGAGGGACTGACAGCCTTCAGAAGGGTGGGGTGAAATTATCTGGTGCTCTCCAGCCTTCCTTCCAGTAAAACACTTGGGTTCCAATACTTGAAAGGAAAAAAGCAATAGTTAATATCAAATCATAGTTGAATTGTTGTAAGTAAAGTACTTGCTCTTGTTGCTGCTTCCTACTGGAGAATGTTTTTTGTTCTGGTTTTTTGCTCATCCAGATAGATGAGAAACTTGAAAAAACTTAATCTTGTCAGAAGCAGAAGAGTGTGTTTTTGAAGAAAAGTACTGATGTATAAGGACTAATTTGTGCTCTTTGTTTTTCCTATTTGTTATTTTTTCCTTTATAGAATAAAATATCTTTCTAGATCTATAATCTCTTTTAAGTGGCAAATCCTAAGTAATTTTTTCCTTTTTCTAGCAGATACTCTGTGTGATTCAGTTTTGAAGTTAAATTCCTTCTATGTTTAATGGAGATATTTCTTTTTCTTTGTTATGGTTGAAAGGAGTTAAGTAATGACACTTCCTAGAAAGATGAGATAGAAGTGTTACCAAAAAAAAGAAAAAGGAAAAATTTTCTTGACCTTTAGTGCGTATTTTTTTTAAGTACCGGTTCAAAAGTCTGAATATCCCTGATGTCCTGAGAAGGCATAAAAGTGTCAGTGTAAGAGATATATCAAAGTAATTTGGTTTTGCAGAATTGAAATAAATGTGAATTAAAGGGAAACTGTCAAGATACTTAGATCTTAAACTACTTCAGTGGGAATTTGATTTTTATTCTGTTAGAAGCTTGCATTTACACTGTTGGTTCTAGAATAAATTAACTAAAAGCTGTAGGAAAACTTCAAAGATGATTATTACAGTGCTCTGTGGGGAATATTAATCCATTTATTGTTTATCTCTTGCCTTGGAGGAATTCCATGTAGAAACTTTTATTCAATTATCTTGTGCAGTGTGCAGTGTTCTTACCTGCTCTGTGAATGTACCTCTGTTGAAATGATTGACTGCTGATTGACACAGTTATACTGGTTTGTTAGGAAAAGTGCCTTGGCAGAAGAATAGAATTTTCTTTGAAACTGTGTAGAGGAAATTGCCTTGCAGTGATATGAGATGTGCCTCACAAACTGCCTTAAAATGCACACTGACCCTTTTTCTGATATTGGGTGGGAACTTGGGTAGATATTTCTCAAATGAAAAGCAATCTGGAAATGGATTAAACCTGAATAATTATTCACTGGTGGAAATTTAGATATAGCAGCTTCCTAGATATTCTGTATGCACCCAGAAGTTCCTGAATGTACAGAAGCTAATATAAATATTACCTCAGTCTTTCCTGGTAATCTTTTCTGAACCTGGGCGTTGCTTAAAACCTGATTTCTGATGGTCTGTAGGCACTGACTATAGCATGCGGGACAGTGTGTGGTTTCTGTTTCAGAACTTTTTTTTTAAACCCTGGCATACTAATCAGATTCTGCAGAGCTCTCTGTTCTACTTTGTTAGTTATTGCAGCAGGTTAAAAATTAAAAGGAAGGGCCAGTGAAAAATAATTTAATCAGGAGTACTTTGTGCAGACTCAGTACTGAATGTGGTTTACCAGGGCTTCGTAGTAAGAACACCAATATGAAGTAAAGAGAGATTCAGTGTTTATGTAAGATTCTGTTAAGGTGAGAGATTTCCAGACCTTTTGCAGGGGAAATTTTTGATGACAGCATTTTCGTAGTACTTGTGTTTTTTATGTTCTCACTTGGCTGCGTGAGGTGCACTGAACAGCTGGTTAGACTTGAACAAAATAAATACACAGCCTAAAATATGCAAGATTTTGCAACCAGTGTAATGAAGTTAAACTGTTGGAAAATGTGTGGGGTTTTTTCCTAAGTTTGGTCTCATCTTCATTAATTCTAGATTAATATTGGATTTTTTTTTAATCCCCTAATACTAAAATACACGTTGAAATTGTTTTCACTAATAGCTTAGTGTCCTTCTAGGCTATTTATTTCTCATCCCCAGCCACTAACCTTTGTTTCTTTTATTTAGGCTTCTTCTGACATAGTTTTAAACCCCATTTTCCAGGGTGGGGAGGTGTGGGTGTATTAGGCAAAATAGAAGACTTTACCTGGAGCGTGTACTGATACAAAAAGCACCTGAGGTGTAGCTGAGGTGCTTGGCTTTTGTAGTGACTGCTTTAGTCAGGCTAATCTGGGGACAGTGGAACTTGGATCTCTGGATTCACGGATGGCCACCCAGTGCTTAAGTCAGGGCTCCTGCTCAGCAAAGCATTAATATTTGTGATTATATGCTTTCTTCTGCTAATTCAACAAATTCATGAAGAATGTTTGCTGAAATCTGACAGACTTCACTTCCTTGTGAGGAGATAATTACTTCTTGTCATGAATAAAGATCTGTAGTCACTGGCAAACTCAGGTGACTGTCAATGCTGCACAAATGGCTGGAACAAAAAATGGAATAGTCAGGGCTGTCCATTTATTGCTTTGACAGACTGGGCTGACTTTTGCTGGTTGAAGGTCGAGAGCTGATGGGGACAGCCCCGACTCTCAGATATGCAGGGCCCCTAACTCGTATTCCTTACGCATTTTGGGTGATCTGGGAGCTGTATTTGGATTCCTACAGTGAGTCTGCCGCACCGATGTGGCAGCACAAACTCAAGTCATCCTGCATCAGCAAACATCAAAGAAATCTTTTTATTTAATAGTAAAAGATGCTCTGAGGAGGAGAGAGTGGGTTCTTTGTTGTCTTGTTGCACAGGTAGAATATCATATGCAGAATAGGTTGTTGTACAATAATGACTACCTAAGAAAAGTCGGAGTTATTGAAACATGTTGCCACAGGGCAAAGCAGGGTGGGATATGGTAAAAAAAAATCCAGCAAAGGAAGCTGGAACACATTTATATTACATTCTTTGCTTCCAGAGTAGCTTTATTGGATTCCTTATGTATAAGTAACAAAGATTCATGAATAGTTTATTAGAATTTGATTTTTCCTGATCTATGCATGAGTTTATTAGCTTTAGGCAGGTGCATAAAGATTCAAGGCTGTTTTTTTCTAAAACTCAGCTCCTAGTACTACATCAAATTTTGTTTCATTTTAACTAGCAGAGGTTGTTAGAGAGCTGTAGCTGCTCACATCTGTAATTCATGTCTGTTCCAGACATGTCAGCTGTTGGACTTCAGTGGATCTGAGGTCAGACTTGGTGCAAATTTGGTAGCTTTTAAGAGAATTAATTTGGTGGAAAGAAATGCATGGAAAGACTTGAGCATTTTGCAGT
Organism: Bombycilla garrulus; assembly: GCA_013400315.1. NCBI lineage: Eukaryota > Metazoa > Chordata > Aves > Passeriformes > Bombycillidae > Bombycilla > Bombycilla garrulus. The sequence goes on from VXBU01001756.1 coordinate 2,810,599, forward strand.
GTTGTGTTGAGAAATTCAGCCTTGACTGATACAACTCAGTTGTGTCCTTTTTTGTTTTGTGTTGTCCGACCATCACATGATATGCTTGGACTGGCACGAGTGGTCACTAACAGAGCTAAATTAGCGTTAATCAGCTTATGGAACAAGTCCAGTTTGAGAGGAGAATGAAAAAATGTGAAACCCAAGCCCCAAATAACCCTGCTTAAAAAGTAACTTATAATAGCATATTTATATATTGCTGAAATATATATTCTCCAACCTAGTTCCAAGTTAATTGAGAAAAAATATTTTATTAGGATCAGAATTTGATCTGAGTGGAAGTTCTGTAGTTCTGCAGACTCTGTGTGGTGGGACTGGCATTGCATCTTCATGAAGTGAAGCAGGATGGATGCTGTGCAGCCGTGCTCCTTACCTGCTGCAGCTTCCCAGGAGACTGCTGCCTGCCCTGAGGCTGGAGTTCCCTGTGCTCTCCGCTGATTTCTGGTGTTGCTGGATGTGTTAATGGAGCAGCAGATGTTAAAAGCAACTTTCCATGGGTTGTAAGCCAGGAATCACAAAACTAGGAGCTCTGTTGAAGCTGGGAATAGGCTCTGGGGGAGCTCCTGAACATTATCTGTTGTTCTCTGGACTGTGTGGCTGCTGGAAATGTAGTCATGAACTAAAGGGAAATTGTCTCACTTGAAGAATGGAAGGGGTTTTTTTGTTTCTGAGGTTTCTTTTTTAATTGTCTAGTTGATTTTATTGTTAATTTTTACTTAAATATTCTCTGTTCACAAGGAAAATGTGTAGAATATGAATATCTGAACACAAGTGGGAATGAACTTTGGTTTTAAAGACTTGGTCACTGTTAAAATGCAGCCACTGTTCCCCTGTATGGCCTTGGCCATTCCTACTTTTCTTTCCTGTGCTTTCAGTTCCCTGCTTATGAAATAAATGTTGTTATGCTATTTTTCTAAAGATGTTTCAGAAAATGCAATAAAAAGCAGTGAATTAGATCTGAGTTAATATTTTTGTATAATCATATGACTTTAGAAATCTTGCTATGTCACTCTAGTTACCAGCCAAAATTTTAATCTTTTTGATGGAATGATGAAGCTTATTTTCAGAGGCAGTCTTGCCATGTATTTCATTCATGACACGGTTGCTAGGATAATAAATACTTGAAAATACAGTTAAAAAAGAGAAAGGCAAGATAAATAAATGTGAGCTTGTTTCTCTGTGCACGCAGATCAGTGATTGCTTCTTGGTACTGAAGGTGCATGGCTTGGGTAGGAAGGCTAAAAATGGGTAATTAGGAAGGCCAATGGCATGTTTTGTCAGGCTGTTTTAATACCATTCGGGCTGTATCCAGTAGTAAAAACCTCAGAGTGTCTCCAGCTTTGTTTGAACTGTGGTTCCTGAGGGATGATGATGCCTCGTGTGGTGGCTGATGTTCCTGGTGTGCGGCCTTTAATGCGTTCTTCGAGTTCCCCTCGCCGTCACCTTCTTGCACAAACCCTGACTGGGAGAGCAGCAATGGAAAAATCTGCTCTGATAATGAGGAAAGCGCTGCAAATACTCACAGCATAACATGTACAATTCCTGCATCAGAGTTGCTGGGGGGGACAGGTATTTTTAGTCAGAGAATTGTCACAAAATGGATCTTCTGGCAGGGGGATGCGTTTGGTTCACCAGTGAAGGCAGAACAACTTAATTGACAGCACATTTTTGGATCTGTTTACGTTCAGTCAGATAATTGTATTCTGGACACTTTCCTTGTGAACAGAGGATATTTGAGTGAAAAAGAAAAAAAACCCCAAAAAACCAAACAACAAACCCCACACACTTCAGAAATAGGAAGTGTTGTTCCAGGATGATCACTGGGAGGAGCTGTTCATTACAGTTTTTATGCATTAAATCAGTGGCAAAGAAATGATGGGAGAGTGGGAAGGTGATGTGGAGGCAAAGTAACTTAGTCAGGAGTGGGGAATACTCTTAGTAGAAAGGGATCAATGGTTTGGAAAAAAAAAAGAAAATTGAAAGAACAGTGACCTCAAGGGAAAATACCACTTCACAAAGACTTTGAACTTATATATTAACTTCTATAAGAGAAGGGTATTTGCACCACATCATTCCTGATGGGAATGCACTGAGCAGGCAGCAGTTCTCCACCTGCCCATGAATGCACTGGAGAGCCCATGAGTTCCAAATGAGGCAAGAACTGTTCCTGCTGTTGGAATACTGACAGGATCTGTGTCAGTAATCCTGTTAGAGGTAACCCACCTCACAGAGTGTTTGAATCCTGATATGATTGAGTGAAAGTGGAAGAATCTTTGTAAAAATTCTCCACCACTATCTCCATAATCTCTGAGTGAGCATCAGCCAAGTGAGAAAATGAAAAATTATAACCTGCCAAGCATCACTGGCAGACTGAAATGAAAAAATTGCAAGTTAATAACAATGATGCCTCCAAAAAATTTGCTGGCCAATTTAACATTGCTTTATCCAAGGTCACATCTTGCAACTGATTATTTTTAGCAATTTGCAGATGAGGATTTTCTACCTTTCTTATGGAAAATGATGATCAGGGAAACATCAGGTACACTTTTAAAACTCAGAGTTATCTCTTCATATCAAAAGTAAGACATGTTGCCTGCTTGTTTGCTTAAGACTGGGCACAGAAATTTTTTCCACTGTAATGAAATGGGACATTTATGTTGTACTCTGTGACAGTGATGAAGTCAGTGTGACATGAAAACTCACAATGGAATGAGGTTGGTGAAAGAATTGAATGCAGGAAAACTTAGAATTTGCTTGAGTTTTTTCTGGAGCACTCTTTCTAAATTACCACTCGTGATAATTTTTACATAATAGTGTTAAAAGAGATTATGTTGCCCATTTTTGAGGTTTAAGGATTGTGAGCCTATTGCAAGCAAGTGCACAAGATTTAATGTAAGCTGTGTCCTAACCCAAGGCACGTTACTGGAATGTGAGGTGTGAAAACCATTAGTGAACTGCAGCAGCATTTAATTTCCTCCAGTACAATCCACACAGTCATCTTAATATTACAGGGTAAACCTTGGTGTACAGCATTTGCCGAGCATTGTCACCTTGTCACTTAGTTAAAATAGACCATTCTTCAACAACTGGAATGTATCATTAGTGTGCGAAAACTCCTGCCTTAGGCTTGCAGTGCAAGGGGAAACCCTCTGTTGTTTTCCTGTGGTTCTGTGGTCCTTTTAATGAAGGATTTGCAACATCCTGATATGCTGAGTGGACACAGCAGTTCTAGAGAGACTTCGTGGTCTGGTGGTTCAGCAATCTTGGCTGTGGGTAATTGTTTATCAGCCACTTGGTGGTTGCAGTGCAGAAAAGACTTCAGGGCTTCTGGCTGGCATGGAAAGTGAAGGGCATTTCTGGCTGGAAGATTGATGGGCCGCCCTCTTCATAACTGCCCTGGTTCTTAACCAAAAATGTCGTGCCTGTCATTAAAAGAATAAAATTACTTGAGCAGCTCCCCAAAGAACTCTCCAAAAGCATTTGTTTTTGTTCCTGTCTGTGTGAGCTCTGTAAGCTGGAGCTGTTCTGTGTTGAGAGAGGATTAGCATGCAGAAGGTGCCACTGGTGTTTGTTAATGAGCTCCATGGTCAGAAGCCTGGGTGAAGCCTCAGCCTCCAGAACCAAGTTTGCATGTGCTAAGTGGAAACAGGAGCTGAATTCCCAGCTGTATTTCCCAGCTCTCTGTAGACGTTCCCTATTAGATCACTCACGTCCTGCCAGCCTTCTGAGATCTGACAAGATCGCAGCTTGAACTGTTTAATTTCTCTTGCTGTCATGCAATGCATCATAGTGAGTTAGCTCAGTACCCCTAATCTAATGCTAACTGCAATAAAGCTGGGAATGCATCCATCAATACTTATTTCAGTAAGCAAAGCAAAATGAAGTATTTTTGACAACTTCTGTCCATTTCATTATCTCCTTTTTAATCATAAAACTGTCTCATAAAGTTTTCATACTTCCTTAAACTTTGTAGCCTGTCTGCTTTCATAGACATCAGGCTCATGCCAGCATCTCTCTCCTCTCCCAAACAAGATTCCATCCTTGCATTAGGTTAATCTGTTGCATTCCTGCAGCAGAAGGAAGCTGATTCTTTCCTGAAATGTCCAGGCACCTCTGGATTTAGAAGCAAAAATTTCAGGGAGTAGAAGACTTCAAACTTGATGTTTCATTGCCTTGCCTTTTTTTTTGTTGTTGTTTTTGTTTTTTTCTTCTTCAAAAGTAGTCTTGTTTTAGGATATTTGCAATGCAAGCAAATTGAGAAGCTTTAGTATTGCCATTCTCTAGCATCACTCAGTCTTACCAGACTCTGACAGGGTGTACTTTGTCCCAGACCAGACAGAGCTGCAGTTCCTGGATTATGCTCATGTTCAAAGTGGAATTTCCTCGCTGACCTCTGTGATATTTCCCCACTTGCATTATGGCTACTTCTTGTTTCTACTCAAAAGTGTGTCTGTGTGTAATCAATCCCTCTAAGTGTACATCTCCTTTCCACCGTTTTTAGAGCAGTACAGTGGAGATTCAATTCCTCACCTTTTTGTGTAAAACACTCAATTTTATAGCGTAATAGTTCTCCTTTAATGTTGCAGATATTAAGAGAGAAACAACTAGGTAAGAGGAAACAAAGAGTAGACAAGATAAATATACACAGCTAGGTGTGAGTTTTTCTTCACACCTTCGTGGCAGAACTGGATGAGTTGTCCCTTTTTTACAGCAGCAGTGTTGGTTTAGATGTTCTGCATCTGCTCCACGGGAATAAGATGCCAGGGCACAACTTTGTTCTTACTTACATGCAGCCTGCTCTGGAATGCATGGCTCTCTGGATTTGGAGAGAGCATTCAAAGCTTGTGACATGCAGTTGTAAAATTCTGTGCTGGCTAAGAGGGGTGCAGCAAGCTGTCCTCAAAATCAGGCCATTTTTCCTTGCTCTTGTGAAAAGCAAGAGCTTGACTCTCATTTTTGCTTTTTCAGAAGGCTGAATGCTTTCATGCTGTCTCCAGCCAAATGCTGATAATAGGCTCTGTAAGGGAACTTCTGTGCAATGATTCTTTCAGCTAAGAAATTGCATGTAGCAAAAGTAGAACTGACCAAGAAAAGGTAAGGTTAAAGCAAGCATTTAGACTTTTTCTTTTTAAAGAGCTAGTTAGAGTAGATTAAGGCCACTTGAATACACATTAACTGTTTAAAATCAAATGACAAAGCTGCACTTTTTTCCTGCAAAAATCCTCTAGAATATTGTATATCTATTAATGAGTGCTTCTTTTAAAGTCTTTTTCCTGGGGCAGATATTAATGTATGAGGCTGGACTTGTAATTGATAAAGAAATGAAAATTGTTCATTTTAATTGACCTTCCTAATGTTAAAAGAAGTATAAGTACTTGTCAACCACTGCATTTTGTTTTCTTCTGAAAATATTTTAAGGTAATGCACCTTGTTTTCATACTTTGGAAAGTATTTTTCTGGTGGGCCTGTTTCTTTCAGAGGCTGACAGTGAAATGATGGCAGAGAGTTAAAAGACACCCCCTTTGAAGCTTGTGTGGTGATTTTTAAAGTGTCAGGAAAGGAGTTCTCTGACCCATTACAAGATAATTCTGTTGCCAACACAGAGCATAATGTATTCTGAAGATACTCATAATTGCAGTACTTCCAGAGTAATTACCCTGGTAGTTCATTTTCATATTTTTGGAATTCATATTTGTGTGTTGTGTTTAATTGAAAACTGTACTCTTTGGTCTGCACACGTGTGGAAATACTCATTGGATTTACCTTGACAGCAAATGTGTATTTACTTTGCAGGTAAGCAAACATTTGGGTGTCTTAGAGAGGCAAATAAACTTTTATCTCGCTTGTGTGTGATACTACATCCCTGTGCAGCTGCATTTTTCCAAGTTACAGCCAGCCTGTGTCGTGGTGGATGCTGAATGCTCAGGTGTTTATCCAACATATCAGGTTCCAGAGTTTTGAATTGTGCCAGAAACCAGTTCGTGGTCAGATTTTGCCCTCTGTCCTCAGATTCATGTGCTGATATTACCTCTCTTTGTTACCTGCTTTTACCTGCTGAGGTTCCCAGAGAAAAAGGAAATGAGTCTCCAAAGTTTGAGTTTCTGCCACTCTTCACTATGATGGCACTCTTTCTTTTGGCAAGGAGATGCTTGAATTTTTTGTATGTAACTGAAAGCACCTGGTTATGAAGTGCTAAAGCCTAAAGAAGGAAGGACATCTCTGGACAGGGTGAAGAGTAAAGAATGTGGTAGTGCTTTGATACAGAATGGGAACGCAGATTTGGCAGTAGAAATAAATAAATAAAACCATCAAAAAATTCAAACAGTGGTGTCTGTGTGGGTGTGATTGGCCTGTGTTGAAGTCAGGCTTGTAAGGTAAAACTAAAATAAACACAGCTTTCCCTGTAATGGACTTGGGTATTCTAGAAAGTCTTCTGAATAGAGTTTGTATTGTGTTTTGAGGTTAAATTACCCCAATAAAATAATTCCTCTGTGTGCATTCTGGATATGAAGTTTAATCAGACTGTCTTCGAAACAAGCCTGGGACCAATATGAGCATTTTCTTGATGTGATGTCTGCACATTTTCACAAGAAGAGCAAAGGCCATTCCCCTGTTGGATGGAAAAGAGCTTCCTAAAGCATGTTTGCATGATTTTTCTGCATTTTCCTTACAGTGGTGATATAATCAAAGTTACATTTGAATTCACAACTAAATATAGTATCTAGAGTGTAAAAACAATTGCTAAATTAGCAGTTACTCAGTGACTGTGAGTCAAAATTGGGCTGGTTGTGGAAGAATTCTTAGTGGAAATTTGTGTTATCATCGGTTTTTCCCAATTTTTTAAATCTTCTAAAAGCCTTCTGCTTTACAGCTCTTGTAATGGTAAGGAGCGAAGGTTTTCTTGTACGAGCAGGTCTGTGGACTGGAGTGAGACTGCAGCTTGTACATGCAGTGAGTGGTCACTGGATAGGAGCTCGTTTTGGTTATTACTGAGCTGGGAGCAGTCACTGAGCAGGTAGAACACTGGACTAGCCCATCATGCAGACCTGTTAATGTCCATTTTTTAGGGTGTAAATATTTTAAAGGCAGTGTTTCTTCCAGCAGTGCATTCTGGGGGCTTTTTATGTGTTCAGGATGAAAAATGCATGTGACCTTGGTTTAGTAAAAGTACAAGAACAAATTCCGTTGAATAAAAACACATCTGAAAAGTTAAACAAAAAAATCCTTTCCTACAGATTAAGCCTGTTGCTTTTCTCCTCCCTTTTAAACATTTAAACACACTCTTTACATGATGCTTAAGCTTTTAAGTCAAAGTTATGAGGTGCTTGAGCCTGAGAACAAGACCCAAGCCAGGACAATAACAAAATGACACAAAGATTGACTCCACCGTGCTTGCTGGATGAAGTGAAAACTGCTGAAATATAATTCCTATATCCTGGGATTTCACTGCCTGCTGGAACTAATCTCATTAATTTAAAACCACCTGAGGCTTAAGAGACATATACACTGCTGTGAGAAATTATATTTATCTCATCCTAGGGGGAAATCCTTTCTCTCCCCCGGCTTACCTTACTTTTGACTTTGTCATTCTTGAATTACCAGGTCATTTCTCCCCCATGGGAAAGTCGTCATAGCTCACAGCTATGCAATTACTGTATCTGAAGTTCAATGCTGTATGAATGCTGAGATCACTGTTCGAGGGTTTTCTTCTCAAATAATTTCCTAGAGAAAACAAAGACTGGAAAAATAATAGGTTAGCAGTTTACTTAAATAAAGTTCCTCCAGAGCTACAGGAAAAGATTCCCGAACTAAGAACACAGTCTAAGGCAAGCAGCTTACTGAAAGCATTAAGGTGTTTATTGCCTTTGTAAAGCAAACACCGAGCTTTCCTTAGCCATTAAAGTTTAAGAGATTGGTGGCCTCTGATAAGTTGTAATTGGATGCAGAAATTTCCAATGCAGGGTTGCAGTTTGAAATCCCGTGGGGGTCACCAGCGAGAGTTCTGGAGTTGAGTGGTTGATTGCTGCACTCTGCTTTGGATTGACACTAGATCCCAAATCTGCATTCAGTGTTAGATGCAGCCAGTAGAAATATTCTGTTTGATGTGGGAGGATTTTGGATAAGGCTTTTACTGATAATCTTGTTGGACTTTGCAGCAAGGCAAAACGACCTTGTTCAAGTGTCTTTCAATGTGCATCTGCTTCTGAAAAAAATGAATAAGTCAATTTTGGGTTATCCATTAAACAGCTCAAGTAGAAAAGGATATTAAGAAAAAAAAAATAATGCAAAGCTGGTAATCTCTGAAAACGAAACCCTGAAGGCCTGGTTTCTGAGATGGAATGCAGAAAGCCTCATGCACTGAAAGCGTTTTGGGGTGAGCCTGGCCCTTGGGTGCTGCTCCCAGAACGGAGCCTCTGGAGGAGGGAGTTTGTGTTGTGGAGGTGGAAGCTGCTGTCAGTGAAATGGAGTCACAGCTTCTGTGACTAAGAGGAATGACCACCGAGCCAAACTACACGTCATTTTTGTAAAACCCAGCTCAAAAGGTGATTTGTGCATTTGAATGATGGGTCTGTCAAAGTTCACTGTTTACAGTGGTTTATTGGCCCTAAGTGTCCATTTCCCAACCAGCCATTTAAATTGTTCTGTGTTGATAGTGTGTGATAGGGACAACAATGGATGCAGTTGCAATTGCAGACCAATTACAGTAATTAAAATTGATAATATAAGCCTCTGTTTCTCTTTCATCTGCATGGAATGAAAGTAGCCTGGTCTGTTGATGGGAATGCCCCATTAATCCTCTGTTAATGCCCTATATTTAAGGGCCTACAATGAAGTGTGTATGAGCAAATAGTGAAGTGCATTAATGTCTCTGGATTAGGAGTCCATGTAATTATGGTGCTAATTATGTGTTGTTGTGATCTTGTCTAGATGCAAGTGAATTTGGTCAAGTGTTTTTGTCTAATTTTGTTGAGTAATGAATAAATCAGTGAAGTTACAAATGGCTGTTGCTATTGTGTTGTTGAGAATAGAGTCTGTAGGGGTGAATGGCTGTTGGACTCTGGTGTACATTCCCTTTTCATTCCTGCATAAATGAGTACAGCATATTCCAGTTTATTTAGTGATGGACAGGCTGTTAGTTCTTAAAATAGCTAAGGAATAGGAACCTGACACCTTGAATGATTTATGTGTTTTCTTTGTAAGCTTGTTTCTGTTTTGTAACCTTTAAAATGTGGGTTTTATGAGCGATATCATTAAAATTTATACTCCCTCTAGTATGTGATGTTAGTCATTATTGCTCTGCTGTGCCTCCAGATCACCTGTCTGAATTTTAAAGCAACCTTCCTTGGAGCTAAATAGTAATTTTTATTTTTTTTTTCCAAATGCGTGCTGACTTCATTATTTTTCATTGGTACTCCCTTACCAGAGCAGAGGCCAGAATCTGGCCTTTCTTGCTTTCCATCCAAGTGGGAAAGGTTACTAGGAGTAACTGTATATTTTTAGGAATGAAATATGAATCGTCATTTAACTTAAGAGATGTGGTATCAATCAGAAGAAACTTCCAGAGAATTTGAAGTATACTCTATTTTCTCTTCTTTAGCTGAGGTTGATATGCTCAAGAGCTGATTTAATGTTGTACTGGGCTTTTGTTACGCTAATTTAAGAGTTTTCGGCAAAGAGTGAATCTCGGAGGAGAAAAATGCTGATACTGGAAGTGAATCACAGTCCTGATTCCATCAATTGCGACTCTTAAAGGTCTTATACACCAAGAAAGATTTTGTGAAAGGCTTCAAAATTACATGTTTAGTCTGCATCCTTAAAGTGAAGGTGCCAAAAAGATTTATTCTGGAAACTTCCTCAATATTCTCAGAAAGTTGTGGGTGTTTTTTTAACACATTAATCCAAGGAAAAAATGGAAGTTTGGCTGAGCCATACATTACTCCCCTGGTTCTTTGAAGGCTGTGGCGCAAACTGATCTGTAACTCATGAAGATCACCCATCTCTCTCATCTTTCAGGAAAGAAATTATCTTTATTCCACATTTATGTTGTATATTGTCCAGCAGATTTTGGTATAGAGTAATTAATTGTGAACTCCCCAAACATGACTTATTGGATAGCTTTCATCCAGAGGTGAGATGGAATTGTTTTCTGATCAGTATGGCTGCCGATGTTTTAGTATTTCCAAGTCAAGCCTAGAATCAGATCATCGGGTGCAGCCACTAACCCAGCACTTCCCCGTCCCCCAGTGCCACATCTGCTGAATCGCTTGGCCACAGGGCTTCAGCCGCTCCCCTGGGCCCCCGTGCCAGGCTGTGACCCACCCTTAGTGTGTGACACACCTTTACTGAAGAGATTTATCCTAATAGCCGGTCTAAAACTTGCCTGGCATGGCTTGTGGCAGTTTCCTCTTGTCCTTTTGCTTGTTCATTGGGAGACCAACCCCACCTGGCCCCAGCTTCCTTTCAGGTGCTTGTGGAGAGTGGTGAGGTTCTTTTTCTCCTGGCTGAGCACCCTCAACTCCCTCAGCTGCTCCTCAAAGGATTTGTTCTCTTGTGCCTTCATCAGCTTCATCTTTCAGAAGATGCTAGAGCATGCAAAAGAGCTGGGATTCAGGCTTCTTGCAGCAATGCTTGTATGTTTTTTTTTTTCTGTGTGTGTTTATGTTTTTCTTGTAGTACAAATGATTTACTGATGTTAAGAAAAGATAAAATACTAATTTCAGTGAAGCCTGGGGCTACCATGATAAATTCAGTGCTGTCATCTAGTTTCATTGGAATATATGTGATAAACCACCAGAAAACAAGTCTGAACAACAAAAGATGTGTTATTGTTGGAGAACATAAGAATGGAATATGTCAGATTAGAGTTACTTCAGAATAAGTGCACTCAAGCATTGGATCCTCCAGCCAGTGGCCTTTTCCTGAAATAGGTGATATCATGTTGCCTGTTGTTACAGTTATTTAAATTCCTTGTCTGCTTCTGTTCCCAGAATGATTATTCTCAGTATTTGCAAGTTCCCTGTCATGTTACAGATCCCTGTTTATTTTTGTAATAAAGAAAATGTGAGCATCAGAGGTTCCTGCATTGAACACTTCCAGCAGCGTAATTCCTAGAGCTGAACTGTGAGTTTGCACTCTTAATACCAACTGAGGTCTGTTTCAAGATTCTTGTCCTCACCACACACACTGCAACTAGACTTTGATTAAAGTAATGCTATCAGGTTGAGGTTTAATTTGCTGTATGCTAATTATATGTATTTTAAGTTGTGAGTGGACTCCATACATAAATGTTAGTGAGGTGGTGAAGGAGGTGGAAAGAAGAGTTGTGATGGTGATTAGAGGAGGCTGAGTTGAGTTTTTCATAGGATTAATGCTTTCCAAATTGGAGGATATAAGATTAAAAGTGAAGGGCACACTCGTTGTTGGTGGAGTGATCCTCATGCAGAATCTCATTAAAGCAACTGTCAGGATTCCTCTATTTTACCATCACCTCCCCTATTCTATAAGAGTCAGCTGTCTTTTGGAGTGAGCATACTGCCGAAGAGGCATTTACAAATAAATGAAAAATGTCACAATTGATTTTGCTCCTTTCAGAGGACTCCATGTCAGCTTTGTCACAAACCCTTTGTTATTCCCTCTTTCACATCTCTTGTCTGCACTTTGGAAATAACTTTGGTTCTTGGATTCCTTCTGTTGACCCGGGGTAAGCTCCCTGGATTATGACTTTTTATTAACATTTGTGCTAACAGTTAAATAACATTGACTTTTCAGTGCCTATGAAATGCTAGGAGTTCTTACCAATTACCTTATGAGTGTGTATAGGAGCTGCATAAAGCAGTCCACACTTGAAAATAACACTAAAAACCAGATTTATTTAGTAGTTTCTCCTATAGAAGTATTTGCACGTTATGGTAATTACTTTGCAAAATGTTGTGTAGTAGCCACATAAAATATGAATAGCTATGTGGTTGTATTTGTTTCTAAAGAATATATGCTTCTAAGGTTGATCGTGTTCTTTTCTTCCATAATTATAATTTCTCACACTTTCACTGCTTGTTAGATGGTTATAGTGCATTTTCCTGCTTGTGAGGAGATCAAAAGGTTTTTCTTACATTTTTGCTGGCTGATCTTGATGTGCAATATCAGTCTACCCCTTTTAATGCAAAACTGTTGCCATAAGATTGGATATCTGTTGAAATGTCATTACAAGAAATAGTTGAGATGGTTTAGATATGAAGTGTCTAAACCACATTACATCTAACAAAACTGGCTTAGTTATTTTTTCCTTGAGCTTCAGTTTTTGAGATTGCAATCAAAACTAGTGTTTTACTAAAATTGCTGTGAAAGAAACTTCATTTACATCCAGAAAAATAGCTGTGATCCTTTAAATAGGAGTTGAAGATTTCTGAAGAGAGACCTAATGCTACATTTAAGAGTAATTTTTGTCCTTGCTGCATTTTCTGTGATGTCCAGAAAGTGTAACCTGCAAATAGTAATAGGACAAGAGATTACCACTTTCCACTAACTTCGACAAATAAATTCACGCTGTATAGAAAGAATTGGTTTGTGATGGTTTTGTATTTCTAAAGGGATTCTTCAGCAACAGTTCACGCATATTTTGCAGTCTGGCAAACAGCCAAAAATCCCTCTTTGAATGCATGTTTTTTCATAGAATATGGAAAAAACCCAAAAAACCTTGCTGCATTTTATCGCTATTGCTATTACCAGATTTTTAGAAACAAGAGAACTGAAGAAAATCACTTTACTGTCACTTTTTTACTCTGGAAATTCCTAAGAAGTTGGGGAAGATTTGGATTCCTTAAAGAAAACAAGAACAATTTATGGTGTCACCTGCCCTGTGTGCAAGTTTTGCTTCTTTTCCTCTTTCACCTGGAATTCTAATATAGCTTGACGAGCTCAATTTTGAGCTCTGCTTGCATTGGTGTATGCATATTTGTCAGCTGTTTAAGCATTCTGAATGCATTATATCTCATACCAGATTTTTGCTGTTCTGATATAACTTTTGCTTAATTAGTATGAAATGTATAGAATTTGTTCTAAAAGAAAAATTTAAATGAATATTAGAAATAACTGTTGAATTTCCTGAAAGTTCCGACTTCTTTCTTTTTTTCTTCTTTTAACTAGGAGTCAAAACTTGTTAACTAGAACTTCCAAAGAACATCCTTACTTTGTACTTTGGACAGTTTTGTTTACATGGTAGTACAAACTTTGTGGCAAAGCTCTCTAGGGCAGTCTCTAATACTGTATTTTCAGCAGTGGGCTGACCAACCTTGCTGTTCTTCTATTTGTATTAGGATAATAATGAAAAAAAAGAAATCTAAGATCTGAATCTATAAAGACAGAAAATGAGTTCTGGCAATGCGGGAGATGATGACGCAGTCTCAAGGCATGAACCAGACAGTTCAAGGCTGTTGTATTTGTGTAATTTATTAATATTACTGTAAGCAGAGATGGAAGGAAGGAAGGAAGGAAAATTAGGAGGAAAATAAAAAACTCATCAGCTCTGTTCATTCCCCAGACTCCACCCTCCCGTTTGACTTAGTAAAGTTTTTTGAGGTAAATCTAAATGGAAATCTGTAGCATTTCACATCCACTTGAAGCATGCACTTAGGAGTAAAGCAGTGCTGCAAAGGCAACCGAGAACTCTCCAAAATGCCTTGGAACAAAAATGTTTAAATATGACTTGGCAGATTTGCAGAAGCTTAGGCTTTCACTCACCAAATTTTCACTGAGCCACATTTGATCATGTTACTGATGTTGATGTGTCCCAGCTTCTAAGAGCTCTGATCCACGGTTGTGCAGATGTAAATATCTGTGCCCCAGCTGTTGGCATATATGGGAATTTATTCCATACAGGAGTCTGAATCATGAGATTGCTCTCGGGTGCTGGGTGTCCCTACAAGCAGTGGAGGAAATGTCATGACTGGCAACATTGCTGTGAGCTAGAAAATAACTTTAGTGGGAGATTGTCTAAGATCTCCACTCAGCAAATGGCAAAACCAGATTAATGAAATAAAGGAGAAACGTGAGATCACCACTGCTTATTCAGTTCACTGAGGAACTTGCAGGCTGGGAATGAGCCTAAGGGAGAGCTGGAGGGACACACAGAGCATTTGTTCCAGTGAGAGTTAATGGAAGGGAACCAAAGGCAGGCCTGTGCTAATACAGGTTTCCTGTAAGCTGATTTTCAGCCAGGAAGAAGGGAGTAGGCAGTGCACCGAGAGCTGTATGTTTCTGTGTCAGTTTCTGTTCTTAAAATGCAAGTGAAAATGTTAAGTCTATTAAAATTTAATTTCAGCTGATGGTGGTCATCCCGTTCCCGATGCACTCCTCCAGTAATTACACTTTGCTGTGCATGCTGACAGTTGTTCAGCTCCTGGACTTAGAATATTCTGTCACCCTATTTTCATACACAAATGTCTCTCTTCCTTTCTAACTTAGAAAAGCTGCTGTATTTCGAAGTCATGGGAATGCTGGTCTCATTTCAGCGGGATGAATCACAGACCAGTGCCTAATTTTTCATGGAGTAAGACAGCTTTTCTGTATATGAAGAAAAAAAATTACTAAGAGGGTAAGGTGAGAGAAGTAAAGGAAGATAAGGTAGTCAAATAGGGAAGGATAAGGTTTGGAAGAGTTACTGCTCATGAGTTTGTCAATTAAGTTATTACAATTTCACTTTTAGAATATCTACTTTAAAATCCTGAAGATCATTCCTAGCTGAAATCAGTTCAGTTTTTAGCACTTCCTGATTTGCACCATGCTATTTCTTAAATTAAATTCCATATTATTCGATTGACTTTAGAGAGGTTTCTCATGAAATAAACAAATCGTTCCTCGCCTCTTTGTATCTGAGGCTCTGCTCTCTGCGCTGCCCCCTTTTAGCTGTTACAGAACACTTATTATCCAACTGGTGTGCTCTGAAGTGTTTTGCGTTGTTGTTTTATAAATTGCAAGTGATGTAATAGAACTCAAAGCAGAAAGGACATGTGGAGAAGACGATGCTAACAAACGATTTGCAGCTCCTCATTGCCGTGGCTGAATGAGTTGGTTTTAGGTAATTTGCTATTCAAACAGGAATAATGAGGTTAAATGTGTTTTACTCGTTTTCATTGTGGCACAATGGTCAAGCCCGGAGCACTTAATTTGAAGGGGTTGGACAGGGCGAAGAAAATTGCTAATCATGTGCTTAATTGATCGCTCTCTCAGGATTGCTTCTAGCTGTAACATGTTAATGATGGTCTGAGATTGACCATCAGAAATCACCGAGACCATGCAGGAACATGGAGCACCGCAGTGGTGAAATGGTTCAATTGCTGCCAGCTCGGCAGAGCGAAGGCAGGCGACGAAACTGCTGCTGAACCCTAGAAATCTGAGTTTTTGATCAAAACTTGACTTGAAATGCGTGTGGTGTGATCATCTCTGCGCAGTCTATTTGGGGGAGCAGGAAAGTGCCTTTGACTACATTTCCTGGGGTCATTATTTTAGCAAGAGGATCTTGTGAATGTTTTCAGCACAGAAAAGCACTAGCAGGACCTAATGAATTTTGAACTTTCTCTATGAAATTGTATTATTTGCTTAAGCAACAAATAATGTAATTACAGCTGGAGTTGGTGGTTTGGTATTTTCACATTTCCTAGAACAAAAGTGTTTGAAATACTATTCAGAATTGGTTTCCAGGTTCATATGCCTGCATATAGATTGGAATTACTGTGAGAAAAATCAATGGATTGCCGTTGTGTTAATTGTATTGGCTCTGTTTGATAAGTATGTCCTTGGGCATTTTTCAGAATTATAGCTGTAATTTATGGGTGCTGAATACAATTCCTATGAGTTTTCTGTAGCTCTAGAAACAGGTTATGCAAACTTGTCACCAATAACAGTGGTCTCCAGTGGAGCCATGGTTTTGAACAGTGTCTTCATATAAAGGAAACAAATACAGCCTTCCATCCCCCACCATCTGTTGTTAGGGGTATTCCCTTATTTTCTACTGTTTTGGGGAAGAATTTGGTTTAATGTTCTTGAATTAAGTATAATAATTAAGAATTTTAACATTTGTGAAAGCTTGACTCGCGTGCAGGAGGTAGATTGTGACAGCCTGACATGCTGTTCTAAAATGATACATAAGTAGAGCAATGTTTTCATCAACAGAAATGTGTTGCCGTTCAAAGTTGATTCTCTCTGTAGGGTGCCATAAAGCAATTAGAAGACCATAACATGATCCTTCAGTATTGCATTCACTCCTTAGACGGATGAATTCATCTTTTCTGACTGCAGTAGTGCATGACTGGCCGTAGAAATGCCACTGAACTCTAAAATCATCTGTAAAACAAAGAAAAGTTTTTCTAGAGTAGCATGTTTATTTTACAAAATTCATAAAAGGCTCATGCTTTTAGTGATTTTTGCTTGCAGCAAACTGGAAGCAAAAGTATTTATCTTAAAATTAAAAACCGACATGGAATGCTGTGTGCTTTGCCTTGAAGAAAACTGCATGTAAAATATTTGTTTTCTGTGAGGACTGAAGACTATTAGAAGGTCTGTGCCAACACAAGAAGAATCTCTTGTTACAGATGATGAGTTTTTGCAGCTGGTGTAAACTAATCTGGTGACGGCTGCGTACTGTAAATTTAAAGGATGAGAATTTTGAGCAGTTCTCTTTTTCCCAGCAGTGGGTGGAGAGCTGGGTTTGTATAGTGAGACAGTGTTACAAATTAGCCTTGATTGGGCTTTTCTTGGATTTTTATTTTTATTTGTTAACTGACAGTGCTCTAAGGATGAGTTTGTAATAGAGGCCTGCCTTGGCTGGAAGGGGAAGGGACCTTGGGGAAGACTGGAAATGCTTAATGGGTTTGGTCAGAAAAGATTCTGTGTGCATCCCCTCTGACATGTGGCCCTGCTTACAGCAGGAATTCCAAAACCCACAAGGACATTATTTTACCATTGTTTTATTATTCCCCTGTAGAACATCTTTCTGATGGTGCTGTGAAGTGTGTTGCAATTTGAGGGGTTCTTTCCAGCCCACCAGACTTGTGTGTTTCTGCTGTGTTTCAGTTTGTACTCAGCATTAATCCTTCCTGTACTTAGGTTTTCATGTGCAGTGCTGGAAATGGCCCTTGCTGCCATATCCCAAAATAAAGCTCTTTTCTTGAAGAAACAAGACGTTGAAGTCTAGTTTGCTATGGCAGAGGCTTTGAGAATGTGCAACAAAAATTCACAAGTGTAATTAAGGAAGCATTGAATTTAAGGCCTACCTTGACTATTTCACTCAGGTCAATAATTCTGTGACTTTGCAGAGGCTGCATGCCTTAGCACAAAGAAAGGCATGAGTGGTTCCATATGTGCAAATTAGAACTAATGGCTCTCTTGTATGACACAGTAAGGGAGCCTTTAGTTTCAAGCAAGGGAGCATAATAACTATTTATTGGTTGCTAAATATCCAGTGTGCAAAACTAGATTTTCAGTGAAGGTATAGATCATTATTTCTCACATGACAATTAAAAAATGAAAGGAAATATGGAAGCTGAAATAGATGCTTCACACCCTGCTGTAGTTCAGGGCAGAGGTGTCATGTGTAGCGTCCTTGCGGTATTCTCAGTATACTTAATAATTCTTTAGGACTATGCAGTTTTAATTATAGCACACTTGAGTTCAAAAAGAGTGTTTCATATAGCCTTGAGGCCTATGAAGAAGGAGATAATCTTGGGAGTTCTGACATTTGTTTTAATGGAAGCAGGATCAAGCACAAATGCTAGGCTGGAGTGACATTTAAATGTGATCAGCAATACTGATCAGCAATCAGGAAATCGAGCTCTTCCAGATGCTTACTTAAAGAGACTCCTTTATGTAACATATTGTCAATTGTAAGGGGTCTTTTTTAACATTTTCATAGAATATGTCTCTCCCTCTATGAATAAACCATCCCTGTCCTGGTGATGTGGATGACAAGGCTCTGATGGATTTCAGCAACATTATGAATCTCACCTGCTGGAGATGCAGTTTATATGCAAGGATACAGAACTGCTCAAAGCAAAATGTTTCACCGTCCTCACATGAACACTTTCTGTGCTCCAAGGCATCTCAGTACGTTAGGGAAGAGAGCTCATCTTCACTGAGATAAATGTTCTGCAGTGGTGTTATTCTCACAAAAAGCTGGAGCCAGAACCAGGAAATGGAACAATTTTTGATTTAAAAAATTCATCCCAGCTCCCCTCCCCAAACAAAACACCTGCACAGGAAATAAATGGTACTGTAATTAAAGTAACAGAGGTTTCAGCTTCAGCAGACTGTCCCGAAGTGCTTCTTGCAGAAAATGGAACTGGCCAGCCTCAGCTTTCAGGACATTGTTTAGAGACAGCATTGAGGGGTTTGAAGGTAGGCAGGTCCAGGTTTTTGGGAAGCTTTTCTCTGAGGGTTACATATTGTTGTTTTCACCTTGGCTCCTCCAAGTTCACCTGTGTCCTCTGTAAAAATCAGCTCTGTCTGATGTCTGAAAACTCTGCCCTGGGAGTCACTGACTTTGTCACTGCAGACCTTTTGGATTTCTTGTGAGTTCACACAGTAATATTTATTACAAGCTGTGTATTAGCTGTTACTTTTATAAAATATGACTTTTTTGGATAACTATCCTTTATCCTAGGTAGAGCTATCACCATTTTAGTCAATAGCTGTATGGTGGCTATCATTCAGAAAATGATAGATTGTGTTTTGGAAATATAATTTCATGAGCGCAGTTTGCCTCCTGTGAAAGACAATTTTCTTGGTGAATCACTGTAGAACTTTTCCTTTAGAGCGTATGCTGACACTTCTTCACATTCCCTCATTTACAAATGTGTCAAAAACCCAAAATGTCCTGGAATTTTTTTCTCCCCTTTACAGTGAGAGCACTAAACACCTTCCATTCATTTTTGGACTTCCTAAATTTTGTTAAATTTTCTATGTCTATGCTCACATCTTCATTTATCCATTAGCTGTCTTCCTCTTAATACGCAGAAAAATCTGTCTCTCAGGTACATGTTGAGACATGAGTAGAAATAAAACAAAGGCTGGGGCAGAGCTGAAGCCTCTGGCTGAGATGCAGCAGCTGAGGGGGGATGTGGCACTTTGCATTTTAGTTATGAATAGTTTGGTGGTTCTGCAGTGTTTGTAGGAATACATTTGCAGTAAGAAGTGAGAGCACCTTGTTTGATGGCTTTTATAGTGATATTAGTTCCTTCAACCCAACAGAAGCAGCCTGACATCTCTTTTTCCTGTTGTTTTTCATTTGGTTTTCCCTGTACTGAATGGATATATTCAGAATCAGCTGAAGCTTGACAAATGCAGCTGTGAAGACTTGTCTTCAAGCTATACTGCAGATTTTTCTCTCGCCTATCTTTGCTCCAAGAAATACCTGTTCAACTGTTTTTATAGTATTTTTATGATAGGCATTTCAGATACCTACTGCTGGATAAATAAAACTGCCTTCCTAGCTTCAGGAGGCAGGGATGTTTTTTCATTTGTTTCTCAAAATTTGTTGCAGTGCAAAACGTAGTTGGATGTCATAGTAAAGAAGATGGCCTGGCATGGAAATGAGAATATAATTAAAATTATTTTTACTTTTCTCAGGATTTGGAACAAAATGTTGCTTAAACCTTTTTCTTAGAGGTATTACACCTAACAAGCTCTCTTGAGAGAGATGGGGGTAGAGCAGCAAAGCTATCAACAAAAATACGGAACGGCTGCTTTCCCTGGGGTTTGCTTAAATTTGAAAGTAGATAGGAACTGTGAAGAAATATAATGCAATCTGGTAAAGAAACTGCAGTATAACTCCAGTGGTCTCAGACACAGTAATGTACCAGTGTAAAGATCTCATATTAACCTGAAAAATAGGTAACAACGTAAAACACTCTAAAGTTGCTTAGTTTACATTTGTCCTTGATGCATTATCTTCAGCGTCTTGTCGTGTGGTGATCAATTTATGCTGTAAACGCTGTGGAATGGAAATCAGGTCTTTTTACCTGCTGTGGGAAGGGCCCTGGGAAATTTTTTCTTGGCTGCCTGTGTTAGAGTTTGACATGCTAAGTTCAGAATGACTGCTGAGCTAAAACAGCAGTCAGATGGTGCTGCGTTCCTGGTCTTCATTTAATGGCAGGTTGAGGTTTACGAAGCCATTGAAGCCACTTGTGGTGTGAGATTTTCTGTCCTTGTCCAGGTGGCTGTACCCATGTAATGGGAGTTGCAGAGTTGATCTGAGTGCAGCTGTTGCTTTATTTGGTGCTGCTTTCCAGTGCCCAAACTCTGGGAGGTTTCTGTGGGAGGTGCAGCTGCTGTGTGGTGGATGTGGTGAGCCTGTGCTGCAGAAAGGTGGCCGGATGGCCAGTGCCAGCCTGGGGTTTGCTGTGGGCACTGGAGATGTGCACGCTCAATTCTGCCAGCTGCATTTCCTGGCTTTACTGGGAGTGTGGTGCTTTGCTCTAGCAGGTTTGTCTTTTACTCACAATCAGCACATTCATTTTTTTTTTCCACTACACTCTCATATCCCTCGTGTTTCTAATTAACATTTCAAAATCACTGCCTTTCCTTCGTTCTGCATAATCTGTGCTTGTTTGCATTCCAGGAGCACACCTGTACTGCAAATGCAACGCCAATTAATACTCTTTGCAGTAGTTGTAAATAAATAGTGTCCATGTATGGGCTCATTCTCAAACCATAATATATTCAATATTTTTTATCTGACAGGCCTTGAGTTCTAAGAGTTGGATTTAGCAAAAGTTTTAAACTCTGTTTAGGCTGAGTAAACAGATATCTTTGTCTAATCAGTTAAACACACCATGCTCTCTACAGGACTAAAGAATTAAAAAAGTTCAGGAGTGGATAAATATCTCAAAAGATATCTATTTTTCCTTGAAATGTGCTTCACCTAGAAAAATATTCTTAATCTGCAGTTTCCCTGTTTGATCCTATAGCGACACTCTTAGATTATCAAATCACACGTGCATACAAATTTCAAAAACAGGCTAAATCACTGAAAATATTTTGCTGCCTTTTCCTTTCAGTTTTACTGTACTTTTTTTTTTGTCTTAAACTTGATCATCTAAAATAATTGCACTAATGAAGTAAGGGATAAGGTAAAGGCAAATTATAGCTAAACACTTCAAAATAATAAAAGCTTTATGGCTTGAAATTTGCTTTTGAAGTTTTCAGAGCCATCTAATTTTCTCAGTGAAATGTCTCTGCAGTGTATAATCACCCCTATTAAAAAAAATTAATCAGTACTATTTATTTTTTTGAGGATTAATAAAGTATGAGTTAACCCAATATCATAATGAAAAAGAGGAGCCTTTTTGTTTTTGGCAGGCAACATCAGGCTAACAGCAGCAAAATGAAGGATATGTTTTCAGGTCAATTATTTTGCCTGTTTGTTAAACAGGGCTTCCTTTGAATGTAAACTCCGGTTTTCTGATCCAAGAAAGACTTTTGGTAATATTTAAGTATTATCGTGGCTTCTTGCACTCATGCTTGGTTAGATCATCTCTGACCGTGAGGAGGAAGATGAGAATTTAGAGAGAGATGTGGCTCTCCCTGAGAGCCAAGAAACTGGGAATTGTCCAGAGCTCCGTGCTGGAAGTTAATGAATGTAACCCTGTGAGTAATTCTCACGATGTGAGGGCAGTGTCACCTTGGTTCCAAGAGCTGCTTGGTCTTTAAGCACCTTTGGTGTCCCAGCTGTGTGCTCGTGTGCTGTAAGTATGGTGTCGGCACTTTTATTTCAGAACATACAACTGATTTTGTAACTTCAGACAAACCCCAGTCCCTCCAAAAATTTGGAGTTTTACACATGTATCAGTGTTTGATTTTTTTTCCTTTTTTTTTTAAGCAAAAAAGAGAGGTATTTTAGTATGTACTGTAGCTGATCTCTGAAAAATGTTACTTCACGGCCCCCCCTTCATGAAAACTCTTGACAAGACTCTTGAAATTGCATCTCCTTTGTTATCACTCAAAAGTGATGCATGAGATGCAATGTTATGACTTGACAGCTTAAGTACAAAATTATTGATCTCTGAGCTGCAGCAGAACTCCTAAGGATACTCTCCCAGTATATGTTTGGTATTGAGTAGTATTCAACACTTGTTGATTTTGCTGTACATTTCTTTGTGGATAATTTAGCCAGTTTCCAGAACTTCTTTGACAGCTGTGTCTTGCTGAGTTTCCTTCCGCATGGAAGAAAATTTGGGACCATTTTTTCACCTCAGAACTGACATGAAGTAATAATTGTCCTTTGAAATTGAGAGGATTTAACAAGTGCTTGAACTTTAGGGCAAAGTTGGAAATTTAGCCTGTCTAAGTGCATGAAAATAAATGACTCCTTCAGTTCACTTGTTTTGTGAATCTGAAGGACACAGCTGTAGACAGAGATCCAAACTAGTAATTAACCAATTTATAATTTTCTCTTGGTTTGAATATTGAAATCAAGGTTGTATATCAGTGTGAGAGATGTGGTCTAGCTCAGCCAGATGCATGTGGGCTCAATGCAGAAATTACTGAGTTCAATTCTTTGGCCTGTGCAATGTAGGAGGTCAGTCTGGGTGACCACAGTTGCCCTCTAAAAATGCTGGTTGTCAAAAATGAAGAGGGATGCATTTGAAAAAGCATGAGACAGGGCTTGTTAGAAATGAAATGTCGGTAGATAACATGGAATGAGGAGATAATTGACAATTTATGTTTCGAAAAACTAATGAAAAAAATTGCTGGCTTCATGGAAGCGTCCAGTAACATTAGCTTTTCTTATGGAACAAAAAAACCCAACATATTTTAACTTGTAACACATACATAAAGTTGGCTGTTGCAGTTCTTTGAGATTTGCAGAACTGAGGGACTGTCTCTGTCCTTCCATACATATTTAATATACAGAGCAGGGCTCAATGTGTACAGTGTTTGTTTGAGTTCGAGTGTGCTTAAATAATCTGGTCGCCTGGGGAAGAGGAAAATTGATGGGATAGGAAAAGGAAGGTTGAAGAATCTGAAAACAGGCTCCCAAATACACACCACAAAGCCTGAGTGTGCCTGTGTGCACACCTGCACACCTGTTTGTTTTATGCATTGCTGCACCTGAGTAGAGTCAAGTGGCAATAGAAGGAACCTTTCTTTATATTAGCTACTTATTTTCCAGCAAATTTCAAATACCAGTGAAATCAGAATCTGTATGGTAATTAGCCTTAGCTAAGGAAAACTTAATTAGATCCTTAGCAATATTGGTTACACAAAAAAAATGCTGAAATCAAGAAAATTGTCAGTGTCTCAGCTGTCTTGATCAGGAAGAAATAATTTCAAGTGTAAATGCAAATGCCTTTAAATCAAATGGATATTCTTTAACATGGGGAATGTTTGTCTTACTTTCTGGATGTTCTCCCTATTCCCCTTTGTTGATGCAGGATAAAGGTACTGCTTGTCTGATAGGACACTGCTTCTTCTCTTCTCCCTCAAAACATCCATACACAGAACAGGGAGTGACCTAAGAAAATGTAGTTTTTTGCATTGGTTAGTAACTCTGAATAATGCAATGTAACCATAGATAACCTGGGAGCTTAGATTATGTTTGAAGACTATTTTAACTTTTAAATTAATGGCATAGTTCTGCTGTTTGGCTTAAAAACTGCTGGTCTCAGTCCTGTTCCTTTCCCTGGAGCTTCATGTGGGAAGCAGCTGTCTGCTCAAAAACAAGCGTACAGAAATAATGCCTTGATTTGTGTAGGAAATATACTGGGTTACCTGTCATGAGCCCTAATCCCCTTAAATACATCAGAATTTAGTGGTGACTCTTCCCATACCTGGAAATATTTAACAGAAGCCCACAGGAAGATTGAACAGAGTAAAGCAAATTGAATTTGATTTAAGAATTCATCTCTTTTTGTCCTACATATCTAATTCATTTTTCTCAAATGCTGTTCATATTGTATTGCATATTAATTGCATATTCTATGTTCTTTATTCATAATATACCACTGATAATAACAGAAAATTAAATTTTTAATTCCCAATGATACCTTAATTTAATGTTCCAGTTACTCCTCTTCTTTAACTAATCTTCTGTCCTCTGAACAAATTTGATTAAAATCATTACATTTATTAAGAAGAAATTGGCTAAAATGTATCACTTGGGTCCCACAGTGTATTAAAAATTTGTATTAAAAATTCCTTTCTAAAGCATGTCTTTTGGTGAATGGCAGATTTTAGGCAGGGAAATGGCTGATTAAAGCTCAGAAATCACTAGGATATTGAAAAGTGGAAGAAATTACTGGCTTTAGTTACTGCTTTCTCATTTTACAGGTAAGCCATTCCTTCTTCTTGTCTCCTGATGCTCTAGTAATTATGAATTAGTGAGATTTGGGATAGGCTGTGGGACACAGAGGAGTGATTTCAGACTCATGTCTGTCCTAGTGCTGTTTGCTTGGGGACCTTGCAGGGAAGTGCTGAGGAAAACTCACTGGGAGCTTCGTTCCCTTCTGTGCAGGGCTGAGCAGAGGCAGTGGAGGATCTGTAGGGTGGGACTTTTGTGTTTGTACCAGACAGAAATCTTGGCTTTGTGTTTGTATTTAGATGTCTTGTAATTTGTGACTTCATGCTGATTTAGTTACTTTGGTTTGGATTAAAGTGTTTGTGGTTTAACCTTCTTAGTTTTCCGTTGAGTTATGTGATTATCGTGGCCCATTTGATGTTATGCATGTCTGTGTAATTAGGATGTTGTAATCTTTCTTGGTCTCTGATATGGAGTTAATAATACCTCCTTAGGAAGTCTGATACAATATTGTTAACAGGTTGGGTAGGGAGGAGTTGATTTGTCAGTGAACAGAATTTAAGCATAGGTCCTTTTCCAAACCAGCATTATAAAGAAATGCTTTTCAAATACTTGCATTTATTGTTGTGGTTGTCCCTCTCAGTTCTCACTGTATGGCTGATTAACTGCATTCAAAACACGATTTGCTGCCTGTATAGTGACAGAACTTTTTTGAAAATGTGAGTTAATGAAATTCAATGCTGTCTGTGCTGGCTTTTTTAGGTCCTTTGAGCACCCATTAAGTAGGTTAGCTGCTCACTTGCAAAGCTCTTTCAGCTGTGAATTCGAAAGCATCTGACTTTACTGTATGCACTGTCATCTCATAGTCATTCTAATTTTCTCATATTCATTTCTAATTTTATCTCCTTCTGCTCCCTGGGCCTTAATTCTGCAAATTCATGATACTAATTTTGTGATGTACAACTTCGTACAACTTCCACTATGCCAGGTGCTCCAAGCCCTGTCCAACCTGGCTTTCAACACTTCTAGGGATGGGGCAGCCACAGCTTCTCTGGGTACCCTGTGCCAGGGCCTCCCCACCTTTACAGAAAATAATTTTTTCCTAATGTCTAATCTAAATCTACTCCCTTTCAATTTGAAGAAGAAATATTGCAAACTAATAGCATTTCTGGGTACTTCATTATCCTCCATATCAGACAATGAATTGGTTGCAATGTTCCTTGATAATTATAGAGCCTACTTAAATACGTTCTGAAAAACACTCCTTGACACGATATGCTTTCATAATAAAAGCTTAGATATTTTTAGGTAGTGGGAAAATCAAGACTACTTGGCTTGGTCCAGTGTAGGCCCCTGTTTTTACAAGGTGTTAGACAAACAAGAGAAATTCCATCATCCATAGAGTTGATTTTATAAGTACACCAGGCAGGCAAAGGGTCTGAACAGGAGCACAGAGGATACAGACCCACCTACATTTTTCTGGCAGGCCCTTGCAAAAACCCAGATGTCTGAATGGGAATTCATTGAGCAGTGATGCTGGATGTGAATTAGTGAGGCTGCTATTGAATTATGTTAACATCGGGAGGCCTTTATTGAGAACCTGATCTCTGCTGTGCTTTATTGCCAAGAATCATTCCATAAAAAGATATTTGTCCAAAATAACTTGTATATTAGATTTGATAAGCTGCAGCAGGCTGGTGGAACAGAAAATGATACTGTGGAGTGTGTGGTAGTGCAATGCAGTAGGAAGGCTATAAATGAAATAAATTTATTTGAGGTTACATAATAGATTTTAGGACTAGATCAACACCACCTGTGCCTGGCTTTCATCCAAAGCAGTTTGTTTTGTAGTTCTTGACTAATGATTCTGAGCAATTTTTACTTGAGTTTCAGGTAATTGATGAATTTATGGTGGGATCTGTACCTTTATGGTTATAGCTGTTCAGTGTTAATGTGGTTTTGCAAGATAAATGTAGATAAGTGAAAAACATTGTTTTCTATTATGAGGAACAGTAGAATTGTAAGGTCCATTTCTGTGTGTAGGAGGATCCTATACACCCTTAAGAAGCAGACTGCATACATCCAGTGCTCTGAAAAAAGAGAAGTTTGGTGTAAACACCAGCCAGGACGGAATTAACTTTTGGAGGTCTTTGTTAACGAGTACAGATGTGCTGAAAGGTAATGATTGTCTTTTTGATAAAGTTAGAAGAATTATCCAGCTGAAAGCTTTTATAGTGTAGAACAGATGCATCAGGTTAGTTCTTTAGCTGGTTAATGTGACATATTGATGTAATGAATTATGCAAGTTAATGACCTGGAGATTTTTCAGGGGCTTGCATTCTGTCTTTCTCAGAAAACATGAAGAGGAAAAGCTGGAGGATGTGTAATTGAAAGAGCAAAAGGAAGGATCCCATAGTTACATACACGAAGAACATCTTAGCCATGGTGCCTTGTAGAAAGATTCCATCATGCTGGCAGTGAGCTGGGGGAAGCCCATGCCTGCAGTGTGGGGCTGGGGCATGGAGATGTGTGAGGATCTCACCGTGCACCTCTGGTCTCTTATCTGGTCAAGTGTGACAAATAATTCTGCGTGCCTGTCAGCGCAGACAGCCGAGGCTCTCTGCTCAGATGCCTTGACAGTGCTTCTATTAAGCACCCGGGTCCATGCACTCCATTAAGTTTTTGTGAAATGAGCTGTCTGTACTTGCTGTCTGGCTGATCCTGGCAGCGTTTGGGAGCGGGAATCCTCTCCAGTGAGCCCCTTGAGCCACCTGACGGGTCAGGTTGGGGTGGTTTTAGTGGAGTTTTCAGGGCATAGAAGACTTGGAAAGACGGGACGGGATGTTTTAAGCAGTGGTCAAAGTGTAATGTGGAAGAAAATGAAGTTCTCTGAAATGAAAATAGACAAAAAGGTAATTTTTTTTTTGGATGCACAATCAGTGGCCATGTGGAAGGTGCTCTGTGGAGATGTGATGTGTGTATCAGTCAAATCTCCTGATGGTGTTGCTCTGTGTACCACCTACATCACACTAGCTAAGTCTGAAAACACAGTGATTTTTAGAGTTGGGATTTTTATTTTTTTAATTGAAGAGACGTACTGATAGAGTTGAATCATATCTATAATTTCAAATGTAGCCCTATCTAGCCAAATGATAAATAGAGTTGGAGGTTGATTATTGAGCTCTTCATTAATTACATGGAAGAAATTGCAGGTTCCCTTCCTTGGTGTCTCTACTGTGTCAGGGTGTGGAGTGCTGTGGTTGAGCTCCTGCCTGTAGTGGATGCTACAGTGTTACAGATTCTCCAGGAATGCAGTGGTATTACCTTGGTTAGTTCATCAGGGTCTCCCAGTGACATTGTTAGAGACTCTTTAGTTTCTCCTCACTTTGCAAAGGTGAAACATGAGTATCACCTACTGTATGGAATTGTAGAACATGAAATTTTTGGTGATTTTTAGGAAAATGTTTTTAAAGGCATTTTCTGCATGTGTATATACACTTGTTCAAGCACACCAGTTCAATACACTGGAGAGTTTACTGAGGATTATACTAAAATCAATACACTCCTGAAATCTGGATTTGGTTTTAAAACAATTTCCCCATACAGTGTAAATTACAAAAACAGCAGTAAGGATTTGGAAACTTGAAAAATTCAACTTGATATGTTCGAGTTGCACCTATGACTTAAATCAGTATTTCTTACTCAATGCATCATGTCTGGGCTATTCTACTTGGGCGTTGCAAGAATTTGACATGAGAGCATGGTGCCTGTTAGCAGAAGAGCAGGAACACAGTGAAACTAAAGTTGGAGTTCTGATGGACATTCTGAGTTCTTTCAATTTCCTTATAAATCTATCTAGTGTAGCTGCATTCATTCTTACATAATTAAGTAGCTTATATTGATATTATATGTATTAATGTAGGATATGATTTAGATTAGTGTTTGATACCCTTGTAAGCTGTGCTTCACACAAATCAGCCTTGAGGATGTGAAGACAGTCAGTGTTTCACAATTTTCACCAGGAAACAAGTTGTTTTCGCAGCTTCGTTAACATAACTATAAAGCTTTGTGCACCCTGTGCTAAATTTTGGCATGAAACTTCTCACCACGGGAGAATATACAACTTTCTAACACCTGATTTAACACTTTTCCCTCCCCTATGCTTCAGGGGCTGAGAAGCGGAACTTGGCAGACTTGCAGTATAATATGTGGGTTAGAACATGCTTCTCATGCCATGTGTATGTTTAAAATTTTTAAACATACACGAGTCTGTTTAAAATGCTGGGAGTGATGGAAACAATTTATTTATGTGTGGAAAAACCACATGCTGGATATTAGAAGAGAGAGTCTTGGGAAAGTCTGAAAGAATAGGGAGCCACAGGCAAATAACTGGCTTAGCACAAGGAAATGTGCGCTGAAAAGGAGGGATTTAGCAATTGAAGATGGGATTATCACATGATGAGTTGCAGCTGGTTCAGGAGAAGAACTGACACTGAAGATGAGCCTGATTCTTCAGAGCCTGCCAGAGGGCAGAGGAAGGGAAGCAAAGCTTCTTGGCTGAAGTGATGGATGAGTTTTGTTGCAGCCCAGGTGTGCAATGTGGTTGCTCTGTGTTTGGGGGCAGGCTGTGGTTTCTTTCCAGGATGTATTCCTGCAGCTCCCTGGATTTATTTGGAGTGTAGCTGCTGTCTGACCTGACCAGCATTGCAGGGATGTGAGAGAGGCTCCAGCCACACTCGTGTGCCCCTGCAGTGCTGGGAGATGAAGGTGACACTGCCTGAGCCAGCAGAGGCTCAGCTCTGGGTCGGGGTAGCTCAGGTGTGAGTTAGAGCCATAATTCACAACAGATGCAGGTCCCAGTCTGAAATCCAAGCAGGAGGAAACTCCCCCCACCCACAGCATTTAGCTGGGAACACTCATGGGATGGAGAGGGAACAAAGAGGGGCTCTGGTTGGGTCCCTGCATCCTTCTGAGCATTCATTTGTAGCCAATTACCCATTACATGCTTCATGCCCTTCTTTGCTCATTTCTTCTTCAAAACTATCTATTTAGATGAGTGTGGGTGTGCAAATGCGGTTTTGATCTCCTTCGCTCTCTGCAGAAGTGACTTTTGATGCTAGATTTTGTAAATCTTGTTTTTGTTCATGCTGAGATACCTGCATGCCAAAATCCTTCCTTGAAGAATATTTTCTTAACAAGCCCTGATAGTGGAAATACCTGTAAAAGGTATACAACTTTTAAACTTAGATTTCAAGCCATGAAATGCAAAGACTTTAATTTCTTGCTTTTGGCAGGGAAGGCATCTCAACAGTGCTATAATATTCTGATCTTGAGAACAGAGATGCTTCATTATAAATTGGAACCAGTGCTTCCCTATTGAGTGTATAATTAGGCTATTTCAAAATAATTATTTTTTTGGCTATATTCTTAAATTGCACTTTTTAGGCTCAGTTTTTTATTCTTCATAGATTTATGTGAATTCTTATTTTTGAAAGCAAGAATCACATCACCTTTTTATACAGCCTCATGGATTTTGATGATAATTTTCATATGGAAATGGATACTGACTATTAAAAGTGTGTTAATGAGTAAAAATTAGTTCGTACTCCTAAACCACTGCTGAATTGCCAAGTGGTCTCTGATTTTTGGTAATGAAGGCTGGGTGCCACTAACTGATCAGAATCCAGGTGCTCAAAGCAGGGAAACCAGTGCGTGGAATTAAGTGCTGCCTGCCTCACATACATCCTCAAAAATATCTGCCATATCCCAAAGAAATCTTGAGATTGCCTTAAGTTTTGATGTTTAAGAAGGAAGTCCTGTATATTGCATGAGATACAGGTTTGTGTACTTCTCTTACTTATTTTTTAATCTCCCAGATTCATATTTTAAAGCATACGAGATATGAAAGTACTAAATATAATCAGATCACTCCATAAACTCGAGTCCCAAGAAAAGTGGTCTGTTAGTGTGACAAAGCTGCTGAAATATTGAAGAGATTGATGGCTCTTTCCCTTTGGCATACCTTGCATTTAAAAATGAGGAAAAAAAAGACAATTGGTTTAATTGGGACACTTGGCAGACAAGGTTTAAGGTAGAGAAAAGTGATTCCTTTGTCAGCCTCTAACCTTGTGGTCTCATAAATTAACTGTTCTTAAATACTAATGATCTAGGAAAGGCAGATGTTGTATCCAGCTGTTAAATGGGGTTTTTAATGTTTCCTTTTTTATAGAGACAGTTAATTCCAGCCTAAAACCATTTCAGGAAAGAAATTTCTAATGCAGTTGTCAGATGACTAACAAGAGCAGTAGTTAGTATGTAAAAGCAGTGTGAACATCTGATGTTAACTTGTGATCGTGGGCCATCCCCTTACCCAGAGGTGACAGAACCTCTGTGTTTGTGGGGGGAAGGAGGAAAGGAAAGCTGGGGCTGGGGACACCCAGAGCTTTGCTGCCTTAGGCTCTCCAGCCGGAGAACTGAGCATTGTCGTCTCTTCCACAAACTGGAGCTCACTTTGAGTCCTCTGTGGGGTTTTGGGCACCACAAAATAAGAGATGCAGGGTTCTCAGTGAGTGTCCAAAGGAGGCTGTGAAGGGTCTGGAGGAAGAGCCATACCAGGAGTGGCTGAGGTCACTTCGTGATTCTGGAGACTGAGCTCAGACCTCAGCAGGGGCTGGAGTTTCCTCATGAGGGAAGCAGGAGGGACAGACACGAATCCCTTTGCCCTGGTCGTTGGTGACCTGAGGGAATGGCATGGAGCTGAGTCAGGAAAGGATTAGGGTGGATATTAGGAAAAGGTTTTCCACCCAGAGGGTGGCTGAACCACTGGAACAGGTTCCCAGGGAAGTGGTCACAGCCCCAAGCCCGACAAGAGTTCAAGAAGCATTTGGATAATCCTCTCAGGCACAAGGTGTGGTTCCTGGGGTGTCTGTGCAGGGCCAGGAGTTTGACTCTGTGATCCTTGAGGGTCTCTTCCAACTCAGGATTTTATGTGATTCTGTAATTAACTAAATTTTTGAGCTTTCAAGGTGGCTGAATGCTCTTTCACTGTCTCATCAGTGTCTCATCCTCACCATGCTTATCACTCTAAGCTCTTTCTGTTGCTCCTGTTTCCTTCTGCAGGTTGCTTGGATGGAGCTCTGAGCAGCCTGGCCCAGTGGAAGGGAGGTTGCAGTGAGATGAACTTTAAGGTCTCTTCCAACCCAAACCATTCTGTGATTCTCTGACTGAAAGCATGGAAATAGATTATATTGAACTACAGTAGAGCTATTACTCTAAAAAAGGGGGCTTTTTTTTTTTTTTCACTTAGACATTTTTATTCTTTGGTGTGTTACTAATGGGCCAGCAAAGAGGAAAAAAAGCTCCAAATCTTTGGTTTTAAGTTTAGCCTGTGACAGATTGCAGGCACAGCAGATTTGAAATCTTTATTTCAGTACCACATAGTTTTGCAACTAGTTTTAAATACACTGTACAACCTTTGTCACTAATAAAAACAAAGGTATGTTTTTACACTGCTTTCATCTCATAATGGCTTCTTCCCATCCTAGTGTCACATCATCCACTTGACATATTTTCATAATACTGATGTTATTTTTTAGTCTGTGTCTTCTTTTATATTCCTCCTAATTGTGTCAGAAAGCAATCATAAAAATGATTTATTTTTACTCCATATGGAAGTTTGTGGGTATTCAGAAAGATTATGTGAGGATTTTAGTGCTGACTTCATTAGCTGTGATCCTGTTCTTATTCAAATCCTCGCTGGGAGAATCAGTAAAATAACGTCAGAGGATTTTTATGTCTGTGGAATTACGTAATTTATTTTGTAATTACAATGAATACAGAAGCAGGAAAAAAAACACCCCTTTTTCATTTATTATTACACAGGAAAACAAAACATTTAATCTTTTAAAAACTTTCAGGTTGTGGGGGGCGGGCATTGGGAATGATGCCATGTCAAATATTTATCCATCCCTTCCGGACAGAGTGTTGTGTGAGGTAAGAAAGAAAATGCAGTTAGAACAGCAGAAAACATTTCACATCGATCATTCTTACAGGGAGGAAAAAAATGTGGCCTGCATTACTTAAAGGTGCTGGGAAGTAGGATGGAGCCTAATTCTGTTACGGGAACAAATCATTTTGCCCTTCCTGTAGCAGGTCAGTGTTTTTGCAGCTGCTTTCTGTCCCTGAATATACTGGGGCTTATGTGGCTGTCCCTGGAAACTCGATGGTTACCAATAATACGGTTTTGTGTTTGTCACTCCAGAGAAAATGTGGAGCAGACCTGAGCGGAGGGGTTTTC
This sequence comes from Bombycilla garrulus, assembly GCA_013400315.1. Taxonomy (NCBI): domain Eukaryota; kingdom Metazoa; phylum Chordata; class Aves; order Passeriformes; family Bombycillidae; genus Bombycilla; species Bombycilla garrulus. The sequence continues at coordinate 2,843,220 of VXBU01001756.1, forward strand.
TCTGCTGAGAAGGGACCTCTGAAGGGGGAGGTGTCCTTTGACTGGAGGAGCAGTGTGTTTCTGCCCTACTGAACGGAACAAATTGAAAATAGTTCAGTGTTTGAAAATAATAAAAACAGGTTTGAATAATCAGGGCCTTGGTCTTGTGCATTAACTAGCAGCATGATTGAAATTGCATGGAAAGTGACTCCTGTCCTCAAATTCTGCCTTTCTGCTGATGTCACATGTCCCTGGTAGTCTGAAGAGAGGAGTTAGGAATGTTTAGCATGCAGGGATCACCTTACCTGAGCTGTGCAAGTGATTTTTGGGGCTGATGTCCATGTAACACAGCTGTGTGGAGGCTGCTGTGGTGTGGGTTCGCAGTCACAGGGACAGGGACAGGTTCCGTGCTCCTCCTCCCTGTGTCACCCCAGGTGTCTCGGCCTCTTCCTGACCTTGGGTTTTAGCCAGCAACTGCTTCAAGGAACAAATGAATGAATACAAATGCTGCTGTGAGAAAACAGGGATGCAGCATGGTTCTTCCTTACAATAAATACACTGGGCTGATTAATTCTCTTGACAGTTTCCTTATGGCACTGACCAAAATAACATTGCTCTTATCTGTCTGTTGTTTCATCATGCTTATCTCATATCAGGCAGCTCAACTCTGCCTAAATGAAATATTCTTGATGCTTTTGGTTGCATTCAGAATTACTTTTGCAAATCAGTTAGAAACAATGACCTGTTTACCCAGGGGTAAGGTGATAATCTCCTGTACTTCTTTACATTTAAAATAGGAAAAGTTGGATAAAATGGAGTGTGCATTAACAAGTGAGTTGTTACCAAAAGCTGTCAGACATCTGAGCTGTGAATGCTGGGTGGATTGAGACCTTCTATAGATGGAGAGGAGCAGCCTCACAGTGCAAACCCTGGTCCTCATGGAATCCTGGTCTGGTGGGAGATATCCCTGCCCACAGCTGGGTGTTGGAACTCTGAGCTCTAATGACCCTTCCAACCCAGCCAAGTGTGAAGTTGTTTTTTTGTGCAGTGGCACACTTTCATTTGGAAGAAAAGGATTCTGAAATGGGGTTATACTGAATGTTACTGTGTGAATTATTTGCCTTGTGAATTTTCCCCCCAAAGTGACATTAATCCAGTTTTAAGCATGTGAAACTTCTGTGAAATTGCAGCAGTTTTACTTAGTTTGCTGTTAAAAAGTCTCATATCAGGAGGAAAGCAGGAGGCTGTGGATGCTTTTTGTCATGATACTGTATTTAGCTTCAAAGAGAATAGCTCTTAAACAGTGTTTAATTTTGAGCCCATTATTCCTTGTGGTTGTCAGTGAAACTAAATACAAGTTATTCACCTGCTTAATGTCTAGTATACCTGGAGTGATGTTCATAAAGGGTTGTGTAATACTCTGGTTTTGTCAGACCATATTTTGTCACATCATCTATAATTGTGTATTAAAAATAGAATTTCTGATATGCAGCAAGCTGGAAAAAATAGGCAAGTAAGTCGTTGTCTAGGTCTGAGGAAACTTCTGTGAAAGCTAATGTTAAAAGTTGGAATATTGGAAAGGTTCTCTCTTGATTTCCTAAATTCTTCTCATGTTTCTCTGGGTGGCATCTGTCCTTCTATATGCAGTGCACTTCTGTGCCAGAATTTGTTGCTCTTGTGTGACAGTCCAGCACTTGTCTTGCTGCAGTGAAGTTTTGTTTCACTGTGGTGGGACTGTGCTGCGCTGCTTGGCTTGTCTGCTTCTGTTAGCAGTGTTCCTAATATGATGCTTCTCTTTCACCTGAAGAATTATGGTATCTGTGAGTGTTGATGCTGCTTTTTTGGTGTCAAAACCATGGCCGTCACCAGGACCACCCTTCCCTTCTGACAGGGAGAGCGAGTTGTGTCCTGTTCCACAAACAGACAGAAGTGGAAATGGGATGTGGTTTGAGCCCCTTTGTTACTTGCTATCCAGTGAATGGCAGCACATACTGGAGCTGAGTGGCTGAAAAATAAAGCAAGTCAAAAAAACAAAACCAAAAAAACGACAACAAAACCACAAAACAAAACAAAAAACACCCCACAAAACCCCCAACAACCCAGAAAAAAATATTTCTTGTAATGTGGAATTCACACCATCTCGCAAAAGATCTTTGAGTTGAGGTTGAGTGCTGCAGGTGTACTGGTATGTACAAAATGTGCTTTTTTCAGCTATTGAATAATTAAGAACTTGCTGTAGGATGAGTTAAACGTTTTAAATTGCCTTATGTCAAGGGGAATTCAAAGAACTGACCTGTATGAAAGGAATTTGTGCAAAAGCCAGAAGTTTGATAGAAATCTCTCTAAACACCCTCAAAATCTGCTAATGTTCTCTAATTAACTAGTTTCCTTAAGAACGCTGCTAAGTGTTCATTGTGAAGATGGCACAAAATTACCACACTTGTTTCCGAGTCTAAATTTTAGAGTAATAATAACACCAAAAACAAAAGAACAAACCCAACTCTCTAAAGAAACCTCCCCAAAAAAACCCTTATTAATCTTTGATTTGAACACAGTATTTCAGACAAACAGCCTATTACTTGGCCATTCCTAGTTACTGTATTTGTTCATCACAGAGGTTGTTGCCAACATTACCATTCCGTGAACCTTATGAAAAAAGCTCTGGGTGCAAAGAAAAATATTTTTAAGGAAAAAATCTGTTAATCCAACCAATTCTGAGAAGGCTCAAAGGCTACAACTGCTTGTTCCTCATGCGATGACCATAAACTTTGGCCTTTCGGTGTAATATTGCTTCCACATAAAAACAATTTACCTTGATAGTACCTGATTAAGTCTGTTTACACCATCAAGGAACTTTTAATTCTCTTATGGTGATGGTATTAAAATCACTCTGCTTCTCTCTGCTGCTCTGCAGTTCTTTGGAGGAGAACTATTTAAATTAAAGGCATAATATTCATTTCACTGAGGAGCTGCATCAAAAATACAAGAATGAATGCACTACCATGCTGATGGAGGGCTGTATTGAAAGGCATAAAATAAAATTTATATTGGAGGAACTGTCAGTGAAAAGGGTAATTATGCAAGAGCTTGGCACACCCTCTTTTTTGTTTTTGTCTCTATTATGAACATGACAGTAGAGGTATTCTTCTGATTAATGACCAATCTGTCCAATTGATCCAGGAGATTCAGTTACTGTTAATGATTGGCTTTCTGTCTATTAAAGTACTGCTATTCATTTTCTATTCAAAGACCTAAATATTTCAGAACTTCGAAGATTTTAAGGACTTTGGAGAGGTAAGTGGTTTTGTATTTCTTAGTGACCAAAGGAAAAATTTAATAAAAATGAAGGAAAAAACACTAAGATTTTCCAAAAACCCATAAGACATATGTGTGTGTATATATATCACATAAATATATACTAGATCCATATTGATAAATATAGTACAAATACTTACAGCTTTTTATGTACATTAAAATTGTGCACAGTCTCTTCACAGCAGTTGGGCACTGTTATGTGCACCACAATATATAAAGGTTATGTCTGACTCTGTTTTATATTTTATTCTTGCTGTGAGTTTGGCACTTGAGCATCATAAAACACTTACACCTTGCAGGATGCATTTACAGATTGTGCACTTTGCCTCACCACCCTCTTCCTTTCTTACTCCAAAGCTGGTAATACCAATTTCTCATGGTTTTCATTTAAGTTCCTGACTCATTAAATGGCATAAGTTGTGTGTCAGAAGAAAAGGTTCTCACCAACACCCTGGAGTGGTGCAGCTGATGGGACTCTGGCAGGGGTGGCATTGCAGTGGGAGTGGCAGGCACTGTTCTCTGCTGAGCCCTCACTGTGGTTTCTGTAAAATACTGGACATAGTGTTTTAGACTTTTTTCTCCCATAGATTTATTTCCTAACATTTATGAAGATGTGTAGTCATGTTTTTGAACTAGTATGAATGTCATTGCTAGGCTGCCATTTAAAACTAAAGATCACAGGAAAATCAGTTGTTAAAACCGTGAGGGTGCAGATCTGCAGGCAGATGAATGGTGCAGATTGTTCCTGCTCCATGGAGCTCCTTATCCAAAGTCTGGGTGTTGCACTCTGAGCTGGGCTGCAGCAAGCTGGTGGAAACTGCTGCTGACTCCAGTGGAATAAAGTCAGTCAGATTACAGCACCATGCAGGAAATCTTCTTTCAGGGCTGCTGACGTTTGAGTGAGCTTCTGACATTCCTGATTCTCAGCAGAGTATTAGGCCAGAAGGTTGATTTCTACTCCTATAAACCACTCAGAGTATAAAATTTTTCTTTTTTTAAATTTGAGGTCTCCATATCTCATTTCAACTCATAGGAAACAAATATAATGCAATCCATCGCCACCTACAACTTTATTTTTTTTCCAGTTTCCTGTTTAAATTACTTTTTCTGTTTTAATTTTCACATTAGCCTTCTCTTTGATGTAATAATTGAGTCGTCTTCAGATTAAAAGGAAAAAAATCATTGAGGAACATGTTTCAGTGATCAAAAAATGAGGTAATTTTTAAGATTGCACTATTTAATAAAACTCTGGACGATTTCTAGTAGGGTTTTGTCTCTTTAACATAGCACTGTTCATAAAGATAGCTGTCAAAGAGGTGACAATGCCTGGAAATTTTATAAGGTAAAGGGTCAGAACTCTGGCCTGTCCTTACAGAAGGACAGATCTGTTCTAGCTGCAGTACTGAGCATACTGGAGTTCAGTAACTCATCTCCTTGGATGCAGTTCATGTTTGTTAATGACCTGCAGTCAGCCTGAACATAACTCCTTAGTGCCTGACTAGTAGAACGTTTAAACTTACCAGAACGTGGCATTAAACATTTTCTGCAGAGGGGCACAGGTGGGTTGTGCATTTTTGGATGAGGATGACTGGGAGGATTTCAAAGCAGATAAGGGGATGCTCCTGGTGAGCATCATCACCTGTGCTTGTGCAAAGTGTGATCAGTCCAGAGGGTGCCACAGGAGAGGATCAAAACTGTTCATACCCCAGGTAATTAGGAATTCATTTGTTTAATTTAGATTTAGTAATAAAATCGTGGTCATAAGTAAAATCATTGCAGGGTGCCAAAAACCACCAGTGACTGGTCGGGTTATTTTGTAATTCTAATTTTCTGTTATTAAATAACTGAATATCAGACTCTGTGTCAGTGTGCTTGGTTCCGTGGTTTGTAGGTGTGACATGTGGATACAGTGACCCCTGCAAGAGCTTGGTGGGGGACGTTGGATTGGAACACGTCCAGAGGTCCATTCCAACCTTAATTCAAATTCTGTGATTCATACCTGTAAAACAAAAACTGCATGCAAGAAGGCCAAAGTGGTTTTGGTGTTTCTTTGTTCATTTTATTTTGGGGGATTTTATTTTGCTTTGTGGTTCGTTTGGTTTTGCTTTTTTAATAATTAGGTGAAGGAAATAGTTTTTCTCTAGAGCTGCCTGTATAATAATCCTTGTGGTTAAATAAAGTGTCATTGGTCTGTGGATCTGTAGACAGTAGTAATCATTGCAGCTGTTAGCCCAAAGAAGGTGCATTTAGCCTTAGGAGTGTGTTATTAATAGGGCAACATTATTTAGGTTTGTGGAGAAAATCAGTATTAAAATACAGTTGCCCTGGACATTAATATCAGAACAAGGTAATGCTTTCTGGTCAGTAGTGCAGGATGATCTGTGACAAAGGAACACTCCTGACTTGCAGAGAATAGAGTGCTGTAGGCTGCAGTGTGCCTCTGCTGAAAGGCTGGGCAGTAGGAATGAAAAACCCTGTGAATAATTGACTTCTGTGTCCAGGGATACAGGAGTAGGGAAAGGGACAATGAAAAAGACATTTTTCAGTGACACTCCGACACTGATTTTTCATAAATCTCCAGTTGTAGGTTGATGAAATGTTTTATTTTGCACACTGGCAGCACTGGATGTTTGTTGTGGTTGGTGGTAGGGGAATGCTGAGAGCTCGGGATTTAGCGAGGGAAGTGTTGAGTACCACACAAGGGACAATGTTGATTCTGCTGCTGCTTTAGAGTTTTAGAGTAGCATCAATTTACTGTCTCAGTGGGCTGAATCTTCCTGGTGTGTTAGACTAATACAACTTGTAGCTGCCTGATGGATAGATGGAACCAGAAATATCTCCCAAGTCTCCATTCTGCCACTTGAAAGCTTAAGGTGTAAAAATTTATGGCTGACTTGCCCAACTTGTGCCATTGTGGGGCATTCAATTACGGATCCATGAGGCTGGCTTGATATTTTTCATTTTCTAAACTTCCATCCAGTTATTCATTCCGGGACAGATTCAAAGTGTGGTGTTCTGGAAATTGTGTGTCCCTTCTCTCTTAAGCTCTGTTGAACTGCTGCTAAGAAGCCTCAAGGGGAATAAAAAAAATAACTGAGCTGAATCAGATCACCCAGGCAGAGTTACCTGCTGCCCCCTGCTCACAGGATGATGAGAACTTTGGGTAATGCCTGCTGATTTAATGGCAATCATTTTTTATGCGGTTGTCGAAACAACTGTTAAGTTTTTTGTTACAGTTCTGCCACGTTTTCTGCATGCATTACAGTTACTTGAATTTGTGGTGCTTGGTTGGGAATTTCAACATCACAGTGTTGGTTTTCTGGCTTGGGAGTGCTTCAGTGGCTGCTTGTCTTTTCTCTGTGAAACCCAAATGTGCTTGGTTGGGCAGTGGAGGACAGGACCAGCACTGAGAGGAGATGGAGCCGTTGGGGTGAGCAGGACTGAGTGCCAGTACAGTGCTTTTTCAAGTCTAGATAGGTTAAAATTGTTGGTAGGTTTAACATTATGGCTTCCTTGAACCCCACATGTTATTTGTAAAGGTTTAAGATCCTCTTTTGATGTAGTAGGGTATAAATACCCTCATTTTCTTCCTAGTGCTGCTGAAACTGGAACTTTTTGCTAGGATAGATAATGATTAACTTGGGTGCTGTTTGTACACAGGGAAGGAAACACCTGACACACTGCCAGGTTTGCTTTGGCTACCCAGCAAAACCAAGCAAAATCTCTGGAGAGCAAACCAATTGGTCACTGACAGGAGCCAGTGTCTGAGAGCTCTCCCAAATTTAAAGCAAAGCACTGCTGCTGTGTTGAGGGGACCTTCCTGCAGGCAGAGGGTGAGGACACAGTGCCAGAGCAGTTGCTCAGCCTCTGGCAGGCAGATCTGTGACCCCGGTGGGAAAAGCTGTCACTGCTCCGTGAGGAGGCAGCAGGAGAGACTTCTCCTACGTAGAACTGAGTCTTGGTTTGTATTTTAATCAACTCAGTATCCTCTGAAGTACTTATAAAGTGCATTGCATGGTGATACTGGTCAGTCTGCAAGTGTGACGTTGGCAAAGGTTTATGTGAAGCCTCCTTTATTCAGTGTCCCATCTGTGAGTATCTCTCAGTATTTTGCAGAGAGGATGTGCAATTAGAAGGGCTGCTCTGGGCTGCGAGTTCCCAAACCTTGGACCTAGTCACCCCTCCTGGGGATGAGACTTGTGTTCTGCAGGGGCAGGGACAGCAGCTCAGGGCTCTGTGCTACACCTGGCAGGTTTTTTGGGAGATGTGGAAGCCCCCAGCACAGCTGCACAGCTTCCTGCACATGCACAGGGTTGCCAGGCTGTGCTTGGCCATGCCAGACTCCTGTTTTTCTCCCACACTGCTAAATAGTGGTTTGTGTATCGCCAGGTGCATGAGGACCCTCATGGGTTGGTGGTGAGGGGTGTGAGCCTCTCTGGGTACTCTGATGAAGGCATATTATTTTCTAGCTAAAACTTGGTTATTTTTTCCTTAAATATCTCTGCTATTAAGTAATACTGGTGTAAGGTGGTGTAGATAGATGTACCCTGTATCTCTCTAAATCTGTCTCTAATCTTGTCTAAAATCATATGCTTGGCAGCTTAAGAGCCATAAGTAGAGGATGCAAATGTAAAACATCAGGGATGTTTATGTGGAGTGCTAAGGCATGATTCATACTGAAATAATTTTATGTTGTGTATTTCTAGCTAAATATTAGCAGAATTCATATGACTACCAGAACTTGATAATGTGTGAAAACTGTGACAAAACCACTTGAGATGCACTTTAGTTACCGCTCAAGAAAAAGGTTAGAGAAGCCTCATACATCACTGTAAGAAATAAAATGCATAATTCAGTAAATGTTTTTTTAAGTATATAAAAAGAATAAGCAAAAGAAAATAAATGAAACCCATTAGAAGTAGTTGAAAAAATGTTCTGTAGGTGTTTGTTGTGTGAATGTTCTTTGTTTAGAATTATCTGCATTTATTTCCTCATCTTGTCTCTTCGTTTTGCCCTTTCAGGAGCTTTCTTCTAGAATGGTCTAGAAAGGTTTCTTGCAAGGCTTTTCTTTTTCCTTGAAAACCAAGCACTTGCCATTCTTGCCCTTAAGGAGAGTTTTGTGTAGTTGCAATGTGACTTAGAGCAGTGTTGGAGCATAGCTTATGGCAGGGAAAACAAGAACAAAGCAGTTACTGGGGAAGCCATCTATGGCAGGCAGGTCTCTTACAAAATTAATGGGCTTCACTTCACTCATGGCTTGATTAATGTGCAGATTTTACTTGTCCTGCTATCAAAGCAAACGGGCATTGTGCAGACAGTAATCAGTTATTCAGTTTTTCTCTTTTTTTTAAAACTGATTTCATGTTCCTCCTTAATCCATGTTGCCCTGTGTTCCTTTAAAAATACAGTACACGTATGGTACATACATGCACAAGTAATTGTAAATACATATCAGTTAACAGAAGCCAGATTTGTGTGCTTACCTTGCTTGGAGTGGCACTTTGTGATGCTTTATAGTGGCTGTACAAAGAAGCCTGGCACTGCTTCCCTCCGTGTGAGGATTTGGCTGCACTCAGAGCTGTGTTTTATGTCACTTGAAAGTGATATGGGCTAAATATTTCTATGAGTTGTAACCCAGATGATAAAATAATGTCGGTACTGTTCCCAAATAGCAACAAACTTGGTAATTTTAAGAAACAAAAGGGGAGAGTGACAAATTTGTTTCTGAGAGAGAGTAGAAGTCATGTAGGGCAATATATGGTGTGTCAAACAACTGTGCAATTACAGGAATGGAAAGACAAAAAATATTTGAAATAAATTTATTTATTTTTATCTGATACCTGAAATTCAGGAGCTAATGAGAAGCTTACAGCATCAGCTGTCTCCATCTCCTGGGTTATTTTTCCCAGTGTTGCCATTCCTGCTAATCTTTTTTGTCAGTGGTTTCCCAGCTCACTTAAATCTGTTTTTTGCGGGCTTGCTTGAAGGCGAGAGGTAGATGAATATCCACTCTGCCAGAGGTTACTTCTGGCTGCTTCTGCTGGAGGGTAGAGGTTAGAGATGGAGCCTGCTTAATGTATTTGTAGATTTTCTTTGAGATGATTAGTGCTTGAGTTGACTGAAAGTATGAATGCCAAACTTCCTTTACAATAAAGCTGGGCGTAAGTGGTGGTTGAGGACTTAAGGCTGTTTTTGTTCTGTAGCTTTTGGAAACCTGAAAGACTTGATGCTTATGACATGAATTTCCATTTTCCTTTACGTGTAAGCTTTCTATACAAGCAGCAGATTATGAAAACATACATTTTAAAAAGCGGCAAAATGGTTTTAAATGGCTCCTAAAGTGTTTCTTTTTTACAGACAAACTATCTTTATATGTTTATAAAGTCTTTTGCAAGAGGAGAAGAATGTGTGATTCTTTGGGCTTTTTCTCTGCAGAGGAGCTAAGCAAGCTTTTATTCAAATGAAAAGATTGCTATTGAGATCTATTTAAAGATAAAATCAGAAGTAACTCTGACATGCTAACTAAGTTTTGTAGGACTGTTAGTCACTCCTAAAAGTGTGCTACAGAAACACACACAAAAATAGGAGAAGAAGGTGGTAAAAGAATGGGGAATATAAACCTGTAGGCTTTCTTATTAGTTAAAGCGGAAAAATAGAAGTCCCAATTTGTGTCCATTTTCTTCAGATTTTTATTTTCCCCCCTAAAACCAGAATTTCTATACAAGAATCCACACTGAGCAGCTGACAGCAGCCTGGGAAGTTAGCACTGAAGCAAACAAATACTTTCCTATGTCATACACTGCTGTGATCTCTGTCTTAAAAGAGAAAAAAATCTCATTCTTTGAACACTTATTTGATAAGCTGTAGTGTAATAAATGCACAGGTTCAGCTGGTTTGTGGTTTTTGGGTGGTTTGTTTGGTTTTTTTTCTGAGTGCCTTGCACTTCCCAGTTTATGTATTCAGCTCAAGTTTTTCAAAGCAGTGTAAGTAGAAACAGAACTTTAGAGGCTTTACAAGTGCACACAGTATTTGCTTTACAGATGGACAATGAAGAATTTGCTACATTGACGAATGAATCTCGAATTTCCTGAGTTGGCTGTGAAGATGTGTATAGCGTGACTGGGACTAAAGATGTTCTAACAAGTCGGACTGACTGGTGTGAATGTTTTTTGTGATGGCTCCACTAAGTTCAGCATCTTTGCATTATTTATAGCCATCTGCTTGATGTGTTGAAGGCTCTGGCTCAATTAGATTACCTTTTAGCAGGAACAGCTCTCAGGAACAGTGCAAACAGGCATGTGTCTGGCTGCTGCAGAATAAATAAGGAAGTAAATAAAGTCAGTGGTGTCTTCCTGCAGGGCTCTTTAACTGCTTTATTCTTGGAGTAAAAAGGACACATAATGAAAATATTTCAGGACAAAATATAGGATGACCTTTGCCCCTACAGTGAGGAAAAGGGGTGTTAAGGAATGAAGTTATCCCTGTATTTACAGCTCAAAAACTAAAAACCAGTCCAACAAACCAGGTGAGTTACAAATGCCTCTGAGCTGCTGAACATCCAAAAATCCACATTTCCGTTTTATTTATAAACATAACTGGAGGCAGATGTGGAAGTGGATATTTGAAACAAGGTATTTAAAAAGACCAGCCAAGAATCATGGAAACCACAACATACCGTGCTGCTGTGACCACGGGCTGTCCTTCAGTCCTATTTCAATCTGTTCCTTAAGGTAGCATTGGGAGAACAGCATTCCTCTTCTCCTTGATCTGGTTTGGAGAAAAATTTTCTCTCAGATGAGTAATATCACTGTGGAAATACAGGATGAGTGGGGGATATTGCACTGACTCCCTTTTAATTGTGGGTGGAGAAAGGAAAGGGACATCCCTGATGCTTTTAGAGAACTGTAACAGTAAACAAGAACAGGCAGCCCCAGAATTCTCCTGTGTGCTCAGTAATCAGGGTGAGATGGAGAGGCTAAACAGTATTTGAGCTTTTTTGCTTTCCTAGCAGGGGTGAGAGTGAAAAGGTGACCAGGATCTTCTGGAGGTCAGCAGTGATGTAAGATCAAGGAGAGCTCAGGCATTTATTCATCCTTGCTAAATAAACCTGTACCAGTAATGCAAAATGAGAATGTTAATTAAGAGATGTGAATGGATGGTGACAGTGTTGGTGTGGAGGAGAAATGCTGAGGAGTAGGTTTGTAAGCTTTTTATTGTGTTCCCACCAAAAACCTGCACCTAGGCGTAGGAATGCCTGTGTCAGCCATTCCTGAGAGCCAGCTCCTCAAGGGTGATGTGAAAACTTCAAGTTCCACAGTCAGAGATGAAAATTGCTCTGGGAAAACTCTGGAAACTTAGTGGAAATGCACAGGTCAATATAGTCCTAATTTTTTTAATTATTATTATTTTTCTGTTGAATTTGACTTTTCTTAACTGCTCAAGAAAATTGTACTAAGAGTCAGCATTATTAACATTGACATAATGGAGCAATTTCAGTAGCTAGGAGCTTTTTTGCGTGTTGCTTAGTGTTTGTTTGTGGGGGAAAAAATGTTGGAAGGATGTGGAATTCTGCCTCCAGAGGTGAAGAGAAGCTGTCCACTCTAAAGACGTGACTGACTGGAGCATACATGTCAGTAACACTCTTACTTCTAATTATGTAATTTGGGTTTTAGCATCTGCCTTTTCCTTAATTGGACAAACTACAACCAATACAAGTTATTATGAGAATGACAGTAATTAGAGTTTGATAAATTAGAGGAACAAAGATGGTGAAAATAATTTGTTCTCTCCCCTAAATCATCTCGGTCTGCAGTTGTATGGAAACGCTGCCATTTCTTCATCCTCTGGAAGTTGTTTTTCACTTTCAAGCTGCTTCTTGATATTTTAAAGCCAGCCTGTTATTATCTTAGCATGACATTTGGCCTGCAGTTCCCAGCTAGGGATGGAAAAGGCTATCATTGGGCCTCTCTGCACAAAATAGCTGGGCAGAACATTTCTGTACACAGGGGCTGTTATTCTCACCTTTTGAAGAGCAATTTCTTTGATGACTTGGAGAATATTTGACCTTCAAAGTAAAAGCTGCAGGCAGTACAATGTGCCTTTGTAGTAGTTGTGTAGAGGGTTGAATTTTGTGTGTGTGCATCTTCCTTGTTAGTTTGGAGAATAATCTCTTCACTTTTCTGTAAATTGCAGTGATCGTTGTTGAACTGGTTAGTCCCATTCAGGCTTAGGACTGAATTAGCAGTAGGTGAGAGCAGGTAATATTTAAGAAAACATTTTTTCTTGAAAAGCTCATGGAATTCTTAAAAGCCTCTTCAGCTAAATATGAGGAAATCAGTTTTCTTCTCTTTTCTATGTAGGTGATTTTCTATTTTCTGTATAAGTGATCTTCTTTTTACCTCGAGAAAAAAACCCCCTCTTGTTGTCTCTCAGTGTCAAGCTAAAGGACAAAAGCATGTGATGTGTGGATGGAAAACCTGTCCCCAAAGTACCCCAAACACCTGCAGGCCTTTGCACAACTAGCAAAAACATGTAGTTTCCTTAAGTTGAAGATGACTTGGGAGGCTGCTCAGTAGAGAGGTCAGATCTTGAGCTTTTTAGAACCATTCTCATTTATTTTATCTACTATCAGAGAAGCTTTAAGAATGACTTCAAGGGAGTGTGTGTATATAAATGTATATTTATATTGTTCTTAAGTTTAATCTGAAATTTGTGCTTCTAACTTTTTGAGAAAATTTTAAAAAGTTTTGCACTAATTTTTAAAAACTTGGATGTGTTCTGGAATGCTGTAGCACAAATAAACATTGGCAGTAATTGAAGATCCCACAGTTAGCAAAGAAAGAATTGTTTTCCTGTTGAAAAGATTTGTGTACTAACATTTCAGAGATTTTGCTGAAAGAATAAATATTTAAACTTAGCTCTGTCCAGTGCTCTGTCAACTGTTGAGATTATTGATGGGTTTTCTAATTTTGACCAGAAAATCCAATACACGGGACTGATGGAATTCAGGTGTTGCTTGTGCACACCTAGGGGAGTGATCTGATTACATATTGGGGCAATAACTGGCTTGGGACCATAGTATTTTCTAAAAAGAGCTATTTTTATTGAGGCATGAGAGTATTGATTACAAAACATTAGGGCAGAAGGTCCATGCTAAATAGTGACTGGTTATTGTGAAACACTTGTCTGTACTTATCTACTGTGTTCAGTTAATACCTTCAATTTAATGCTAAGGTTTAAATTTCAAATTTAATCAAAGTTATCCAGTTCATTTTAGGATTGCCTTTTCTGTCTGAATACTGAGTAATAATATAGTTTTGAGTGAATTTTCCGAAATCCGTGAAATGTTGCTAGATTTGTATCAGCATAAATAAACATATTTCCCTCTCCATTCTTTCATTCATCATAATTTTTTTTCACCTTTCCCTTTGTTTTCCCAACTTGATATATCTGTAGGAGAGTGGGGCAAGAGGCTCACAGCTGCATTTTCTGGTGCATGTGTCTGGCTTGCTGTGACACATGGATACATCTGTGGACAAGGAGCTGAATTAGTTGTATTATTTGGTTTATGAATTGGTTTATGGAGCACTGCTGCACTCTGTGGACAAACAGAGTTGGATAATCTGGTGTCTGTTAATGCACTGTGGGTTTTGATGTGCTGCTCACTCAATGCAGAAAACCCTTCAGCTCAGCTTTTCCTTGTGGGAATAAAGGGATCAAACTAATCAACAGGTTAAGAAGAGCTGAGCAACAAATTCCTGAAAAGCACTGCTGGTTTTACCCAGTCCCTCTTGAATAATTTCATGAGTTATTTTTATACCCAGTCAGTTATGTATAACCAGAGGACCACAAACACTTGTTGAAAGAGTGTTGGGATCATTTCCCTTGACGAGAGCCCAATATTCCAAAATTCTGTGTGTGCTCCTTTCTCTGGATGGGGGAGGATTCTTGTTAGCTTCTATAGGATCGGGGACTGTAGGAGCAGGTAACTATGTACATTTGGTTATTGCTGAATAGGAACGTGTAAATTCTTCCCCAGGACAGAAAAATCCACTTCCATGTGGCCTTGTCTTTGAAAAATAACACTTTACAGAAGATTAGGATGGGACTTTGCTGGGGAGATACTCCGTGCTGTAAACTCAGCTTAAAAATCTGAGCCATAGTCTTCCACAGGCACTGAGCTAGCAGGTGAATTTGTGACTGCCAGGGTGGAGGAGAAAGAAGATGAGCATCTGAGTAAAGAGAACTGTTCATTTTTTTGGGACTGTTTGAGTTGTTTATGGAATCATGGAATATCCTGAGTTGGAAGGGACCCACAAGGATCACAGAGCTCAACCCCTGGCCCTGCATAGAATCAGTCACATCCCAAGAATCCCACTCATACCTGAGAGGATTTGCCAAACAGAGCTTGAACTCTGTCAGGCTTGGGGCTGTGAGCATTTCCCTGGGAGCCTGTCCCAGTGTCCAACCTGTCCCTCTGGGGAAAGAACCTTTTTCTAATATCCAACCTAAACCTCCCCTGACACAGCTCCATGCCATTCCCTTGGGTTCTGTCACTGGATCAGTGACAGATCAGTGTCTGCCCCTCTGCTTCCCCTTCTGGAAGCTGCAGGCTGTGTTTAGTTAGAGAGGACACAATTCACTAATGAGACAATACTAAAATTTCGTGGAGATTACTTGCTTAGAATAATTGCTAAGGTTTTTGTTCTGCTGTGTCTTTTTTTCAGGCAAGACATCATTTAATATGTAAAACACTAGGATGGTATTTATAGACCGAAGTCTCTTAACCTGAAGTCTGGTGATATATTGGTATTTAAAGCAGTGATAATGCAGTTAGTGAGGAGCTTTAATTGCATGATTATAGACCAACAAAATTAGGCACAGTGACGTGCAGTCATGATAACCCAATGATATGCTAAATTTATAGATAAGACTTCCTTTCTCTGCATCCCTATACTGTCAATATACAAAAATGTTCCTAAATGCAAGTACTTGAGGGAATTTGCTGCTTGCTCCTGTACACTGCCTTCCCAGGCAGTTTGGTGGCTGGCTGTATGGATTTCAGCACACTGGTAAGGTCCGAAGATGGCTATTCACCCGATGCCCTTGGAAAAATCCCTCTCCATGTGCAACTTTCTTACCTTTAAAATGTTAATCTTGGAAGATACTGTGTGAAATCCATCAGGAGTCCAAGGTACACGAGGGTTATTTTATGGGATCCCAGCTATACCTGAGGAGCTGGCTTCACTCATGAGCTGCTGGGAACCCCCCCAGCCATCTGTTTTGCAACCCATTTTGGAAAAACACCCTAGCAAAGCACTCAGATTGCCTGTTAATGGAAGACTGAAGTTTATGATGACAGGTCAGCTTGTAAACGTGGATTTACTGTTCTCTTTTACTGTATGTCTATGCTAATCCATAGCAACATGCTGTAAACTGAGACCCCCTATGAAATTCTGCATGCAAATCGGACATTATTCTCTGTTATTATGATAGGGGTTTTTTTTGGGATGTGATCTTTGGGATGCATGAGTTACCAGGAGGTGTATGTGACAGGAATAGTACTGATTATAACTCCCCTTTTTTCAGTGAAGTGTTGCACAGTCCATGGCACTGACTGCTCTAGAGCAACATCCTAGTTTTGTGCAAGGAGGAGGCAAAATGCGTCTTATTGCTGAGATTGTGCTCAGCAGCACAGTTGGGAATGATTAAATGCAGCTCAGAGCAACACCTTTGCTCATGACACAGTGATTCAGCACTTCACGTTTCTGAGCAAGGAACAGGACTGCAGCCATCCCCTAATTGCTGTCAGCCTCGTGTACAACCAGTGTTTTCTGCTTGGCTCCTGTGCTCTGTCCGTCCTCTGCACTCTCATCTCACAGTTAAACCATGGCAAGTTAACTTGCAGAGGTGTTACACCCTGGAGATAACAGTTGAATAGCATCATTCATTAAAACAAAACAAAACAGCCTATATGGGCTCTGCTGCTTTTCATTTTGAAATAGGAAAATTATCTTGGCACAGGGCATTTCCTGGGGATTAATGACTGGCTGGGGTTAATGGCCCTTGGCTGCGCTGTGGGCCATCAACTCCTCCCTGCTGGTCATTAATCTGCAGGAAATGCCCTGTGCCAAGATCATTATTGTTGTATTTGGGTTCTTTGAGAGCTGAATTCGGGAACCCACACTGCTCTAATGTGCGAGAGCCTGCTGGGTGTTCTTATATTTAGGCCCTACACGTTTTTGTTTTAGTTTTTCCTGAGCTTAGCCGAAGTTTCCACACGTTCTCTTAATGGAAAGTGTCTGTAACGCTTGACGTCCTTTAAAAATACTTCAGTGAGCAGCAGGCAAGGTAATGGTAAACTTGGTGGTGAAAACAAAAGTTCTGTGTAGAGAAAATTTTTGAAAAGAGTGTGTGCTTGGGGGCAATCTGTGCCTTTCAGCCTGGTCTAGAGCAGCAGGCAGAACACTAGACTGGCCTGAGAACCTGGCAGGCAGTGTCTGACTTCCTGCTCCAGGGTGGGATTCCAGGGCTCAGGGTCTGCACAAGCTGTAGACACCTTAAAGTGGTTCCTGTTTTTAAGAGATTTTTGCTCTACTGGAAAATTAAGAATAAGTAGAGGTAAACTAATTTTCTCCTCTGCTAGCTGCCAACAGTATGCACAAAGTGAGGTTCTGTTCATTTTCCCCAAATGATTTCAAGTTCTGAATGCACAGCTTTTTAATACCGCTTTTATGTAGTTAGTTTATGATGTCTTCCTGGACGCCATGCTGGAATTGGTTTAGGGTTGAATATGAAATTACAGAATAAAACAGAAAAAAAACGAAAACAACAACAGCACAATAAAGCCACAAAAAAAAAAAAAANACCAAAAAAAAAAAAATCCTTCAAGTGGGTCAGTTTAGTGTTGTGGCCTGGAAGTGGCAATTCGTGACTATTGGCATATTTCTTTATTAAAAAAAAAATCAAACCACACAAAAACACCACCTCCACATGCCAGCTACCAGTCTTCTATTGATTAAACTATTTGATCATATTAGACCATATTAGAAGTAAGATTATGAAGAAGTGAAGCTCATGCAGCAAGTAGTAAATGCAGTTTTGAGGGACTCAGCTGGTGAGTAAAATTGGTACTGTGCATTCATCTGACATTCCTAGATGACTTATTTTTATGTCAGTGAATTAATGAATTCACTGGAAAGAGAAAAAAAAAATAAATCAGTGTTGTGCCCTGATTTTTTTTTTCTTAAATGCTTTTTTCCTTGGCTCCTTTCTTTCTCTCTGTGTCACTCAGACAGATCTGTGAAGTGTCCTGCTCTTTCCTTCAGAGCCTTTGCAAGCAGGCAGCCTGTTGCTGTCCCCCTCCCCGTGCTCAGATGTACCACGCTGTGAAGCTGCCTTGGGTCAACAGGAAACCTTCAAAATGTGCATTTCAGATCTTGAAAATGCCACGGTGTGCGTGGGATTTGAAGACAGCTGCAAGCTTAGTAGAGACTGTCACATCTCTGTAGACCTTTTTGATGGATTTAGTAGAATTTCAGCAAGGAGAGATGTTTCATCAGGAGAAAAGGTCCTGGCTCAGGTCTACATCAAGACTTTTACAGATCTTCAGATTAAGTGTGAGATTCGGATTTTTTGGAATGAAAGTATGTTCATAACCCAGTTCTTGTGTCTACAAGTCAAGGATTATTTCTGCTGTTTTAGAAGGAACACTCTGAAGTCATTCTCTGTTGTAGTGATTATGAACTGTCAGTCTGCAAGTTTTAGTTAAAAAATGTCATATGACAAGAAATAAGGATTACTAATATTTTATAAGTAAGCAATATTATTATAGCAGCATTTTTGTTCCAGAGGGAATGGTAATTCCTACTCTGACAATAAGCCTGTAACAAGGAGAAGACAGCTTGCCATTACTAGCTTTCCATGTGCTTTTTAAAAATAGATTTTCATGTTCTGTCACTTACCCACTGAATATCAGAGATGATGGAGCTAAGTCAGGAAGTTGATATTGCTGTCGATGCATTTGAGACACTCTGGTAGTGAAAGCAAAGAAAAATGCAGTGAATAGCAGGGGAGAAAATACAAGCCTGCCTTTGTTTGCCTAATCTAGGAAGATGTAAAGGAATGGGGAAAAAATGTACTTGTAAAGAAGTGTTGCTTAAATTCCAGAGTATCTTTGTTTTGCTGCTAGTCTGTGAAGCATCATTTATTGCTGTCAGACTATAAACTTTAAGCAGAAAATATCTCATCTGTCCTGCAGCCTGTTGAGTTCATAGGCATCCATTTATTTGTAAACCTTTGCCTGCTTTCTCACAAAGACCATAGGTTTTTTTCTTTGGATGAAGGACAGGAGAAGAAGGGCTCCTGGGGAAGGGCAGTAAGTCATGAGAAATGGATTTTTTCCAGCTGCTTGTTTCTCTGCAGCCAGCCTTGCTAAGGGCTGGTCAGAGTGGATCCCTGGTACCAAGGAGTGGAGGATCCCCTTTTGGCTGTGTTGGCCTCACTGAGGGATGAGCATCAGTCCTGATGACTTGTGTAAATGATTTCCTGAAGTGCACACAAGGATAAACCAGGCTCTGCATCTGTGCTGCTTTTAGCTGGGCTAATTTCCTTCATTGTGGGAAGTACTGTTGTTGTTGTCAGACATACCCAATTATTTTACTTTGGTAGTGTCAGGATGTGAAATGGAAGGTGTTTTTTGTTGGTTTTGTGCTCTTCAGATCACTGGCTTTAAGGTTAACCAGCTAACAGTTATTTTCTAGTCAGGGACAAAAGCAAGGCTGAAGAGTTCAGTATGACTTTTGTCTCGGGTGGGCGTCAGGGCTACCCTTTGTATGGTTAAAGCAACTGACAGAAATTGAGTAAATGTTAATTAAAAATGTTGTGGGCTGCAGACAACATTTCCATTAAACAAAATTAAATTTAAATGGAGAATTCTAAAGCAGATTTGCTGGAGCTGGAGCCATCGGGATCCTGAGGAAGCTGAGCAGTTAAGATGGTTTGATGTACCCAGCAGAATGCCAGTATTTGATGGTTATATACCACACTCGTTTGACCTCCTGTGGCTTTGTGTCTGTTTCCAGAAATTATCCCGATTTTATCTTACTGTAATGTTTCTTTAGCTGCCCTAATGTTTACAGAGCAATATTTAGAACGTGGCAGAAAATGTGGAAGCAGAATGATGCCCATATTTTATCTACTGCACGTAACATTCCGAAGAAGGATGATTTTGCTAGCTGCTGTTTTTCATTGTAAAAAATTAATGGGTGGTTGTGTATGTTTCTTAGCTAGATTTTAGCTAGTATTTGTCTTTGCTTATCATTTCCTACCTGCCTAACATTTGAATGGGTTATCCCAAGAAAGAGATGGAGGCTGTGATAGTGATTATTAATTGTAGAAAAGTAAGTAGCTGTCAGTAACGCTTTAAAAACTTGTTAGCCAGATACTTGTCTATATGTATGTGTTGCTTAGTTTTGTTGGCTTCAGCAGAAATTTATCATTCTCTTTGAAATGTGGAACATCTTAGAGGAAAGACAGACTCGTAACATTTGCAAACCCCAAGACACCAGGAGAACTCAGTTTGCAGTCTTAGAGAGAAGCAGTCGTACCCAAGAGACATCGCTACTGGACTAAGAAAAATGTTTGCCAATCAGCAATATATAATGAATAATGAACAATATTTGTCATCTCTCCCAAAAGTGGGGCATTGCAATACGAGTTGTACAGCTGTTATTGTTTAATTGCAGCTGGATTAATAAAATGTAGTTTTTACAGCCCATTTGCACTATACCACTGGGGAATAGGTTTTATTGCCACTTTGGGTGTCTTTTAGTTAATAATTTGTGCCTTTTGAGCATCAGTGTTTCGCTTCAGATCCCAGATACAAGTTTATTAATAATTGTAATAGTTCTTAAAGACTATAAAATGAAATGAAGTGCACAAAATGTGAGTTTCCAGTGCTTGAGTTTAAAACCATTTTTTTACTTGACTAATTTCAGTGTTTCCAGGACTTGAAAGTATTGAATTTAAATAATTGTTAAATATTTAAATTGCTAGACGTACAATATTATTTTCAATAGATTGTTTATATTTGTTAGTAATTAAAGATTCAGAATGGCACTGAGGGGATGTGGTCGTAATATGCAATTTTTAAAGCTTGCCCAGTGTTTATGCAAAGCAGTGGCAATGCAGGAAAACTGGACTGATATTAGAAGTCAGAATCAAGAACAAGACAGTAGTTAAATGATCTGATTTCCAGGCTGACCTGGTCAAAAATAATTGACAAGACTTTTAGAGATAAACTGGGCCTTGCTGCTGGCTGAAGGGGATCTCCTGTTAAAGTCAAGGGTAAATCGGTTCTTGGCTGATTTCCCTTTGCTTATCATTGGCAAATTCTCTAAGCAAGTGTCAGAGATGCAAAGGTACCTCTGGATGAAAACACTTCCCTAGGAATTCCCCCAGACAAGTGGAGCAGTTTCTCAGTTGCCTGTGAAAAGCAGCACTGCTCCAGGCTGTGCTGCACATGCAGGTGCTTGTGTCTCTTTGCCGTCCACATCCAGCAGTTACTCCCACATGGTTATTCTTAAATACAGAGAAACAAAACCCTCTCATTTTTGGGATGTGAGACCTCTGCTTCCCCTTTGGTTATTTTCAAGTTTTGAGCTGGTGGTACTCAAGGGTGAGAAGGTGCCACGGTGCAGGTGTTGCTGATGTTGTTTGATGCTGTGAATGTGCTGCTCTTTCTGCTGTTCTCTAGGCAGTCTGTCTCAGTAGAAACAAGTACAAGTTGATATTTTTGGGATGGAAAATGTTGAAAATGCTCTTCTACAAGCGGGACAAGGTTTTTTGACTGGTTAGACAAGCGTAGTAGGTGGTGATTCCAGTGTAGTTCCTTTTACAGCACAGGACTATAACTCATTTGGTTAAATTGAGCAAATATTGCTAGAATGAAATGGAAAATAAACAGTTCTACAACTAACATTTAACGGAGCTTACTAAAAGCATGCTCATTGTTCTCTGTGTTAAAAAAACACAAACAAAAAAAACCCCAAACATAACCAACAGCAACAAAAATTTTGGAAAAAAAGATTTCCAGAACCCTTAATCTAAATTCTGTCAGCATCAGGGGGAAGACTGAAGAGGAGGAGGCTTAGAAAAGATGATGCTCTGCAATATTCAGAGAAACTCAATTTCAGAATTAGATTTTTGCCAGAAAATTTGTTCTGTTCCTTGTTACAGTAGTGCTTAGGGCACAGGTGAGTTAAGTGTGTGCAGCAACCAACCCTACTTTATAAAATGTGCACTGTGATCTTGCGGTCATTGTCCAGCACTTGTACATAATTACAAGCAACTCACCCTACCTTTTTAGAAATGCTGATATTTATCATTATTGTCTGAACAGAGAAAGGGGAAAAGCAGCTTTGCTCTAGGGTTAGGATTGTGGCCAGCCATATTTTAGGTGGAGTAAATGCCTGTTACTCCTTCATCTTTTAAAAATGTTAGTCTGAATATTGAAATTGGTCTGTGCCAGGGAAACCCTCTCCCATCTTCAGTTTATTCCATTCTTATGGGTCACAGGACAGGATTAATGCAGCCCTTCTGTGGATGAATGTACAATTCAGAGCAAGACTAAGGTGAGAGTAGAGAAAGGTGGAGAGCTTGCTCTAAGCAAACATTAAATGAAATGCCTCTCCTGCCCTCTGATAAATCCTCTTATCTCTGAGCATTGTGGGGAAGGGCGGGATAAAAGATGAACCTGTCCCTTGCCGGAATAGAAATTTGCTTAAAGGTGAGAGCAGAGTAAAAGGAGCTGTGTTAAACTTGAACTGTAATTGCTGCATCTGGGTCAGGGTTTGAAGGATCGTGCACTGCACAGAGCTTCAATAGAAGAGCAGTCCTGCTGTAGTCCTGCTTTTATTGTTCCTGTTTTCCTTGCTGTGTGATGAGTGAACTGGCCTGGATTACTTTACATGCGATGTGTGAAAAGACAAAATTTCATTTGGTTTTTTTTAGGTCGTTAAGGAATTTGATCTTGAAAACTAAAACAGAGTGATAAATATGAGCTTGTTGTATCTCTTGTCAGATAGTTTTGTCTGAATGTACTATTTGAAAGAGTCAGAGTGAAAGAGGGAATGACCCAACCTTTAGACATTCCAACATGCCATGTGTTTGTCAGTAAAACAAGATTGGCCTTGTATGGACACTTGTTACTAAAGCCTGATCATGGGAATCCTGGCTGAACCTGAGTTCTGTTAGACAGCTTGACACATGACTTTCTCAGTACTCACAAGGAATCTATAAGGTTTGACTTTTAATCACAGGAGGTCGTACAGACAGATGCTCACTGTTTGTGTTTGATAACACCCAAGTGGAAAAACTGTTGCAGGATCTCCTGTGCATTATTTTTTCCTGGTAATTAATTGTCTGAAAACGTGAGGGTGTAAGCTAAGAGAAATTCTTCATGAGTATTGTAGCACCTAAAGGAGAAGGTTAAAGTGTAGAAAGTGCATTAAGCTGCTGGTTCTTGTTGGTGGCTTCTGAAAAGTCTCCCATCTCTTTAGTTTCACAGCCACATGAAGATCGGGAGTACTGATTTATAATGTGATAGTAATTTGGATTTGCTTGTGGTGTTAGCAGTCAGATGTGTATTTTTTATTATCTTGAGGCACTGAGGAAATTGGCTGTGAGCATTTATATTAAGTATTGTTCTGGCTCCACACTTTCTGGTGTGTTTGTAGCCCTGGCATTATATACCCCTGGTGAATACAAAGATGCTTATGAAATGTTAAGGCTGAGTGTATTTGATTTCATGTCAAGAAGGACTCCCTGCCATAGTGTTCAGCTGAGCCATTGTGAATAACTGTCAGTCTCAACACTGACATAAAGCACTTCTGTGTGAGTGTGTGATGTGAGTTTTTGTGGATTCAAAGCCCCTTTTTGTTGGTGTATTTTAGAATTCTACAACAACTAGGCTTTCAGCTCTTCAGAACGTGCCGAGCAGTTCGGCTTTGTGGTTCTTTGGGCCTCTAAAGTGACATTCAGTTTGGGGGGTGGATATCTTCAGACCTCAACAGTTCCATTTATATGTTTCAGTATTTATATATATACAAAATAAGTGTATACATTTATTCCAAAATAATATACCAGTCTTCTTTCATTGAGATTTCGTATTAATTTCTTGTGTCACTGTCAGTGCTGGAATATGTGTGAACTTTTTCACAAAAACATTTTGATTTTAATAGTGTTTCGTAATAGTAGAGCCAGTAGCAAGATAAAAATCAGGAAATGATTTGGCCACAATTAAATGAAAGGGAAAAGTGCCATCCTGACAAGAAAATTGAATTCTTGGTTAAAACACATGGGGTAGAAGTTTGCCGGTCTTCAGGAAGCATAAAATGCCATTAACCAGCATTTAGTCACTTGCTAATACTGAATGTGATTTCTAATTGCTTCTGTACTTTGTCATTGTTTAACACAATCAAATCAAATTGGCCAGAAAATTTTTCTTGGATCATCATAGTCCATGACTATGTTTTTACTGTTATTGTTCCAGCTTCTTTTTCATCACCCCAACCTTTACTGCTTCGTTAAGTCTAAAATTAGACTTTGACAATCAGCCTGTTTTATTGGAATTATGAAAAGAAAGAGATATACATGGCAAAGTTGAAGGGGCAGCTCCAGGATTGTATTTTATTTCATGCTTAGCAGTTCCTTGAGAGTTATCAAAGTCAGGGATCCTTTATTTGTAATTAAATACTCCTCACTTTAAAATCATGACTAATAAATGTCAAGTGCAAGAAGAGGCACTATCATTCAGTGAAGGTCCTTGGATATGTTTTAGTGTGAAAATGTGGTCTCACGAAGGTTGTTAATTTTTAAAATGTTGTAAGGTTGGTTTCATTACAAAATCCTAAAGTTAACCACTTCAGATAAAGCTCAAAAATCATTGAAACATTTGGGGAGCTCTTATACTGCAGGAAGCTCTTGACATTTATGGTAATTGAAAGTGTAGGTATCTATTAAATACTTAAGTTATTCATATAAACACCAAGCTGCCGTGCAACTGTAAGAGTTTATATATCTTAATTTGAGCTGGTCAGAACTGTTCAGTGAAACTGTTTTTTGTGTTTGGTGGTGTCTGGAGCTTTATGTTCTAATGAGACCCAAAACCTTTGAGGAAACATTGACATAAATGCTTTGGGAGTCACCTGGAATGAGATTTATTACCTTGCGATCGGCAGACCCAATTTGGTTCCTGCAAGGCAAGGATTTGCCGTGCCTGGAGCATCCCTCTGTGAGACAGGCTGAGAGAGTTGTGCTTCTTCATCCTGGAGAGGACAAGGCTCTGGGGATGCCTTAGAACCCCTTCCAGTGCCTCAAGGGGCTCCAGGAGAGCTGGAGAAGGGCACAGAGTGATGGACAGGGAGGAATAGCATCAGACTGAAAGAGAGGAGGTTTGGATTGGGTATTAAGATATTCTTGACTGTGGTGGTGGTGCTGTGGCTGCCCCTGGATCCCTGGCAGTGCCCAAGGCCAGGCTGGACAGGGCTTGGAGCAGCCTGGGACAGTGGGAGGTGTCCCTGCCCGAGGCAGGAGATGCAGTGAGGTGGGCTGTAAGGTCCCTTCCAGTCCAGAACATTTGGTGACTCACAGATGATTCTCCCTCCTTTGCTCTGGTGTGTCTTGTAGTCTGTTTTGGCATGGGTGTTCTGTGCCCTGTGTGGAAATGCGAATCTTTCCTTTCTTTGTGGAGTACCCAGTTGATCTTGGCCCCAGTGACCTGGCTGGTTTTTCTGATCCTGGCTTAAAAGCATTAACTCACATGTTAGGCATTAAGAGAATCTAGAGAGAATTGCAATTAGAATTTTGGAAAGTTACTGTTTCTGTTGGGCAGCATCGACTAAATGTTAGTTCTCAGTACTGTTTTAAAAGTTGCAGAAATTGGGTCTAATCTGTAGAGAAAAACGTTGTCACCACTTATTTGATTGTAAATCGCATTTAATAAAACTTGCAGAGTGCACCCAAAACATATTTCTGTCTATTCTTGCTTGTAACTGTTACATGGGTGCTTTCCTTCTAAACAGTGGGATAATCCCATCTGTGGGATGGGCTTTTTTGCTAATTTTGTTTTCTTGGTTTTTTGGTTTTTATTTCTTTTTGTTTGGTGTTTTTTTTTTTTTTTGTATTTTTTCTTTATATTTTGTTTTTCCCCTCTTCTCGAAGGAAAAACAATGTGTGCATCTGGATTGTGCAACAATTAAGGATGCACCAAAACCGTGTCTGGTGGAGCTAGCATGTAGCACTAAGCACTGCTGTGGAGTAATAGCTCTGTTACTGAAGCACAGCCATAGAAGTAGCACTGTAATTGCAAAGCCAGTTTCTTTACAATGATGAAAGGTTCCCCTGTGAAATGGTGAAATCCCTTCCCAGTTTGTAGTTTTTTTCACACTGGACAGGCCTTTTGGTGGTGATGGAGACAACCAGAGTAAAATTCTGGATAGCAGATAGGCATGTCATTATAACCTCTTAGAAATAATAATAACAGCAAAAATGACTTTTTGGATCCCATATTATATCAGCTGAGAAATATTTGCATATTTTAAAGGCTGTTATGGAAACACGTTTCATTGCATTTCAGAAGAGAATTTGAGCAAGCTGTGTTCAGATTTGATAAATGTGCCACTCTCCTCCATTTGCAAATGCAAGTCTTTTCAATGTATTTTTTAATGCATTAGGTTTTTAATACTTACTTTTCCACACGTGCCCTGGAGAAAAGCATGCAATCCACTGTTACTCTGAGGTAAACTGGATTTCAGTGTAGTCTGTTTCAAATTAAACAAAACTGTTTATTAGTTTTGCAGTTCTGGAGAGCAGAGGCACCCTTGGGTTTTCATTGAGCTGACGAGGGATATGTTAGCCTATACATCCAAAGAGGACTGATGCTAATTGGGCTTTTCACTCTGATAAAGTCCTTGGTTTCAATGATGATACGCAGGTTAGCTGCATCTTTTAATTAACAAAAAAAAATTAAATTCCTCTGCTGGAATTCCCTAACTGGTGAGTGGTTTCTATATGCAAGTATGCTCTCTTGTGGTAAGCCATTTTATTGAATCCTCCACCAGTTGGAAATTGTAACAAATTCTGTTTCAAATGCTGATACTTTTAATCTATTATTTTTATCATGCCATTGTTTCCAGGGTTTACAGTGCGTCATACAGTGGCAGAGCTCTGGATATGGGATATGTGACTGTACATATTTTGCAGTTTTATTTGTTGCAGGGAGTTACATTCAGTGCTTGAACAGCACATGACTTTCCTGGTAGCATTGATGTGGAATAAAGTGCTGTGTGACTAACACTGGTGGTGTGATTCAGGGTGTGATACCTGTACAGCCTCTAAACATCAGGTAGTAAAGGCAGAGAGGATTCTAGTGCTGAAGCACCTTTATTAAATTCTAGTAACTGCATTTGTGCTTGTTGCAACAGCTAAGATGCTGTTTAATTGAATCCTAGTCTCGGGAATTCAGTTACTCTGGTTTTGTCCAATAACGAAGAGTGTGGGGAAAAAAAAAGGCAAAACAACCCAAACTTTGCTGTGATGTGGGTACTCCTGGGTGGTTTGACTGCCCAGGTACATTACTTTGCTCAGCGTTGCAGAAGAACTATCACAAGTATACAGATAAATTCAAAAAGCATAAAATCAAATACATCTCAGTTGACTCCTCTTAAAAACATTAGCAAGACCGTTTTAGTCTTCATGATTAGATTAATATCAAGGAACTGTAACTAATAAATGACTGAGATACCTGTAATCCTCTGTGTATTTCTCATATGACAGCTAGGATTTTTATCCAGATTCTTCACTGGCTGAGTAATTTCCATATATATTTCTGCAGTGTTTTGCCTGGAGGTGAGGATAGCCAAATGTCAGCAAAAACATGAGGTTATGTTCAAATGATCTCAGTCATGCAAGTAGTGGATACTTCCCTTCAAGGGAATAAGGCTGTAAAGAAGGGTTTCAGAGAATGTTTTTTGAGGGCCATGAAATTCATAGAATCCACTTAAACCCAGAAACACTGGGCACATTTCTCATGAGTACAACTGCTGTTGACTTTTTGTGGAAGTTTTGGCAGGTTGGGCAAAGATCACATTCCCATGGTCACAGAGATGATGTGATGTTACCACTGTGCATGAACATTTAATGTCAGAACAATCAATTATGCAGCAGGTGTGGGCTACAGTGGAATGATCTCATTTGGCACAGAACTTGGAGAACGTGCAGGAGAGAGGAGATGGATGGGATAAGAGCATGCTGCAGCAATACCTTCCATTTGCCGGAGTTTAGTTGAGAAGATGAGCAGCGTTTTTAAAAGAAGTCTGTGTTGCATTCATATTATTTTGTTTGTTATTCTTTAATAGAAGTTACAGCTTCTTTCAGTGAGAACTGAAAAGTGTGACCCTGTCTTCGAGTCTTCTTCTGTTTTTATGTAACCTGGAAGAAACAGGGAGTTTAAAAGGTTTGGCACATGGCACGTTGACTCAGCTCTTCATGAGAGCTTAATAGATCCTGAGCAGGAGCCTGTGCTAGAAACTTAATATAAATATTTTATGGAGAAGTGGAGTATTATTTTAAGGGCAGAAGTTGGTTTAACAGCATCAGCAGTTTCAAACTATGGAAGGCAGAGAGTAAACTGTGCTGTTTACAGTGATAATTGTAGGAAGGTGTGAAGTATGAATCTGGAGTTTAGGATGATGCTGTGTCACTGTGTTCAGACACAGCCATATGCTCGTGCTGCTGGTTTACCCCATCCTGTTGCACATAGCAGTCCTCAGCAGTCTGTTTTACCTGAAGCACAGGATTACTCTCAGTTGAAGCTTTTTGTTTTGTTTTTTTTCTTTCCATGGGGCTGTGTTGCCATATTTAGCAGTCATCATCTCTCTTGCAGTGGACTTCAACTTCCCAGTTGTTTTTGTTTCCCACTGTCCTTCACCTTTCTCTTGTCCTCCATGTCATCGCCCACACTTCTCTCTCTCCTCTAATGCTTAAGAATCCCATTCAGAAACACTTCCTCCACCTTTAGTACTGATTCAGCTTTCTGTGGTGCATGTGTGTGTTAAATATAAGGTGGTGGAGGTTTTTCTTCTGGTTCAGTAGGCTCTCTTCGAGCTTTTATGCAACTGAGTGAGCTTTTCTGCTTCTTTTTCTCACTGGAGAGTACTGATAATATAAGTAAAAAACAAGGCAACTGCACCTTCTATTTTATCCCACTTACATCAATTTAGAACACAGAATTATGCATGGATGAAACAAACAACAACAACAATAATAATATCTGTGTTTAAAACTGATGGCTGTTCAGTGCTTGACTCTGCAATATTATTATTTTTCATTGCTCAGTTTTCTAGGCAGGCTGAATAACTCTAATCAGCCATGCAATGCCGACAGAATTGACCAGCAGCTCACAGTGAGCCTGAGACCTAGAGATGTGTAAAAAGGCTCTTTTGGGTATCTTTGAAAGAGCAAGACCACGAGTAGTTTGCATTCAGTAAGGATGAGGGAGGTACAGCTTGTAGGATGGTGCCGCTGTGCTTCCAGAGAAGTAAGAGAAATCAGAGGTTTGGAGTATTTTAGGCTCTGCAGGAGGACTTGTGGAGAACCCTGTTGACCACGAGCCTTGCTGCTCTCTGGGTCTATTTCTGCTCTTTTCTTTGGCGTTTCCATATTTTCTCTGCTGCTTCTCCCCAGCCCTTCTTGTCCCAGTTGCTGTACTCTGAACTCCATTTCCCCTAAATCAGGCATGCTGTGCCGAGATTTCTTGTTTGTTGTTGGTGAATTAATGAAATCACATTTCAGAAATCTGTAGAAACATCTGCCCCTGGATGGAGAAGTTTGGAATTTTAAACCCACAGGGTCAAAATCTGGCAGCTGGAGGTGACCGGAGCCAGATGCCACGCAGTGATAGTTCATTGTAGACTGAGCTGGCTGCCATGGAAGCTGTGTAAAAATTAACTGCTACTTTATTTCATTCTTTTCCATTCTGTCTTGTTGCCAGTTCTTCCTTTCATGTCTGGTGTTAAGAACCTGTTTTGCTGTTTTGTTTTATTGTTTTTATCTGGTAAGATTTTGAGCTCAACTCCTTATAGTGTGCAATCTTCTGTATCTAGAAGAATAAATCTGAGAGGATGGAGGAGAATCATCTAATTAATAGTAAGGATCATTGAACTTTGGGCAGAAGTGAATCATATGGGAGTTGTATTGGTGCTGCAACTGAAAAAGTTTTAAGGTCTGAAGACCTACTTTAAATGAGTGATTTATCTTTACTCTCCATTCTTATTTCTACCCTTCACAAGGTGCAAAGGATCTGTTATCCTTCTTTGCCACAATGAATAAAGTTATTTCTGTGCTGGAAATAAATAGGTAATCACTAGAGCTGGAGACAGCTTTTCTTCTGGGTGGGTGACTTTCAAACAATTAACTAATTCAGTCATATGCAGAATACTCTTGTTCTTAAAAGCCTTCTGAATTTTGTGTGTGCTGGCAAGGTTTTTTGTACGTGAACCTTGAAACAAATTTCAAAGCTATCAATTTTCATAGCCACATTTGTCAGTTTGGCAGCAGTTCATTCTGAGCTTGATGCTAAGCATGATTATTTTAAGTTATTAACTATTCTTACAGTAAATCATCCGAATCTGCCCAGCTCTGCTGGCAAGATGGTGTGAGGCTCTGAGTGGTGCTGGTACATGTATTTATGACATATGCTACTGTTCAGAAATTACCTTTATCTTCAAGTTTTCAGGGAAAAGGATAGAATTTGGTAGCGAGGATAATTTTAGCTGTGTTCCTGTCTTGTGAAGAAAATTACTGGGCATCTAGAGTTCCTAATATTTTATTCTTTATTCGTCAAAAATGAGCTGTTTCTGTTCTCTGATCCTTAAAATCAATCCCTCAGCTGAAAAAACATGCCGAAATAACAGGTTACTCTTGGTGTTTAGAGGCTGCAGCAGGAGTCTGGTACCTTTTGCATTTGGTTGCTGCCTGAAAACAAGCCCACCTCCCAGCCCAGCCTCTGCCCCAAAACGCTTAAATTGAAATTTAATGGCAGTGGGTATAGCTGGAGTAGCACAAGTCAGGGTGTGATGGCTTGAATTTTAGTAGGCACAGGGAAAAAAAAAAAATAGAAAAAAAAAAAAGGGGGGGGGGAGGAGGAAGGTGAGGTGGAAGATGAGGAAAGCCACGTGTGACCTTCCTGAAGGAAATGTGTCACGGCTCAGGCTGTTCAGTGCAGAGTCCCCGGCCAGGGGCTTGAGGAACCAGCTCCCACAGTTTGCTCTGTGCCTGCAGAAGGTGAAATCACACGTGCAGTGCATGTTAGTGGCCCCTGGAGGTTTCTCTATTGATCTGTGTCTTAATAATGCATAATGGGCAATCAGAGCTTCCCTGATCTTTTCAGAGACACGCTGTCAGCGAGAGTCGTAAATCACCCTGCTGCTGGGGCTGTGTCTGACCTGCCCTGCACAGCACCTCAGGAGCTTTCGCTTCCTCTGGGGCTGCTCCTGACTTACCCAACAGGGTCAGGCTTGGCCTTGGGAGCAATTACAAATCATCATTCCGTGGCTTTCAACGAGGCAAGATAGATCTGCAGTTGGTTAAAGAAGTTATTTCAGAATAGAATCTGGACAGGTGTTAGGATTATTTTGTTTCTGCAAACATAAACAGGAGCCTTGGTTTCTCTTTTTTAGCCAATTTATCTGTTCTACCCTGTTCAGGCTTTGCTCTCCTTTTGAAGATCATTCATTTGTATGGTTTAGGATGGGATTTTTGGTTTAGATGCTCAACTAATTAGGAATGTGCAATTCTGATGTCTCTTCTGTCCCACTTATTGGAACATTGACTTTTAGCAATGCATACTCTTAAATCAACAAGATCTTTATTGATACTTGCTGGTGACATAGCTACATTTAGCAGTAAACTGCAAACATACATTGCAGTAGTGCATGGATATACTTAGAAAGCAAGAAAATGAGATTTCAGTATTATTTATTGTTGTTGGACACCATCTGCAATACTCGTCTCCTGGAGTACAGGAATTCATAATCACTGCTGTAAAATAAGGCTTTTACCCTTGGCCTTTGAGAGTATTTAACAGCACAGGCTAATAGGAATTGGTGTAATTGTGTTACTACTGTGTGTGAGTACTCATTGTGCAAACCCATTCTGATTTTGCATTTGACAGCATCAGAAGTTAATTGGATTACCAAAATAATGCAGCAGCAACAATGGCAGAGAAGTCAGCTTATAGCACTAGTGTAAATTTGTCTGTTTGTATCATCTCATGGCTATTCCCTTTTTTTTTTACACCCTTTTCTTTTTTCCCCCCTAGAAAAGGCATAATTTAGGCATAGCTGTGACTTTTCCCTGTGTTGGTTCTTTAATAATAAAAAAAGCAAAAACTACTGGGGCGAAAACTCATTTAATTTTCTCAGGAAGTAGGAGAATTGCAGGCTATTTTGGCTATTTTGAGTACAATGTTTAATGTTTTATTTATATCTAGCATAATAAATGTGCTGACCAATAATAAGTCAGCAAAACTCAGTGTAGCTGAACTGTTCAAAATGAATCAGCTCCTATTTTTCCCTCTAACCTTGGGCAGATGGAAGGCTGCTAGTGCTGTGGCTGACCAGGTGGATACCCCTAAACCAGGACTGTCTGAGGAGGATGAAGGCCAGAAGGTGCCAATGGACTGAGCTGAGAAGTCCTGAGACTTGTCTGGGCAGGGGTAGACCTGTGGTGTAGGTGCCACATCCATGGCACGTCCTAGCCATGAAATTGCAGGCAGAATCAGGTTTTGCATCTTCTCTGCTGGTGAGTCCATGGCTCTGAGTGCTCCTGAGGAGGAGGAGGATCAGCCCAGCTGAGGCTCTCTCAGGAGTGCTGCATTGCTTCTGAGGGCAAGAAGAAGCTCTTCTGCCTGTCCCCAACCCCTTTGTGGAAATGTGGCGTGACTTGGCTGTGGTGTCTCCTGAAGGGTGGGATGAGGGAGCACAGGTTAGGGCTGGGCAGGAATACCCAGCATAATTCAGGATAAGTGTTTTGGGTGCAGTCTGGTTGCAGTAGCACCCAGCTCTGAGCTGCTGCCGTGTGTGCCGTGCCTGGAGGAGCTCATTGGTTACTGCTTGGTGCATCTCTGCATCACAAAATATTTTATTAGATAAAAGTGTATCCAAACTGTCTCCACACTCTCTGTTGGCACAGGGCCTGAATCACCTTGTGCTGGCCTCACACACCTCTGTGATTCCCTGGACACAGGAGCAGGTTTTAAACTTGCTGAGTGCTCCAAGTCATCTTTTCCCATGGAGCCCCTGCAGCCCCTGAGTTCTCTCATCCCAGCCAGGGCAGAAGTGGAGAATGGAGGCTGAAGATTCCACAGTTATGAGCACATTTCACACAGCAGCTCAGGCTTTGCTGATGGGCCAGGAATTGTTTTAATGTTTGAAATTTGGCTGGCTGTATGCTGGGGCAAGATGGAGATGTGTGGTTAAGTTTTTTCTCCTTACTTAAAAAAGCCCCTTGGGCCGCACAATGTTTCTGTTGAAATATATATGTATAAATTTCCAGTTTATGAAGTCTGCTGATAAAAAAAAAAAGACATTTAATAAAAATGCTGACAGATGATTATCTATAGTCATGCTATATAAACCGGTTTTTGGTGAAGTCGAGATCTTAGCAGTGGCAAAACACAAATTATTAGATGAAAATAGCTAGAAAGTCTGGAAATTGACTTTTTGCTACTTTTTTATGATTTAATCTATTTATATAGAGAGGCATACCTTCTTTTCCAACTGGGATGAATCTTGATGAGAATGCAAGTAAAAATAAAATGTATATTATCTGTGTATTTTTTTTATTTATTCTGAGGCAGAAAACACAAACCCTTCTGAAGATGAACCTGTTGTCTTTGTTCTCCCACTGAGAAATCTGCGTTCCCTCTCATTTGCTTTATTTCTTGTGTCTGAATTCCCTGAGTATGTGAACCTTCCTTTTCCTTCAAGGAGAGAAGGTTAAAGATAAAATGTGTTGTGTGTGCCCACTAAACCTGATAAACTGATACTCCTTTCCTGATATAATTTCAGAGGGCGTAAGGGACATATTCCCAAACCTGTTAAAATCAACAGAAGTTCTGCAAACTTTAGTGCGTTTTGGACCAGGCTGAAAGTGAAATGTGTCACCGAGTATATCACGGCAAGTTTATTTTGTTCTCCTGCAGAATGTTTCCTTCACTTGGTCATCTTGTGTCATGCACTTGCTGCTTTGAAACTCTGCAGTGGGGCTTTCTCTCAGCCTGTGGTGGTCTAAGCCAGCAGATACTTCTTTTATCTCGGTATCTAAGAGCAGAATGTGGCTTTAACTTTGACAAGAAGCACTTGGAGACAAAGACTGACCTTTTGAAAGCGATGAAAAGGAGACCCCAGGGAATCCCATTAGGAGCGGGGAAGGTAGATAACAGCTCCTTCCACCCAACAAAGGTACAACATTCTGCTTATTCTTAGGGGACTTTGTAACTGGAGCCGGTGTCTTTGGCCTTTTCTTTCAGTTCAAAGCAGCCATCTGTGTCCTTTAATTTGAGTGGTAGATATTAAGTTATTTTTATCTGAATATATAAAGGCAAACTGCTGGAGTTCTTATCTCAGAGACAAAGCAAAAGGCCAGGGGAAGTTCCCTGTTTCTCCTGATGTCCTGGCTTGTGGTGTCTTCTTTCTGCATCCCTTTGCTGAGGCCCAGAGGTGCAGAGTGGGTGCCTCAGGTGCTACAAGGCTTGGTGCTGGCCCTGACATTTCTCCTGGCACTCCTCAGAGCAGTGTATCCATCAAGCTGCACCTGCTGCTGAGATCTCCATTGCACCTATTGATTTTTCACATGCATATAATACAAATATATGCTGCTCTACCCCTAATATAAGATGTGAGAACTATTATGTCTAGATACTTTCTGGAAGGTTTGGATGAAAGAAATAGGAAGAGGGAGATAGACTGGGTTGTTTTAACAGTGTTATTCATCCATAGAAGCATTTAATTGCATTTTCCTCAAGTGTTTGTTTCTGTTTTAATTGGCCAGAATTTCCTGACTGAGATGGTGGGATTCTTGGACATGCTTCCTTCTTTTCCAGCTCAATCTAGCGTATGTTTAAGTCTTTAAAAATAATTTCAAGAAGATAAAATAGAAAACAATGTATTGTATCCTTTAGATATGAGCTGGCCATTTTCAGTAGCAGGACTGGAGAGTTGTTGTCTTTATTTTGCCTGATTAAAAAATGTGAGTTCAGGAAGAGCTTAGGAATGTTAGAAAGACGCAATAATTCCTCTGTCGTGTCGTGGCTCGAGAACTTGATGGTGATCATAATATTCCCTTGTTCTGTTTACTCAGAATTCCTGATTTCAGAGCTTACAGATGTGGCAGTTGGGAATTTAGGGTTAGAGTTCACTAAATATTATTGAAACTACCCCTAACTTTCAGTAAATAAATTGTGAAAGCACAAGGGAAGGAGATCCTTTCCATATCAACTGTTTGATGTGATTGCAAGTCAGATCTTGTTGGCATTATAGCATTATTTGGATAACATTTCAGTTAATTAAAACATTAATATAATAAATATTGCCTATAAACAAGTACATATATAATGTATTATATAAAATATTATTAAATGTAGTAATGAAATTGCATTTTCTTAGGTTGGAGGGTAGCAATTTGACATTATTGAAGTGTAGAAGGTCATAAAGTTGATACTTTGCTTTCTTCACCAAGATGTGAAGACAGAAAATTATCTTTTGTGCAGTAATTTTGCTTTCAGGTTCTGTGTCCAGACTTGAGATTGAGAAAGTCCTCTTTTCAGAGTTTGAAAAATGTTGCAGGAAAATTATGGTTTACTTCAAATTCTTCTTTTCATCATCCAGTGTAACGGGTGCATATTATTGCCAGCCCGGGATTGTGCAGAAATTGAAAAGATAAATTTGGATGGAAGGTTTTTCTGAAATACTTTCCTTCATTGAGAGAGTGGGAGAAATCTATGGTAGTTATCAAAATTTACTGCAATCATGCTTCTCTGTTTTATGTGTCTCAAAAGCAGAAAAGTAAATGAAGGGAGTCAAAAAGGATCTTGCAAAACTGTTGAAAATCTTTGCTCTCAGTGATGCCTTGGCTATTGTTTTAATTTGCTTTAGTTCTGTGGTAGATCGTAACAGTGGGTGAGTAATTTACAAGAGCAACAAAGCCATCCCATTACTTCTTGGAAATAACAGAAATGAGCTTTTATGCTTAAACAAAGACAGTTTAATTGCAGTCAGCTCTCCTGCAAAACAGTGAAAAGAAGTCAATCCAAGAAAAAATTGTTTTTTCTGGGTGGAACGTAGCTCTGTTCCACTTGTTCTGTTCTGCAGCTGGATGTGCAAATTGCTCCTTTAATCAAGGTACTTTGAACACTGATCCTAATAACAGGAAATATGGGGGAGAAGCTTCTACCTGCCTGGTCTTGATTTGTGAACTGCCTGCTTTTACAAAGGCTGGGATGGCTGCACAGCTGGCTTGGGTTCATATTTTAGGCCACTGAAGGTGTTTTCTTGGGATGAGACTGCCAGAAATCTTACGTGTTGTTGTACTCCCTCGAGGGCTTTCGCATCACACACCACCTACCTGAGCACATGGACGTGCCTGCGCAGAGAGCAGATCGGGGACGACAGCAGGAAAGGGATTCCTGGTGCTGATGTGTTTGAAAAGTGACTGCCACCAGCTGGAGCCTTTCTGGAATGTGCATTCCTGGAAAGCAACTGAAGGGGATCCTGACTGCTTCCCATGAGTACCAGCTGCCTTTAAACTTTGCCCTAAACCTTCTCCTTGAATGCACTCTGTGTCTGTGTAATATTTAACTGGCAGGGCGGACTGACTGGCTCAAATATTAAACAGCCTGAGATGCCAATGCAGAAAGCTTTGAAAAATGAAAAAAAAATAAAAAAACACAGAAGAAGGAAAAAGCTTATTTGGTTGCTCTGGTGCTCTCAAGTATTCACTTCTGCATGACTGTGTCTGACAGGTCTTGCTGCTCTCCTTCCTTTGAGGGCAGAGAAGGGAGAGATGTTCTCTGCAGGGCTGGGTGAGCTGACCATGTTTTGGTGAGGTGCTGGTCACAAGGGTTTACTCAGGGAGAAATCTTCAAAGTCTTGGGGCAGCAAATGGTGACATTAATTTGAATTAGTACCTGTTCTGTGGGCAGCACTGTGTCTTGGACTGTTTCCCTGCAGGAGGTAGAGCTCTGCATCTGATCGTGGGCACTTTGCACTTGGAAGGCTTGGAACTTGAAAATGCTCCCATTTCCTGGGAATTCAGGGGACTGCTTTTGGGAGTTGATCTCTCTAAAGTCCTGAGAATAAAAGCCTGCTGCTTGTCTCTGGTCCTTATCTCTGGTCTCCCTGATGCTGCAGAGCCTGACCGTGCATCCAGACCTGTCGCATGCTGCAGCAACCCCAGGGTTACACACAGTGTAACTTTTCACATGTGGGGATGGATACCTTGGTGTATCCTCTACGCTGGTAGGTTTGAAAGACCACTCTAACCCCTCTTTCTATTTTGTCAGCCTTTCAAGGGAAACTCTTTTGGTTTCCCCACATAACTTGTGAGATGCCTCAGGTTTCTGTGTCAATACTGCAGTTTAGGACAGTGGGTGTAAATAAGATGGTGAGAATAGGAACAGTTTCTGTAGGGTGTTCTTACAAATCAGCAGACCTACTGATACCTTGAGTACCATGAATTCTTGACTGGGGCATGCCGAGCTTGTCAGAGGAGCCATCTGCCGCCTCATTCTGTGTGTATTTATTTATTTATTAGTGAGATGAATCCCAACGCCTCACATGCAAGAACTGTAAGGGGAACTGTGTATTTTATTCTGTTTCCTGCAGAAGATCTTACAGAAAAGGATGGTTTAACTGCTCTTGTTGATTATTTCTCTTGATACTCTGCATCATGTTGTATTCCCTTTTATATTGTACTCACTGACTGGTTTCTGACTAATATGTCTTGATATTTGCTACTCGAAGTGACATACAAAGAAGCTGTCATCACCAGCTGTGCAGAAGACATCTGAGAAAACCTACACTAAGTACTAAGAAGGAAATGAAAATGTCTTTTCTGCCCTGCTAAATTTGACTTTCGGTACTGTTTTTTTTGCCATCTTTCTCACTTGGCTCAACATGCTTGGCTACTCTGAAAGAGAAACACTTTGCTGGCTGCCTCTTGCCTGGTCTCCAGGTGCAGGGGCCAATGCCCAGTTTCCTGCAATGCAGAAATAAGTCAGCTGATTACATTTCTGATGCCTTTTTGAAACCTCTAATCTTCAGGCTCTCCTCAGATTTAAGGCATATCAGGATAGGTTACTTCTGTGTCTAAATGGTTTAGATTGGAAAATAAATGTTCAGCCCCAATCACGAACAATTTACTGTTCTCTTAAGAGGGGAGAATAGGAAGTAAGCTATTACCATAAAAAAATTTTACTGCAATTTTCCTCTGCGTAAGCTTAAATTCTATGTAGAGAGGTTGTCAATTAGTGTGCAGATTTTTTTAATTGGCTATAATAAAAAGCTAATTGGTGTTTTGCTTAAAGAGTGAATTAAGAAAGTGTTGCTATAGAAACTTTACATGTGTATAGTGCTGCTCTACATAACTGTAGATATAATAGTCTAATGACCTTTCTGAGCCAGCTGTAAAGTCAAAGAAAATGTGTTAAATTCAGGCTGGCTGCAGAGATCATTAAGGAGTTTGTGACTTCACCCATTTCATTGCCAGAAAGTGTCACTGGCATTGTCTCATAGAATGTTTCTCTTGACTCACGTCAAACCGTATAACAAATGCTGGTCTCAAAAGACCTGAACTTTTGTAAAATCCGAGTGCTCCAATTGTGAATGTGTAAACTGATCTGTAATCTGTCAAGCATAAAATGTACTACTGGGAAAAATTCATTTTCTAATCTGAGAAAATGTGATGATGGATCGAAAGTGGCAACATCTAATCCAAGAGCTGTTGTATCCTCATATCCCTCCTTGCTCTCCCTGCCCTCTCTACCCTTTGAATCCTGAGCCTCATGTCAAACACAG
Organism: Bombycilla garrulus; assembly: GCA_013400315.1. Classification (NCBI taxonomy): domain Eukaryota; kingdom Metazoa; phylum Chordata; class Aves; order Passeriformes; family Bombycillidae; genus Bombycilla; species Bombycilla garrulus. The sequence continues at coordinate 2,881,646 of VXBU01001756.1, forward strand.
GAATTACAATTTTAAGTGAAGTGGGATTTCTGCTCTGATTTGCAATATTCTCTCCTAGCAAGAAATACCTACCTTCTCAGCTATAAACTCTACTGAGGAGAGAATAATTTCTTCAGGATTTGTGTACAGGAATTTTTTCTTCAGGCTTCCCTATTGAAATTACTTCAAAGTCATTATCTGTACCTTTGCTAGCTGCATGAAAGTTATATATGGGTGGCATGGACAAAACTTTTGTAGCAAGTATATGATGAACGTAGTCATTAATGCCAAGGAATGTGGTCACTAGTGAAATAAATGGCTCTGGCTGGTAAAACTGAAACATGACCTTTTATTTTCAGTTCCCTGATCCTGAATCTTCTTGTCACAATGTCAACAAACAAACTGTTTTGCTCCTTTTTAACTGTATATCTAGAAGGTGTAGGGGTGTGAGAGCTTGCAGTTATTAGTCATGGTGACAGAAAAAATTAAAATGTTCTGTATGTCCCAATGTGAGAGACAGGAGAAAACTATAATCTGTAGATGTTTTGTGGAATCATTCACTGTGAGGTTTTTTCCATTGATTTTCAACTAAATAAACAAAACAACCCCTGTTCTGTGTCTGCTAAATATGCCCCTGCACTAGTTCTTCAAACTGTTAAAACCCAGCCACGTTTGAGTGATTAGTGTACAATGTGACCTTTTTCTTTTTTTTTCTCCTCCCTTCTTTTCCTCTCCAGTATATACTTACAAAAAATAGTTTTCTAAGTGGGTGAATTTAGGAGAATCTCTCAGAATTCAGTGGAATTATACAGACAGCTTCTTTCTGTACCTCTGGGTCAGGACTGAGTGGTGCCATAACTTAGCAGCTATTCTTCCCTTGATACACATATGTAAGCCCTATTAGTGTTAATGCCTTTTTGAAATGCTTCCCTCATATATTCAATATCTACACTGTGTCCAAACTCTGAAGTCTTATGAGTTGCATGGCATGTGACTGTCTCTAGAGCTTAATAGAAAGTTGGATTTAATCTCATAGTTCATCTTTTGAGCAGTAAAACTGTAAGAAAGATAAAATGTTGTAACATGAAGCTTTTATCTGAGACCTGTGAGCAAATCAGGTTTTTTTCAGGTCCAGGGAAAAGAATGGGGTTTTTGTTATTTTTTTTCAGCTTCCTTTTGTCTTGCCCAGTCAGAGCATGAATGTAACGTGTGCTTACAGGGGCTGTATAATCTAGAGGTGTCATTCTGCAGAAGGGCAGTAAAATATTGTATTTCTGATTGTCAAGGAAATGTGATTTTTGGAACCCATTAAATCCATCCTTCAGTTTAAACCTTTGCTGCTTTGCTGCAGTTATTTTTCAACTGCCTTTGTGAAGAGGGGACTGGGTTTCTGAAGGGCAAAACATGAATTTTCTTTATGACTGGTGTTTTTCTCTTAGTTTTACTTGACTGTACAAAGCTCTGAGCATCCCAATCTAACATTGCTATTCCTGCTTTAACTGTAAAATCAGTAAAATTTATATTAAAGCCAAGTGTCTGAGAGATGGAACTCCTGCTATTTCAGTGTGTTATTTGTTTATCTGGATTAGTGCTGGTTGTGGTCCTACAAACCAGAGTAATGGAGTAGTTGGGTGGGTTCTGCACTCTGGATATTAAAAAGAAGTCACAGAATAAATGAGGTTGGAAAAGACCTCTGAAGTCCAACAGCACTGAGTGAATCAGACCAGACTGAGTGCCACAATCTTTCCTTAAACAGTCACGGTGTATTTCTCTTTTTAATTACTTCTTTACTGATATGGTTGTGTTTACAGAAAATTATGACAGAACTTGGCTGCTATTGGTCCTTTTCCCCCTTTGTTTTATAATTTATGGAGTGCAGCAATGGAAACTTAGTAGTGGAGCAATCTGTGGAATCTTGATAATAAGCCTTGATTATGACTGAACTTCAGTGATATGCACAGAGACTGTTTAAATATGTACTGAACTACCTTGTTTTGCTTGAGGAAGGAGCACGCTGACAACTGCATTTCATTAAAGAAGGAGGGAGATTTGGATGGGTGATAATGAGGTTGCTACTGGGAAATAGGTGAAAAATTGAAATGGTCATAATATCAGTGTTGTTTGTTTTTTTGTAATAAGAACACTTCCTGTTTAGTGATGAATTACAAAGCAATGGCTTATTGTCCAGTGTTTGGTAGTACTACAGAAATGCCACCACACATTCCCTGCTGACAAGTCAGCTGCTTCATGAAACAGACTTTGCTGGATCCAAAGACATTGATTTTAACATTTTAGGCAGAAATTTTGTTTCTCTAAGTAAAAAAAAAAATAAAATTTCCTAAGTACCATCATGCTTCGAAATATGTTCTGCTTTGCTGCTGATTCAGGAAAATGTATGTTCTATTTATATTTACAATTTTCATCATTGCAAATGATAAGCTTTCTGTTTCAATGAGTAGTATTATAAAATGTGATGTATTCCTCTTTTGCAGAGAATTAGTGTAGAGGCCAGATTGAAAATATGCCTTCATGACAAAGTCTCTACAAAGCTGATCCCATCTTGGCTTTAAGGTAAATGAAAAAAAAAACCTATTCTAACTTTTCTTCTCATCATGGTTGTTATTCAGCTTGGAAGAAATATTAGAATATCATGTGCTTAGAAAAAAGAAATTATTTTAAAGAGTGAAGTTGCAAAACTTCATATTTAGTCAAAATAAAGTGTAAGCATAAGTGAGTAATTTGAGTATGGCTTCAGAAATTAAAAGAAATGACAGACAGTGGCATGAATGCTTATGTGTTTTGCCTTGGCAACTGTCTGGTTTTGTATGAAAATTGAATATGCATATGAAGGAGAGATCATTCTAATTGAATGGAAAATATGAAATTAAAAAGGCAACAAAGTATAAATAATTGAAAATCAGGTTGCAGCTCTGAGCTTCTGTATGTTGGGAGCTCAGTTACAAACAAAATTGGTAGAATGGTAATTCACATTTTTCTTCCTCTTAATTTTCCTTTCATGGTACCATACTCCTGGTATAGGGAGCAAGGCACTGAAAATGATGAAGGGGTAATTAAATATCTGTAAGAAAGTAAGAGCCAGACCAGAGACTAATTTTCAGCTCTCTACAGCTTTCATTATATATGTATATGCCTTGATTTCTCATGTATATGGAAAATGTATCCTCTAACTGCATATTTTTAGCCTTTCTCCTCCAGAATTGTTTAACTTGCTGTGGCAAGCTTGTTTTGTTTGTGAAATCACTGCAGCAGAGAATTATTCAAAAAACTTTATGAACAGTTAGTTACCTGTGAGTACAGCTAAGTATTGTTAATCTCAACCCAGTGTCTTTTATCGTGGTTGCACCTCATTTGAATGTTTAGCGTGTCTTGGTCATTCATTGAAATCACTCAGAATGGGTCATTTTCAGTGTTTGGAACTTCTTGCTTCACCATGCCCTGCTGTGTCTGTGGATGAAGGCACCAGTGAGTTTGCTGTACTCAAAAGTCTTTATTTTCAAGCAAAATTTGCCCCAAATTTATCCCATGCAAGTAGACATCACAGAAACCATCTGCCACCTCCTATCGCAGTACTGGGGTTGTGGTATGGCACGAGCCATAGACCCACGTCCCAGGAGCACAATAAATTGCAAATATTCAGAGTTTGTGCAGTTGTGTGTTTGGTTTAAAGGGCCAGGATTTGCCCTTAAGTGTCAGGTTCTTGTAGAACCAAATCAAATTCAGTAGCTGTTGGTTATTTGAAGGCAGCATGAGGTGATGCAAGAGAGGACTTCAGCTGAAAGAGCTGCGTCCTCCCCTGTGCCCCCAGCGTGGCCCTGCCACCTGCCCCGTGCCACTGGGGAACACTTGGGCTGCTGTGGGAGGAGCTGAGTGAGAGCTGCTCTGGCTGAAGCCAACCTGGGGCTGGGAGGAGAGGAATCCTCACCTTCATTTGCACTGCCCAGCTCCGTTTGGGCTGCGGGACTGCCCTGCTGGTGCCTGCCCGTGGAATTGGACCTGTGGCCTGAGAATGACAGAGGGACAGCTGCTCCAGAGGTGGGGTGCGTTTGTCCTGACGCTAAGGACTGGATCAGTGCCGCCAGTGCCGAAGTACTGCTTTGTTTCCCTGGAATAAGTTAAAGATAGTACATTGCTGCTTCTGAGATAACTGGTTTTTATTTATCTTGACACAGTTTAGAACGGCTCTTCCTCATGTTGAATGCCATTCTTCTGGGTTTGAAAAAATTGTCATCTGTTGCTTTATTTTTTTACAAATTCAAAGGGCACTGTAGTACTGTCAGCATGACATCATCATTGTCTAATAATATTAGATGTTTATCAATGTAAACTTTTAACAGAACCCTCTTCCTCACAGAGCCATGCCTTGCAGTCATGCTGTACCTTTCACTACAAAGCAGTTATCTGAGTTGTGTGAATTGGCTAAAACCTATCAGCCATAAAAACTCAGAATGTTGCTTCTGCTTGGAAAGAAAGTCGTGTTGTTTAACTTCCCCCTCCCCTTCATCCATCTCGGAGAGTGGGAGCCTGTGTGAGGGAGAAAAGAAAGGGAGCCTGATGGTGCTTAATGGCTGATGAATACAGCCAAGGATACAGGAATGGTTGCCTGGCAACCTGGGAGGATGGGCTGAGGTCCCTTGTCACTGCACAGGAGTTGACACTGGCTCATCTCTTGAGCTCACGAGGACTGACTTCTGAGGGTTTGCACCCTTTATCCTCAATATGTAGCGTGGCTGGGTTAAACTTGTATCTCACGTGTTTTCTCTCTCTGTATTTCATACTTCTAAAAAGAAACACCAGAAGAATAAAAGCAAATCAAGCATTTTACTCAAAGGAAGAAAACGTGTGCTTCCTGTCCCATGCAGTTATTGTGCTTTCAAGATGAGAGCCGTGTCTAGGAAGAGATTTGCTTAAAACTGAGAGCTCTTAGACCTAATTCCAGGTAAAGTTCAGTTTTCTTAGTCCCAGAGTCCTCTGAAAATTTCACTAGTGCTAAAAGATAATGAGCTGGGGTTTGTGTTATAATTGCAGCCTTGAGAAGAAGCCTTTTTGTGGTTAAACACAGCTCTGAAGTGACACATCTGCTTTGTTTCTCTTCTTGCACAGAAATAATGTCAGGCTGCGAACACACCGAGGACTCTGACAGACTTGACCTTGTACAAGGTGTTCTTAAACAATTCAGATGGATTTTGAGCACGTGTGTCAGCACGAGGGGTGGATCTCTCTCTGCTGCAGTGGGGTAGTACGTAGCTGGTGAGGCCTTGGGGAGGTGGTGTTAATTTGGTGTTCCCTAGAAGACTTTTTTGGGAAAGTACACGGACATTATCACATGAATGTTGTTGTCATCAAGGGAACATGGATCCATTTACTATTTTGCTTTTATATGGAGGTAATTATTAAGGAAAAAGGTGAAGCTGGCTTGCAGAGGCTGCATGATCCAGTGTGTTTTGAACATTTCCAGGGACAGTAGTTTTCTTTGCCTTTTTTTTATTTTTTTTTTCAGAAACAACTTTGGTGCCTAATGATGAGGTCAAAACTGTAGGAAACAAGAAAAGATCTGGCAATTTTGTGCCCATTTCTTACACCTGGCAAAAGTGAGGTTAAAGTGTGTGTATATCTGCAATTGTATAAACATAAAAAAAAAAAAATCAAACACCCCCCTCTTACTGGTAAGAGCAATTGTTATTTTCCAAATGCTTGCTTCCCTTTTTTCATGTTGAGTTCAGACTTTTTGTTAATAGTTGTTCTTAAGGCTGAAACTTTAGAATATTTTGGCACAGTGTGAAACCTGACCAGCTGTAAAAAACAGTGGAAATGTATTGAAATTGTCAGAAAACATGGAAATTTATTGATGGAATTTGCAAAGAAATCCATTAAGTTTACTGCAGGCTTTGCAATTATCAGACTTGGAGCAATAATCTGATTTTTATCAGCGTTTGCATCTAACTTTTTTTTTTCCTGCACAATCCATCCTCCCTTTCTGTCCCCAAGCAAACACACAGAGGCCAGGCAGCAGCAGCCGGCTGTGTGGAACTACCTCCCTGTAACTGGAGATCCTCAGAAAATCAGGTGAAAGGTTTGAAATGTTTCAGTTTGGACAGCCAAAGCCTCGAGGCCATTGGCATTAACAAAATGGTCTTTCTCCCTCCTTCTCTTGTAAGCTGTAGGGTTGGACTTGCTATTTATCATTTTAATGGTTTATACTTATATTACAAGCCCTGAGTTTGCTACAGGGTATTGAGAAGTGCTTCATAGCTCACGATGATTCATGGGAAAGTTTGGATAAACTGCTCTGGACTGTATTTCGTGGTAACTTGTATTCTTTAGGGCAGCCTTGGTCTGGGGCAAGATTGCTCTTTCTCATCATCTGCACGTGTAATTGTCTGTGGATAGAATTGTATTAACCCAGATTTAACCACCAGCACTGAGGGAGCTGCAACTGCACCGGTGTTACAGAAACTTTGGACCCAAAGCCTCAAAGCTGTGCTTTAATCAGCTGTATCAATGAAGGAAAAGATTAAAATTTTAGGATGAATGGTGTTCATGTCCAAGGTGTCCAAATGGCTGGCTGCTTACTCCTCTATAGCAGATTCTAAGATAGCAAAATACCTTAAAAATACTTATAATTGAACCAGGACAATAAGTAAACTGCCTTTTTTTTTTCTTTTTTTTTTTTGACTGTGGGCAGTTTGTATTATTCTCTGACTGTACAATGCATTTCTGTTGAAAAAAGCCTGACCAACTTCTGTAATGTTACCAGAAATGTTCTTTTATTTGCAATTCAAATGGAATAATTTTAAACTTTAAATCATTGTTGCCCCGCTTTAGTAAGGAATGTGAGTGGAGTACATTAAATGCTTTCAGCATTCTGTTGAAATGCCTGCTGCTGTCTTAGGAAATTTCAGTATTACTGATCTGTTAAAACATTGGTTACATTGAAATGTTGGTTAAGGAAACTTACACTTTCAGCTTAACTTTGGCAAGGTTTTTAATCTTCTTTTACTTACCCCTATTGTATTAATTTCTTTTGGACTGCTTTATTTCATATAGAACTGAAACACAGAAAGTCATGGAAAGTTTAACCCAGAGCAGACAAGAATTAAAAGATTTTTTTTTTTATGTGTACCATGAGCATTGTATGAGATTCTGATTCCCTTTCTTAATTATGGACACAAAATTAACTTCTCATCCTTCATTTCGGCTTCTGTGCTGTTTTGTGTTACATAATATCTTGTCCACTTGAGATAGGGAGACAATTTATCGATGAAAGGATATGATAGGACACAAAAAAGGGTCATGGCTGATGCATTTTATATCTCATCTTCTGTGTTGGTTTTGTATTTAAAAACTCCATGTGAAAATAATAGGAAGCTATGCAATAACTGCATACAAGCAAATATCAAGCCAACAGCTGTGTTTTCTAAGAGTACAGCACTGCAACTGGAATTGGGAAAAATAAAACTTTATTATGGATTTGGGAAGAAATGGAAAACAGTGCTAATCTAAAAATAATTTGTCTATTTTTTTTCCCCCTCAGTTGGGGAGAATAAGATTTTGCTGTCTATACTCTCTCTGGAAAAATAGAGCTCCTTCTGTTTTTTAGCAGTACTGCAAAGCTGATTCAGAGATGCAAACAACAATGAAGAGTGTTATTCCACGCTAGAAAGGCTTTGTATGGGGAGTTACTTACGGTAAATAATTGATCTAACAACTAGTTTGGAAAAAAAAAAAGGAGGAATTTATTAATTCTGGAGCACAACTCGGATGTGGAGATGGTGCTGGGCCAGAACCTCGGCCTTGCTTTGTGTAGTCCCAGTGCCTGCCCATCTGATTTTGCAGCCTAGTTGTTAAAAACTAATGGAACATGCTTTGCTGCAGACTAACGAGCTGTGCTTCATCTGCAGGGGGCTGAGAGCAGGTGTGGTGTGCAGGGCTGTGACTGGAGAGGAGGAGATGGGGCTGGGGCTGTGCTGGGCTGAACGTGTGCCCTGCACAGAGCACCTGGGTCAGGGAGCCTGTGCTCACCTCACAGCCTGCCAGCAGCAGGGAAACGAGAGCTGCTGGTTCCCCTGGGTGTGCCCCTGAAAGGGCTGATTAATGTTTTTTAAGTAGCAGAAATCAGAGATGGAGCAGGAGATACTGGATACCTTCCTTCCGTGGTGATGCCATGATGATTTTTTGCCTTTTCTTTTATATGTCCCTCTTACGTATTCTCAGTACCTTTCACATGCATACTTGTAGTTCCTTAAATCTGATATTTTAGCATAGTCCTGCTATTCTGTCAGCCAGAAGACCAAACTTCCCAAAGGCCTCTCAGCTGGAGGCCAGAAAACCCTATGCTACCTTGAAAAACCAAGGTCCCCTCTAAAACATGACCTCTAAACTAGGATTAAACCCATCTGGGGGAGGTACTTTGGGATAGGGAGATACCACACTGTCCATTCACGCCTCTCATTAGGGTATCTTCGTTAGATAAGCTAATTTGCAAGACCTATAAAATTGTATATGTGATCTACCCTGCGTGTGCATTTCAGCGCGTCCCACCTCAGCAAGTTGTTGCACCATAAAAATCTTTATTAAATTCCCAGGTAAAAACCCTTCATCCCTTAACCGTGTCTGGCTCCTAATTTTAGAATCAAAGAAAAGGCATCAGTGGGACTAGTGCAGGGATTGATTTACCAGAGCGTCAGGAGACAAGCACACCTGGCACAAGAGGGCAGCAAGTCTGCTGGCTGGAGAAGGAATGAATGGGTGTGGCACTGTCAGGTCAGAGGCTTTTCTGCTCAGTTTGTGCCTTCGTTTATCCACAGGTGTGATATTTGTCAGAGACCCTGTTTAGCCTGGTGGGTGATGTATCAGGGCAGAGTTTGGCTGCTGTGCTCAGCTCTGGAGGGAGCTGTTTGCCAGGCTCTGCTCGATGGGATGTGTGGGTGGCAGCTCGTGGCGTTGCAGGAGCTGCCTGTCCTGCTGGGGGCAGTCCCACACAGCGAGGTTCTTTGTAGCTTCCTATTGCTTCTCTGTAGGAGACACATAGATATATATCTTTACACGTACATATATATGTGTTTTACAGCTCTCCTGTTATAACAGTCTTTAGTGATTCAAGAGTCACTCTTAAGATTCTTCCTGGCTCTTCTCTCTTTGCTGGGGTGGAGGATATTTCAGCATTCAAGTCTTCGCTGGCTTGAAAATCCATCTCCATATTAAATCACTGTATTTCATATAGTAAATTTGTTATAAAAGCTTACATATGTGCCTGGAATGCAAGCTGACCTACTTAAACTGCCGCCCTTCCCAGCTGTGCTAGATGGATCTAGAGATATGTGTTCATCTTGCCAAAACCTAAACCATTTTTGAAGAGGTGCTTTTCCTAAAAGAGTAAGGATAAAATGGTGATTTTTTTTTTCTATTTAGAGCTGATCAGCTTTTGATTTCCTGTATTAGGTTTCTAGACTCTGTGCTTTCTAATGTGATCTTAGAATAGTAAGATTAACTTCTTAGTTGTGCAAAATGGAGTTAGTATTAACATTTATAACATGAGCTCTCTTGCTGACAAACTTTCTTCATTCCCTTGCTCTTCCATTCTCCTTTATTAAGCTGCTTACTTTTGTCAAATTTTTCCTTTGCTTTCAATCATAACTACAAGATTCATCGAAAGTAGGGGTGGTAGAAATAAATTGTGAAGAGATTTTTTAAAGTCAAACAGCATCTTTAAAAAGCACTGGTTTAATTCTACTGTTGTCCTAAATAATCAGTGGAGCAAAGGGCAGGGAAATAGTTTTTATAAATTTCTGTAATACTCTGCATTACTCTCATTTATAGCCCCAGATTAAAAAGTATCTTCTGTTCATCAGACCTTTATAGGAGTTTAATTTTGTTGAATACAGAAAAGACCAAATTAGAAGGAAACAGGAGAAACTAATCCTTTTCTTTTTCCTACCTTCTGCAAACCAACTTCACAGTAATGTGTCTGCAGCTTTGGCTTCTGTGCACTCATCCTTCAGCTGCTGAAGTCTGAAGCTGATGAAGCTTGAGTTGTTATTTATTTTCTACAGACCTATATTTTCATTAAATAGGAAATATAAAACATTAGAAGTGAATCAGGAGGCCACTGCTGATTTTGATTGCTAACTTTTTTTTTATTTTATTTTTTTGCTTGCTAAAGCTCTGGGAGTGAAAACTGAGGAGCAGGAACTGATTAGAAAATGGAATTTAAAGGAACTTCAAAAATTGCATTTTGACAAAGCACCTGTTTTCTGTGGAGGGAAAAATACTTCTGTGAGAAAAGAGGTCTTGTTTCAGCTTTCCAAATCAGGATTTTGAGAGTGAAGGAGAGATGTTGAGTTTTCTTAGGGTCATAAAGGTAAAACAGGTCACAAATTTTGTTACATTTGTCAATCATTTCAGGACTGTTAGGTCTCAGAGAGACTGAGCAATTAGCCATAATTCAGGTACTGTGAAAATAATGTATGCATTATTAAAAAAACAACAAAAAAGAATGAATCCTTCTTTTTTCTGCATACTAATAAATTCCCCTGGCATGTGATTTTCTCCCTCAGCAAGGGATTAGGGAGAGCTCGAACAACGTGTCAGTCATTTTGCTGGATGTGCTTTTGCAAAAGGAGACTGCTCCTCTGTGCAATCATCCCCCAGCAAGGTGGCCAAAGGGGAAAAACACCTCCTGGGGTCTTCCAGACCTGAATCCTAATTCTGTTCAGTCCACATCAGTGAGTTGCAGGTCACAGTGGTATTTTGGAGCTTTTTCTGGTCACTTTAGTAGTTACCTGTGGTTAGTGCTTAGAAATAAATGGGAACAAATATATTTTGTTTCTCACTAAGTTCCAAAGAGATGATGTTTGCATCTGTGTGAGGTTTTGTACCACAGCATCCTCGTAACTGGTGAAAAGGTGGTTAGCACATATAGAGTTGGAAATAAAACTTGGACAGGGGGAGGAATGTGGGATAAGCTTCTCATCCATGGTGGAGTCAGTCTTTCCTGGCCTTGGCTCAGTGCTGCCTGTGCAAGGTCTCTGCTGCTGGCACTCACACTTTTTTTCGTGCATCATTTGCAAAGACAGTGAAAGCCTTTTTCACTGTGGGTTCTGAGACTGGTTATCCTTTCCTTTGTGTTTAGTCCATTTTAATTGTGGAAGAAAATATTTTTCCCTCCCATCTCCTGTTTTAATTGAGGTTGTAGCCTGAACAACTGCTTGTAATTTGGAGGCAAACCAAATAAAGCTGTTCCTTTTGCTGCATCATTTTTCATGGGATAAATGAAATAGCCATGTTGCTCTTAAAAACAAACAAATAACCAGCACTAACAAGAAAACTCAAGCACCAACAAGAATCAGAGTCTGTGCCCCTCTGCTTTGGTGAGGCAGGCAGGATTGGCACTGTCCCTTTTCCCCCACCACTCCTGCCATTGTTGAAGGTGAAATATTTGTTATTATTATATTGTCAAAACTGTCAGCCCATGATGCCAGACAGGTGGTCAGCACAAGAAACTTTATGGGCTGCTTCTGTCCCGTGATACCCTTAAAAACGTGTAGTTATCAAGGAGCAGGTGCTCACAGAGCTTGGATCAGAGTCATCTTAGCAATTGTGTAAAAGAACTCTGCATAGTCACAGTTCTTATGGTTCAGTTCTAGATATTATTCTTATTATCTCTGCAATTTCATATGTAATAAATGTGTCTCATTATTTGTGTTTTGGAAAATTGGAATGATATTCTTTAGGACAAAACAAACCCCAAAACGTGTATTTCTATTCTCTTTGTAGAGTACCTAGGGTAACAAAGCATGTTACCAATAAAGAATGACAGCAGCTGTGTTAGCTGTTGGTGATACTGCTTTGTTTGCATTAATTCTATAAAATAACAATATTCTGGAGTAAAAGTGAGAGTCCTGAAAGCCTTGTGGCTGGCACATACAGGAAACCTTTGTTTTTCTGAAGGCTTTCAGTTGTGAGGGCCTCTCTGCAGACCTGCTCTAGGAAACCTGCGACACAATTAATATTCTCTGCCAATTCTCAGCACTATTGGTGGAGTGTGCTCTGTTTCTAATGACATGGAATTTAGGCTTATAGTCATCCACGGTGTCAGCAGGATGATGCAGTGATCTGCTTGCCATGGCCTCATGCACAGCATAATAACTGAATTTTCTCTTTTTTAGCCCTGATCACTACAATCATCAAATTACGTTTCTGTTCACTGACTGTCAAATGCACTCCTTAAGACTAAGAAATATTGTATTTGATGTGCAGTAAATACACAGACTCACTCTCTATCTTTTTTTTTTTTTTCTCCTTTTTCTGGGAGCAGAACAAAGCCATTGCATTTTCACACTTGGGTCTTTCTGGAGAGGGTGAATGAATTAGGAGTTCCTCCTTTGGAAAACACTCCATTTAAATCATTGCACACAACTGAGCACAACAAACAGTTCTAGGAGAACATAGAAGCAAGAAAGCCACTTCTCACCATCAGTCATTGTTGGGAGAGGGAGTGTGAAAAATCTTGAGTTTCCATCCTTTTTGCGCTATTCCCACTTGTAGGCTTCGTTTCAAGGGAAGAAGTATTTTCAGTACTATCACTCTCATCTCTTGAATTCTTAAAAATATTTAAGAGTTAACAGAAGGTGATGTGAGAAAATGCTAGAACTTAAACTACAGAATCCTCCTGTAGGTGCTAAAAGCCTAAAATCAAAACCTTACTCTTGAAGGAAGTGCTGGTACTCAGTAGCTGAGTAGAAGAGTTATTTTTATGGCCTTAGACTTCCTTTGCTTTGGAATTAGTAGCTCTCTGTGTGGGGGTGGGGGGACACCTCATGGAGTATAGCAGTGAGGGTAAAAACTAATCACTGTGATTCTTCCCATGTTAGAAGCAATTCCATTTAAGGATTTCTCTCTGAAAAGATGGACAGTTTATGTTTGGAGAGGGCAGAAATGCTTTAGATGTTAATTATCAGTTAATTATCAAATATATTTTGTTTTGCAGCGCAGGACAACATTGATAAATAAACTTGCTTTTTCTTTAACATGTTCTACAAAAATAGAGCAACTCAAACTTGTTTGTATATAGAAGCTTAGCACCAAATATTTGACTTCCCCAAGTTTGGTGGAAAGAGGAGTTTCTGATGTGCTCCTCTGCTATCCCCAGGAAGGGATTATGTAACTTAATATCTCTTTTCTCGATAGGGACTTGCTTGAAAAGTAGGAATAGCCATAGAACCTTTAATAAAGGCTCAGTATCTGCTCCTGCACAGTTTTTGTCCAGTAGCTTTCCCAACAGAAGCTTCCAGGAAAGACCACTTCAGTTTTTCACTCTTGAAGGAAACACAAATCTAGCAAAGTTCTTATTATTCATTTCTCTGCACACCAGAATAGTTTCATTTAGTCTGTGTCCTTAAGCAGAGGAAGCTGCACTAGAACTGAGCTGAAAACCTCCACCCACTGAACGGATGTTTCAGTGCAATGTTTCTCTGGTACTTTGCAGTGAAAACTCAGGGAATTAATTCAAACATGATGCTTAGCATTTGAACTGGAAGCCACGGAGCAGCTGGGGAGATTCCCCAGGTGTCTGCTGGAGTCTCACCCCTTGCAGTGACCCTGATATCTGGTCAGGGCAGCGTCAGCTCCCTGGCACTGAATGACAGTAGGATGCCGTTTAGTAGACTGGTGAATTGTAGGAACCGCTGACTGCAAATCTGGGCCATGAGCTGATTATGGGGGAATACGTAGCAACTCCTCAGCTAAGCTAACAGAAATGAAATAATAAAAGACCTAATTTCAAACCTAAGTTCATTTTTCTTCTCTCTTTGCTTTCTTGTTAGAGAGCCTTATCTGACTGTGGAACGGTCGATTTAATCCAACTAATGTAACAGTCAGGCAAGAATAAAGCATGAGCACTTTCCTGTAAACTCCTTCATTTCTGCAAACCAAGTGAGAACTTCTTTTGGAATTCACTGTTCTGATGACTGAGATCTGATTTACCCTCTATAGCAAAACTAAGGACATAAATATCTTCTGCTTTAGCTTATGTGATGCTTACTTTGAGGGGTTTGCCGCCCGTGGGGACGTTCTTACTCCTAAATGAGGAGAATTTTTGTTTGAATTAGTGTAGTTTTTTTCAGAAATTTTACTTGAAAAGTGTGCTTTACCTTGCCTGAATTATCTTGAAAAACACATCTTCTAGTTTTATTACCCTCTGTGTTTCTGTTTCAGTAGTTTTTTTTAAAAAAAAGAAAACAAAAACAAAAGGAGAGAAAAAACAATACATTTTAGTCTTAAAACCAGACTTAATTGCTTCTGGATTACAAAAATTTTCTAATGCTATTGATTCGACACCATTTTGTGTGTAATCCAGATGGAGATTAACACGGGGAGCTAATTACCTCTTTTAAGTTGCATTTGTTTGTTCCTTTAAAATAATTCTGTCTCTTCTCTTTGATTTTTGTCACTGGCAGTTGCAAATGTAAATATTGAAATAAAAGTAGCTTTGAAAGCAGAGAGACAGGTGTACTTTTTCAACAAATTGATTACAAATGTATCAGACACCTGTTATTTGATTTACGTGGCAGAAAAGAGCAAATATTTTTTTGGAACTCAGCTGGGAGTGTGGCTGGATAAGATTATCTCCTTGTGCTGGAGAGGGACGATAAGACAAGCAAAACAACCTTTTGTTTTGTTTAGAAGCCCTTTTTGTTAAACAGTCTAAACAATATTGAAATTGCTGTGTTGAAGGAAAGCATTTTCCTTGGGGATAATCCTTGGGAAAGGCAGAGGAACGGTGGGTTGGGTTTGAGGTTCTTTGCGAAGATTTTGCCGATGGGCACTGCATGGGTGGCAATTGTTGTTCTCTTCGGTGGAGAGCTTCAAAGTTCCCATCCCAGACACTGGTTTGATAGTTTACATTTAGGTTTCCTACGAAATGCAAATCCAGAGGTTCTTTAAAAGCAGTTGCAAACTCTCTGTGGCCTTTGGCATTTTGTCCCAAACACCTGCCACGAAGCAGAGATGCGCTTCATCCTGCTGCCTGTGTGAAAGTGAAAGGAGAGGGTGGGGAGCCAAGGAGCAGGAGAGCCCAGAGGAGACAAAGCAGCCTTGCCCGAAGCACATGTTAATCAAAGCAGATCAAAGGATATGATGTCAGTTTATAGAGAAACAGGTCAGGCAGGCCCAGGTAGCTCAGGAAGCAGGATGCTGATTATTCCCAGAAGAAAGTCAGGTATAGGGTTACCGCGCCGCAGCGGGAAGTCAGGAGGTCAGAACTTGCACAGCAGCCAAGTCCCCTGGCTGGAACTGCTCGGATCCTCTCAGGGGAGTTTGTAATTCTGTGGAAATGGGAGAGAATGAGCCCAGTGCAGCAAGTGCAGCCCAGCCAGGTAAGCACATGTGGCGTGCTGTGCTGTCGGGAGCTCTGGGCATCCTCGCTCGGCGTGTGGGAGCTCGTCCTGCTGCCGCTGTGGCAGAGTGTCCACGCGAGGGACTTGTCCTTGCACGTGTTTTGGGAAAGGAGGAAATCCACATCACTCATTTCTGCAGTGCTTTATTAAAAAAAAACCCGCTCTTTGCGTTTAGGTGGGCGAGGAAAGGTCTGATAAGATCGTGTAAGCATTTGGCACTGTAGTGCCAGTAAAGGTTGCTTTCAATTTAAGGTGATCTGTGGATGTTGGAGTTGCTGCTCTGTAGCTTTGTTAAACTTTCCGCAAGTGAATTTTTTGGGTAGGAAGCGCTTTGCACAACTATTTTGCCCGAATTTCCTGCCTGTTGCATGTGAGCAGGGCATGGCAGATGCAGGGAAATGAAGAATATTGTTTCTGTTTAGCATTTGTGGCTTATTTGAGCTTGTTGCCTTTATGTTTTGTTTCTTTTGTGGGTTGTGCTGAGGTTACACCAACACATGCATGCAAAATAGCCCTTGTGGGCATCTGTGTGACTAACTGTAAGAACAGAGTATTCTGTCCTAGGTATTTTAAATTTTCAGTAGAGTCCTGAACATAACACTTCATAAATCTTGCTTAGTCCTTCTTTTGCAACATTAATGTTAAGTTTTTGCTTTGAGAAAGAATGTTTTCCCAGTAGCCCTTTTTTCTTTCAACAAGCTGCTTTAACATCCCAGAAAATACTATCTTCCTGAGGAACTATTCCATTATTTTATCTTCTTAGCATTCAGTGGGTTTTTTTCTCTGACATTCAACCCATGCTATTCTTTTGCTTGCCTTTACCAGTTTCTTTGTGGCCTCTTTCTCAAGCTTTGCATACAAGGGATATAGCTTTGTGTCTGTTTTGTGTTTTGCAAAAATCCTTAAACCACTGTAAAATTTGCAAAAAGTTTTCTGAGAGCTGGAGTGGTAACTTTCTAGTCAGTGATAAGATGTGTTATTATTGTTCCCTTGAAGTTTCTCTTTATATGCATGTACACATGTAATCCAGGGGTTCAAATGCGTGTCCCAGATTTCCATATTTAATAGGGAATAACTCCATTCATGCTGGAGCAGGTTTAGTTCACAGAGAACTTTTATTCCACTGCCTTTCTCTCTCTCTTTCTTTTTTTTTTTCTTTGTACGTTAATAATTATGTAGGAACTATCCAGAAAACATACAGTGGCTAATTAGATTTTGATCCAGATTTTAATGGTAAATAAAACACTGGGAATATTCAATGCTGTACAGGTCTAAACACCATATAATGAAAGAATTGGCATTTTTTCTTTATCTCTTTCTTCATTCAGGACCTGGCTTGTGGTTACAGGGGTTTGCTGCTCAGAAGGTTGTCCAGTCTAACTCCAGTCTTGTTTTTTGTGCTGTATGTGAGGAGCTGTTTCACTTCTGCCAATATAATCTACAAATAAAACTGATGGAAAATATTTTCAAGCACGTTGTATTTCATACAGGTCTTTTGGGAACTATGATTGTGATTCTGGCTTAATTTGTGCCTTTTCTCCTCAGCCTCGAAGTGAGCTTAGTCAAATGGAATTCCTCTTGGTTTGCATTAATGGAAATGGGACAAGAATCAGGGCTGCACAGTAATTCTGTTCTTTCAAAAAAAAAAGTATTCTGTGTGCATACATGCAAACACACATGCACACCCCTAGTTTCATTTTTTCAGTTGCCATCAACCTTATTTCCATGTGTGCTCATTTTTAGAATGTGTCCCAAATTATTGGTGACTCAACTGGTATTTTTTAAGGAAAGAAAGGTGCAAAGATTAACATTACTCAAGATACCTGTCAAAACCACTGCTAGTGAGACAACTTGGGTTCCTTTTCATGTTATTTATTTTTAGAGAACTTTGAGGCTTGTGTGAATTACTAAAGGTGCCAGATTGACAGCCCTGGAGGCTGGCTTCACTTATTCATTAGTAAAAGAGATACGGCCGGGGCAGCAGGTGCACAAACCTTCTTGCTGCGCTCTACTCATGGCTTCAGTTCTGTAAAAAAAACCAAAAAAAGCAGAAGTGGTTTTGAGGATCCAGGGTTTCAGTCCTGCTCCCTCCTTGCCTTTCCCTGCAGCATTTTCTTCTAATGGTGTTGTGATGATTAGGCTGGAGCCCTAAAGACTGTGCAGAGCCCTTTATTTGATTTCCCCCAGCAGCCGTCAGATGGGGAAGGAGGCTTGGGGCTTACATAAGTCAGTAATTCTCGCCATCTGGTCAATCAGTAAATATAAGGTCACTCTGCCGTCACAGCATTTTTGTTTTGCACCGAGTACAGTAAGCCCAGAGAATAAATGAACTGTTGGTTCCGTTCTGTTGTTGTTTTGCTGCTGCTGGAAGTGGTTCAGAGCCCCGTTCCCGCAGCCGGGGTGTGACAAGTGAAAATAGCAGAGCTCTGAACAATGGGGCTCTGCCTGCCAGCCATGGATTGGTTCGTGGTTCAGGCAGTGCACCCAGAGCCCTTCAGAAATCTGCTGAAACTCACCAGGAATCCCTTGCACTTTTGTGGTGATTTGGGTATTTTTCCTCTTTTGTTGTTGTTGGGTTTTTCACTTTTAGAATCAAGATCCATTCCCTTCACACAAGTCGTAGTTGTCAGTCTTCCCGTGAATTAAGTACTGTTTACTGGAGAATGTGACAATATAAGCCCCACAAGATGCAATTACTGTAAATTTTAATTTGATGACATTGTACATGAGTTGTAATTGATTTTACACTGTATTGTGTTGCTAGATGATGGCAGCAGCTTTGCTGTCTTGCTAAGTGTGTGGAATCCATGCTTGCCTCTGGCCCACAGAGGAGAGAGCTGAATTGAGAAGTTCAGGTTAAAGCAGCTTGTTCTTTTGGTTCTTGAGAGGCACAAGTAAGTGAGCAAGAATGAGAGGAGTCATATGAGCATTATTAGTAAAATATCCTGAAAATTTTGGGCTTTTTTCAGGACTCCCTTATGTGCTGTTTATTAAGGTAACTTAAATATTTTTGTAACTGATTTCATCAAATATATATATATAATAAATATATTGTTAAACAACTGCATTATTTCTAGAAGCAGTTCCCAGCAAGTTCAGATTCTCTCTGTAATTAATCTGGGCTTTGAATCAGCTCCGAGTGTGTGTTCCTTAGGGTTTGTTCTTGTGTTCTGATGTTGATTTTTAGATCAATATATATGTAGTCTCATGAAATATTTACAGACCAGGTCTAAAAGAAGCAGCAACTACTTTTTGCTGAGAAAGGTGATAGGAAAATATCAAGAGCCTACATAAAGATCCTGGTGTGCTTGCAGGGAGCACTGGAAATTGAGCAAGAAATGTCCCAGAAAGCAAATTTCAGTCTCAAATGTCTTTCTTCTTGGCCACCAGGTCTACCCAGCTTGCGAGGCTAGATGAAAGATTTTCTTTCAGGTTTGTGTTTTTTTGAGCAGAACTCTGAATAACACTAATGAGTGCTGTAATCAGCTGCAGTTTTTAGCTGGGGGGTTCTGTGACAAAAAGTGGCAATTCTGAAGGTGCATTGTGAGAGTGCTTCCTCTCCCCTTGGTGCTGGATGACCTCAGCCCTGCGAATCGAGGTTTG
Source organism: Bombycilla garrulus (assembly GCA_013400315.1). Lineage (NCBI taxonomy): Eukaryota > Metazoa > Chordata > Aves > Passeriformes > Bombycillidae > Bombycilla > Bombycilla garrulus. The sequence goes on from VXBU01001756.1 coordinate 2,900,641, forward strand.
CTCTCTGGACAGTTACTCACAGAACATCACTGGGTCCCTTTTTGGCTCTTTTTGAATGATAATAGCAAGGGTTTCCTGTGACAGCATTTCTTGCACAGCTTGGCTCTATTCCCCAACCAGGTACAGTGACAATGGGTAATTTAAAATAATTCGTTTTATTGCTGCCTCCTGTAGATTTTTGACTTTCATTTCAAAGTGGTGAATCTAGAGAGCTGGAGAAGTATGTTCTGATCACTATCCTGGTGCTGTGAAAAATACAAGATTTAAATAGTCCCGCAGAGCCATCAGCAGCTGGAACAGCACAGAGCACTCTTTTTACTTCAGCTGAAGTAATTCGAACATTTTCAGGGTGCTTTTAACTCTTTTATCACAGGAATACCTGGGTTTTTTTAGCTTTCATTTCCCAGTTTATATGTGCTCACAAATCAGGAGCTGAGATTTCAGTTCTACACAAATATTACCACAAATATAAGCATATTAAATCTCAGCAAACTGCATAAATTGAAGCATGATAAGAGGGAATCTGTCTGCAATGGTGAGAATTGACCACAAAACTGGATATCAAGCCCAAGACTTTCAGCTTCCAATATGCTGGGTATTATTATTGTTGTTTTGCTGTTACAGTCCTTTCCAGTTCTTAAAGGTATGTTGCAGATGATTGCATCCTAATATGTGTGCCTGAAAATGAAACAAGATAGCAACATCTTGCTGCAATAAGTAAAACTGAAATTGAAAACATAGTAGATGTACAGCAAAAGGATGGTATTTGCAAAGTGTTTGAAAACTTTTCCTCACAAAGCTGCTTTTAAACTTTGAAATTCTACCAAATGTAGGAATAAGCCCTTGTCAGCAGTAGGGTCTGTCAGATTCAGTGTTTGCCACTCTAGGGAAGTGATCCAAGGGAAGTTGTTGGTTTTTTTCCCCCAATACATCATTGTTCAGTGTGTGTGGTAAGGGTTATGTTTATTTTGGCTGCTCCTGCACCTCTTTTTCTAAAAGTCAGTCACTTACTGGAGAAAAGCAAAGAGCGGAGGTTGGCGCGGAGGGAATATCAATGCAGTCTGAGCAGTTCAGGCAAAGGAAATCTGGTTTTATGTAAACTTCTTATGCAGATATGAACTAGTTCATAAACTAAAGAGTGCTCTGCATTCGTAGCAGGTCCTGACAAGCTCTCTTTTTTTTCCTCCGCCTTCAAGTACTGGAAGTTTTCTGGAAGTGGCTGGAAATTTTTCCATCTCTATACAGGGATTTCATTCCATAGTCCTAGTGGAAAAGGTAGTGATGGTGAGAGGTTTCATTTTATTTGTCTTTTTCCTTTTCTTGCAAAAACAGCATCCCCACTGATCACCACAGTGGGACAGTGTACTAAATGCTGTTGTGTCTTGCAGTGAATACTTGAGATGTGTTTTTTAAAGACAAGCGAAGTTGGGTTTTTGTTGCGATGTCATTCTGATCCAGGTCTTTGGGATTTTTTTTCCTGAGTGTTTGGTGTTGTGTTAGGGGCTTTTTTTGTTTGGTTCTGTTTCCCTCCTGCCCCCCCTCAAGGCCTGGTCTCTTAATTAGTCTCCTGGTTATGGGATATACAGAACTGAGACTAATGACATTGCATTTAATCAGCAATCAGAGAAGCAAGAAAGATTGACTTCATGTACATCAGGCATGTAGCTAGAAATCATTGCAAACCAATAGTGAGCTTCAAAGAGACTCGTCATCTTCTTCCCTCTTGAGGAAAATGCATGTTCTGTGTAATGTTGGAGATTTTCACTCAAATGTTAAAATTCTGGGTTTTTTAGAGTCCACTCTCATGTTTCAGCTGGAGAGCCACAGGTGCCTTTGGGCCTGCCTGGTACCAAGGATCAGCTCTCTTGGAGTGTTGCTGCAGCTGCTTCTGCCTTTTTCCAGTTTCATGTTTCTGATTATATTTTGGTCATATCCTGAAGCTCTTCGTAGCATTTAGGAGAATAAAAAGCATAAGCTAAAGTGAACTAAATCCATCCCTGTAGAAACAGTTACAGAAAGTGGAGCTGTGCTTTTTAGCCCAAATATTACTGTGAATCCACAGTGCTAGGCATAATAGCTGGCTTTGTCAATTTGTGTATATATTCATCTTTTTCTTCAAATAGTGCTTTTAAAAGTGGCATTTCTGCTGTCTGTGTAAGCTCAGATTTTCTGTGCCTTCATAACACAATTAAATTTACCACATTTTATTCCTGCTAGCCTTGCAAAGAGGGACTGAGTCAGACTGTATTTGTTCTTGTGCCTCATCAGCAGAAATGTTTACCAACTTTCTAGATTTACTTTATTTGTGAAAATGCAATGAAAGCGATGGGGTTGCCCTGGTATCAAGAGGTTTTAATTTGGTTTGTGTTGTTATTAGCCTTGATTGAGACACAAGCAAGAAATAATCTCCCAAGCAAGTTACTCTTCCACTGCCCAGGGATGAGTTTTTAGGGCTGACAGCAAACAATATGTATCTTTTCAATTATAAACTGAGTCTATTTGACCTGATATTTTGAAGTTGCAGCAAACCCAAGGCATGGGATGGTTGTGCAGAAGGATTGTTGTTTCTCCCGCCTTATGGGAGTGATGTGTAGCTGTCCTTGATCAACTCTGCTCTCATCTTCTTTGCTGTCTGTATGCCTTGGGTAGAGGGAAGCACAGGCAGACTCTTTGGGTTATGAATATGCAGCCATTCCCATATGGCAGTAACTTTGACTTAAATTGCCATATATTGCTCCAGCTCCTGGCAGCACCAGTGACTCTGGCACCCCCTCCATGGAGCAAAGGCACTGTGAGCTCTGAGGGACTGGAATTCAGTTCTCTGGTAGTTCCTGCCCATTGTCTCTGAGGGACTGGAATTCAGTTCTCTGGTAGTTCCTGCGCATTGTCTCTGAGGGACTGGAATTCAGTTCTCTGGTAATTCCTGCGCATTGTCTCTGAGGGACTGGAATTCAGTTCTCTGGTAGTTCCTGCGCATTGTGGCCGCCTCCTGTAAACTGGAGCACAGCTTAAGCAGCAGATAATTGTATAAACCCTGTCTTCTGCATACCTGAACAACAGAATGTTTATAACTCCTACTGTCCTGATAGAGAGAATTCTTTCCTAGTTACTGTTTCTATCTTGCATGAAAAAAACCATAAAATCCTTTATATTATCCATAAACATAATAACAAATGCTACACTACATAACTTAGGCTTAGTCAATAATTCTAGACTTAGCCTGAGGGGTTGAAGAGAAAATTATTCCTGTTACAAATTTTAATTATGCCATAAACTCTGGGAAATAGCTATTGATCTTCAGCATCTGGCATCAGAAATGTTGCCTGCTTTTTCTGGTTATTTAGTTTGTCAGTAGCATTGTCATATAGGATAAAAATAAAAAATGTCACAGGAGATGAAGATGCACCATATGCAAATTAGAATATTTTGGTTTGTTTATGTACTAAAAATATTTTATTGCTGAAGAGGTTTTTTTTGTTTCTTACCAGATTTTTTTAGCTATCTCCAGAGAAATTTGCATTTGAGATGCAAAAAAGCAAATTCTAATTCTATCAAAGACTCTTTCTCACCATGGGATGCTGTAATACAGTGTGCTTCTTGTCTAAGAGGTACATTTAAAATTGGAATTCAATTAACTTCTCTGTTGTGGAAGAATTATAATTTCAAGGGCCAGATGAGATAAAGGCTGGAACCTTATTTCTGCTTTTTTTTTCTTAAACCAGGGCTGTTAGATGATGATTGTTCGTGTAAAAATTTTAAGTCGTGCTTAAAATAGTAACCTAGAAATTCTGACCTGCTCTGAAATCAGTGGCTCTGTGGCACAGTGAGCTCTTACTCAGATGTTGCAGAGGAGAAGGAAAAGCTTTTAAGAAGTTTGAATTTCAGACCAGGATGTACTGAGAACAGAACTAGAAATGCAGAGCACCCTTCTAACCCACACAGGGGCTAGAGCCAAGTGTGTTGTTTGGTGGTTGGTCTGCCTGTGGTTCATGAGGTTTGGTTGTAGGTGATTCCCAAAAATAGCTGTTTGAGGTGACGGGAAAACTCGAGTGCAGGTGTCCTTGTAGGCAGGGTAACATCAAGCTCTTTCTTTTCCCATATCCAGAATGATCTTTGAGCAGACCCTGCTTTGGGGCAGATGAGAGGAGGTCTTCCCTGTCCAGGAGAACTGGAGCTACAAAGGGGAAGATGGGTTGGAGAGCTCCAAAGAACTGGCCCTTGGAAGGACAATTGAGGGCAGCTCAGTGTGATGACAGAAATAACAAAGGCTTTGAGTGCTGAGCAGGTGCCTGGGGAATGAAAAACACTTTGTGCTTTCCCTCCAAATGCCTGAAGCAAGGAGGGAGTTTGTGTGGTGCTGAGGCAAACGAGTGCTGCTGGCTCAATGCAGAGATGCAGCGAGCCCAGTCTCAGTGCCAAGCACTGTGTTGATATTAAAAGCAAGGATGTTTGTAAAGCTGTACCATGGGCTTAGAAGGAGCTCTGTAAAGGAGGCTCCCAAGAACACCCTTGAGAAATAATGTACTTTTCTCCCAGTTACAGCAAGGGATGGAAGCACCTCCGTCCCTTCCTGCTTGGTAGTTTTACTTAAATTCTCCTTTTCTTCACCATGTGGTGAGCCATGTGTTACCATACACGGGAAGTATTTCAAACTTTGTGCGTGTGACAGTGACCTCTTACTGAAGAAGTAAACCCAGCAAAGTAGGACAAAGCTGACTTCAGAGGGGCAGCTTGTGGTGGCTGTTGCCAGCTCTTGGGCAGGAAATGGCTCTCTCAGAGTATCTGCCAGTGGCGTATTGATGCTGGAACCCTCCTGGCTGACTTCACCTGGCTTTGAACAAAAGGGATAGAAACAAATACCATTGAGGCTTGCAGGCATTTGAGGTGGCCAAGCTGACAGGTTGCACTCCAGCAGGTAAACGGAAGCCTATTAAGAGCACACAGAGACAAAATGTGTTGTGTGAGCGTCAGGTGTTTTTTGGGATGGACCTCAGCGAGGCAGACAGCTGTGGCTGTTCCAAGGACATCCAGTAACCGTGTGGTTTCTGAAGGATTTCTCTGGCGAGTTCTGACTTAAACATTTTCATGTAGGACTGAATGTCTAAATTAAAGCTTGCACCTGTGTTCACTTTACAGAGAAGGTCTGAGATGGCACCTCCATCTGACTGCAGAGCCCTCTCAGCAAAATGTAAAACACTGCACCATCCCCAATTTTGCGTTCTCTGAAGTGCCCTAGCAGAACCTGAATAATACTTTTTTGTCTGCTTTCATTTTCTAAAAAGAGTGAAATGTACAAAATGTGTGCAGTTTTCACAGGGAAAAAGAATCATTGAAATGTTCAAGAATCATTGCCCAGTTCTTCCTAAAAGCTTCCAACAGCTTCTGAACCCAGACCTGCAGTTACCCTTTAGCCATTTAATTTAGGCCTTGTACTCCAGGATAGTTCTACCATCTACGTGTTCTGTCATTTATTTTGGTGACAAAAGGAAGCTCAATACCTTGAAAAATGTAGGCTCTAATTTTTATATACTTGGATATTTCTGGCTATTGTTTCTGGCTGGCAGGTCAGATTTGTACTGCTGCCGTACGCAGCAACTTAAAATTCATGTTGGTGTGTCACTGCAGTTACTACACTCCAGCCACCACGCCAGAAAACTATTAACTTTCAGTTAATGATAACAGAAAATGTTTTATAATAAACTGTGAAATAACATAATCATCTGCAAAAAGTATAAAGATTTTATATTAAAAAGCAATTAAACTTGGGGGGTTTTTGTTTGTTTGTTTCTTTTTAACAAATTGTTAAGCATGTAGTTATAATTGGCTTTTCCTTTGGAGGTAATTTGTGATTGTTACAGCATGGTGTCTGCTCCAACTATAGATGTTTGCCACTGAATTTTTGGGATGCTTACGTGCAGGGAGACAGGCTCTTTTTTGATAGGGAGAGAGTAAAGTGGCAGCTTGCACCCATTAAAGCTCGGGGCTGTGTTGTACTCTGGGGACTCAAAGCCTCGGATGGGCTAAGAGACAAGGACTGCTCTCAGCTTTTGGCTGAACAACAGATTTTCTCCACGGACTTGGGTTGCCCCTTGTCTTTATTTGTACAAATCACTTGCTTCACTTTTTACCTTCGGTCTCAGTTGAGGTCAGCAGCAGGAGCCGCCGTGCTCTGAAGGCAGCACAGGGTTAAACTCCGTCAATAGTTCTCAAGTGCCTTTATCTTAGGAAGGTAAATACAGTATCGATATCGCAAGGACTACCGACAAGTCCCTTTGTGGGCTTAATAGGTTCATTTCTAGCAGAAGAGGAGAGTGTTCAAATGCAATGGAAAAAAACCAAGGTCTTCTGTGCAAAAGGAAGCTTTTCTAAACTGTGGGTTTTGAAGGAGCTGAGCTAAAAATCAAGAGGATGTATAACTCTGACTATGAAGGATGGGAAGTGAAACGTTGGGAAAGAATGAGGAGCAAAATGAATGTGATAAATGTGCCCAGATAACATTTGTGCTGCAGTTGTAGTCAGTTAGGAAACCTGGCAGCACCAGCCACTTCCCTTTGCACTGACAGAAGGCTCAGATCAGGGAGGAGGTTTCCACCTTCCCGGGGTGTTCCTTGTTTCAGGACGGACTTTTCCTACACCCAGTTGGCCACACATCCAAAACGCTGTAGGCGCTGTACTAATAATAGGGTTATAGAGCAGGCTGGGGTGCGAGTCTGGGTGTAATTCTGTGTGTTCCCTCCACCCCGAGCTGTGTGGAAGATTCAGGGCCGGTTTCTGGGTGAGGGAGGGATTAATTCCTTCAGTGCCCGCTGCACAGCAGTGAAGTGAGCTCTTCCTCTTTTATGCTGTGCTTTAAAGTTCAGTGTCAGTCTAAGCAGCTCTAAGCACGCTCGAGAGGTGATCCAGAAGTGAAAAATGATATATCCCTGTATATCACTTCAGTGCTGTTATTCTTCTTTATGGCATTTCCAACTCCTTTTATAATGCAAATATCTGTCTGCTTCGTACATGAATTCTCGAGTATTTGCAGGGATTATTTTGGGAGGGTTTTGTAGGTTGGTTTGTTTGTTTTTCTTTTTTTCTTTTTTTTTTTTTAATGAGGATGGAAATGTATCTAGCATAATGATTTGGTATTTGTTTGACTCACGGAAATGCGAAGTATTGTAATATTTCAGACATCTTGGGGGAAAAATAATCTAGCCCCCTAAATTTACTTTATTCAAATATTACCCAAATACAGTCTTTCCTAGGTAGCTGAAATTTGGCTTGGAAATGCAGTGTATTGTTTTGTTTATTCTGCTATCACTACATTTTGTATTTTTGAGCTGGGCTGTATCCTCCAGTGTTGGCATGGATGTCTTGGAGCCAGCAAACAGCAGGTGCTGGCATCTGGCTCTGCTGGAGGTGGCTCTTTGCATCCTTCAGGGACATCTCAAGGGTCCAGTCTGTCCCTCACCACTGCACACTTCAGCTGAAGATCAGAGACTGCAGGTTACACATCTGGAAATCCTGTCCCGGCCTTGCATGGGGATGCAAGCACAGGAGTGAATTGATCTGTGACCTGAAATCCATCGTGCCTACTGGTGGGTGGAAATGTGTGCGTGCACAGGCAGTACAGGGAGCTGGCTTTGCTTACAGCATTTTGCAGAAATCAGGAGTGCTCAGAACACACTCTGTGCCCACCCTGGGCTGCTCCCCGAGATCAGGACAGAGACAAATGAGCAGAGCAGCCGGGGAGGGTTGTACAACACCTTGCTGCACGTGGTTACACACACAATAGCAGTGGTTGAACCTCCCCACTCTTTATACACTTAGCTTATTAATGAATTCACCTTTAAAAATCCTAAGGTTTATGTGTTTTGCCTTTCCAATACGTGGTTGTACTCTAAGCTAGGAAGTGAGTGGTACATCCACAGGCAATAATCATATTATTTCTCCAAGCATCCAGCTTGGTCAACAAACTTTTCCTGAACAGAGTCTGCGAAGGTGGAAGAGGTGATTATTTTCCTTTAGATGTACCCAAAAGCAAGAGAAAAATCAAACTGATTCTGAGACCAAAAGGAGTCTTAGTGTCTAGATACATGTAGCCTCAGGGTATTGTGTTCCCTGGTTTCTTTTATTTATGTAAAATTGTAGCTTTATTTCTGTCTATTGCTTTGTCTTTAATGGAGACCAAAAGGAAATATTTTGCTGGATTTAAGGTTGTGTCCCAGTTCTGCAGCGTGGATGTTTCCTGCTGTGCTCCAAATGAATGAGGATAAGGTCCAGTAAAACCTGGCTTTTGTCTGGTTGTCAGCTGTTGGGTTTAAGAAACTCAAATTTTTTTATTCTTCCCCTGAGTTTGGTGTTGCTGCAGCCATTTGAACTGGATTGCATCTTTTATTGCAATTATAGCAAAGCTAAAAGATGCAGGAAAAAATAAATCACCTTCATATTTTAAAAGAGATTTAAAAAAAAATAAAATGGGTTTTCTGTTTTCTCAGAAACAGATGTTTGTTTAAACCCAATCATGAACTTGTACTCAGATTTAATTTATTGTTTAATTTTGTACCAGCCTTTAGTAAATAAACTGCCTTGGGAGCAAGTGAATTGGAGTTTTCTATATGCTGAAGTCTTGGAATGAGACTTCTTTCAGCAGAGTTCAGCATCTCAGGAAAAGAAACAAAATTGCTGATGAGGCAGGCTCATGTATATAGATATTTGCCGGGGTTTTAAAAATGCAGCAACCTCAGTTTGCAGCACGACTCTGGTAAAGTCTGAGTAATTGAGTTCAGTCCAAATCAAATCTCAGTCTTCAAAACTCAGGCTTTTAAAAAGTGGAGTTAGTGTTGTTTTTTTTTTTTTTTTTTTTTTTTTTTTTTTTTTTTTTTTTGTCTGTGGGACTCTGGCTGTGTGTTCAGGCATTTCATCCTCGCTGCCTCTGAGTGCAGACAGGTCCTAAGTGGAGGCGATGAAACCCAGCTGGTATCTTTAAATTATTTCTGACCAGATGTGAAATAGCCCACTGAAATTTGTGATAGTCATCTTGTTTTCCTTTATGGAAATTCTTAGCTGATAAGCAAACACAAATCTTTGAGAATGAGGGTTTGAACTGAACCCAAGCTTTAAAACTTTTCCTGACTTGCAGTAATATACTTCAACAGATTACAGGCATTATCAGCACAAACATTTGTGTTTGTTTTTGCTAAATTTTTCCTAAATCTATTTAACAAGTTTGTCCTGACAATCATAGTCTATTTGAATTCTTCCTCTTTAAGACTGCAGTAAAATTGTCTGCATTTCGTTTTATTCACTTTATTGTGTTTGTATTTCTCATTCAGAATTGGAAGAGGGAGTATCCAGTCCTCCCACTGACCCATGTTTGGCTTTCCAGGGAAACAAACACAAAACAAGAATAATTTAAAAGATTGACTGTTTCAATCCTGAAATACATTATTAAATACACAATGTAGGACTGAAACATTCATTTGAAAAGGCAAGATACAGTTGATTGTATATATCAAAAAAAAGGTCATGTTTATCCTGTTGTAATGCTTCTGTTTGACAGGCAGTTTATAGCATCTCTTTTTTTTTCTTGTTTTCTGTTTTTTTATGGTGTATGTGGGCTAAAAGTTATAATTGGCCATATTTTCTGTTTTGTCTTGGTTTGACTTTGGTATTTGTTTTGAGAAATGAACGTTTAGGTCTTTGAATATGCACATCTGTTGTGAAGATGGAAAACTGATAGAGGCATGATTGCTTACTGTAATAGGAGAAAATTAAAATCCTGTATTCCATGGAGCAGAATAGGAGCAGAATGCTGAGATAGCCCATTTGAAAAAGCAGAATTTTAAATGTTCCTGGATTGTTCAGTTATCGTTTGTAAACCCCGTAACCATGAGGCATTGCAGCCATTTTAAATTACTAGTGTATAAATGTTTAAATTATGCCAAGTGTAAAGATAAGCATTTCTATTATGCTTCCGAATTTGGAGATCATCAGTAACTTCCTATTCTTCATAAAGTTCAATTTCATGCAAGAGTAACTGATGTTTTCAGCTGCAGTCAGTGATGCTGGGGCTCTGCAGAGCTGTTGGGTGGTGAGGGAGAAGGACTCAAAGAGAAATAATTTACAATAGCCTATGGTTGATTTACTAAGGCCATTGTGACAGTGCATCCATATCGTGTTATTAAACACAAACATTATCATATTAGTCATTTTATGTATAATTATAACTCTATTATCACTGTATTTTATGTACCCAGTTCTGTGCCCATTAGCTTTTAGTCTTAAATCATTAAAGGCAGATTTTAACTCCTATATGAATATGAATGCACTTTTTTCTTAATAAGGTCAGTCTGTTTTAAAACAAGCTCAACATCCAGCAGATGTTGCCTTTACCCATTTTTAAAGTTTCCCTTTCTCCAATCAAAACTTAATATTTCTCAACAGTTTGTCTTTTTATAATTAACTGAAATTAGGACATATTGAAAATGTGTTTTTAACTACTTTATTAGTCCTATTTGAAATTGTCTTCTTTCCCGTAATGAATCAAATTTCTAATGATTCTTCCTGCTTACTAATTTGCATTGCTTGTCTGGCTGCCTTGCATTTAATCAGCGAGAGTAAACTGCTAATAGATCACCAAGAATCTGTCAGGAGCATCAGTGTAGCAGTGTGAGTGCTGACAGGGTGTGGAAATACCTGGAAATGGGCTCAGTTCTTTGGGGATTTCATCTCTGGTCAGAAACACGGTGCCTGGCATCTCAAAACCTTCAGGCAGAAGATGCAGTAACCCAGGTCTGTGATGGAGCACTGTGTTTATCTAGGAACCCTCTGCTTTCTGCCTGGCTTAGAACGCTGCTCTCGTCCTGCTGTCCACCAGGAAACAGCAGAAATATGTTTATTTTGGTAGTAAGTGTTTACAGAATGCCTGGTTTTGCTCTGCTGTTGGTTTCCACTCAGTGCGCTCACAGAGCTGGAGTGCTCTGCACTGTTAACTGCAAAAATGACATTTGCAGCTGGTTCTGAAAAACCCAGCTGGGAGTTGGACACTTCCTTTGCTAAGGACTTCCTGCTTACAGAAATAGTCGAGTTTGTGGGTATTAAAGACAAAAGATCAACGGTGAAATGCTGTATTCTCAACTTCTTTCCTGTGCTTGTATTGCCAAAGATCTGGTCCAGTGGAAGGTGTCCCTGCCCATGGAACTAGATGGAATTTAATATCCCTTCCAACCCAAACCATGCTACTGTTCCATGATTCTATGATTAATAATGGTTCATGCATTAAAAAAATGTTAAAATTACTTAATTTTTTTGGTAGAAGCCCAGAGACTGTGCAGAAGTTAGAGGGATGATTCAGTCTTCATCCAATACAGTAATTAAATCCAAATTTAAAACAATAATTAGTCATTAATCTTGGAAAAGACAATTAAAATTCTGAAAGAAGCAGCAATAAAATGTTTTTGTTTTTTTTTTTCTGGAGCAAGGATTCCCATCCTCTCTATGCATTTCTGATAAAGAATGAAAGACTTAATGAATGTGGGGAAATGAGAAAGAAGAAAAATTGCTGATAACTAAGGTCTCTGTGTGATTGCATGGCATTTGCTGTCCAGTTGGGCTCTTACAGCTGTGAAACATGGTGAACTATACATTTTTGGGATGGTCTGAAGTGTCCAAGTTCAATACTACAAGGAAAAAAAAATATATTAAGAGCTGCTAATCCTTATTAGCTGGTTTATTTTCCAGAATTTAATACTTGGGGAGGAAGAGATTGTAGCATGAAAATGAACATAGAACCATGGACAGGTTTGGGTTGGAAGGGACCTTAAAGCTCATCCCATTCTACGGACACCTTCCCCAGACCAGGCTGCTCCAGGCCCTGTCCAACCTGGCCTTGGACACTTCCCTGCATCCCCAGCCAGGCCTGTGCAGGAATCTTGGCTGCCACATCACCAGTGAACAAAGAAATTGGAGTGTTTTCACCCATGTGGTTTTACCCTCTTAACTAAGTCTTAGACAACAGGATGAAAAATGACTCCTTTGCTATTTCCATTGTTGCACATATCACACAAATGACAAAGCCTTAGCTTGTCATTATTTCTTACAGTTTAATCTTGCTCTTGGCAATATCAGGGTGTAAAAAAATATGAAAGCATATTGCAGTCTTACTCCTCAGCTTTTTTACCCATTTTTTTTCTAGCAGATCCTCAGCGCTATTTGAAGTTTGAAATATGTTTTTTAAATCTGTCTGGTAGGAATGTTGGTGTGTCCTTTCCTTGCTAACTTTTGAGCCAGCCTGGCTGTTTGTTGTGTTGGAGGGAGGGAAGAGAGAGGGGACTTTGTCAAAGAAGCTTCATAACCTGATTATAGAGATGATTGTTGTACACTGCCTGTATTAGGGGAGTGTTAAACACTCATTAGGGCTCTGAAGTGTTATTCATTATGAACCTGGCTGCAGCTGGCATACAACTTTTGTCTTCTGTGTTTTAATACAGTAATAAAAGTGTAAATTAAAAATGGGAAGTTTCTAAGAGCAAGAATAACAAACAAATCAGTACAGTCCCTTTCCCAGGCAAGATATTTTTGTTCTCCTTCCCTGTTCAGGGAGAGAAGCTAATCCTACCCAAGGCACTTTTGAAAGTGCTCACAGAAGAGATTATTCCATAGGGACTCGACTTGCAGTTACAGCTCAGAACTAATGTGACACCATATATTAAAGTGCTGAAGCTCCACTGAGCTGCAGCCGAGTGGCACCTGTCTGTGGGAAGGACAGGTGCATGACTGAGAGGATTTTTTTCTAAATCTGAGCCTCAGGTGACACATCTGGATCCTAAGAGGGATGTCAGTGATCTGTTGTCACGTTAGTAATGCACCAGGGCCCTGGAGCCCTGCCCCACGTGTCCCTGCAGGATCTCACTCTCCTCGCACTCGCAGGATGTTGCAGGTTTGTGGTAGGATTGAAACCCAGCAAGTCTGTGGAAATGCAAACCCTTTTTTCACTCTTCTCCAGTTTTTCCTCTTGAGTCATGCTTTGTGTCAGGTTCAAGATTATTTCAGGTTCTGTAAGTACTGTAAGGAGTGCTCTGTGTTATTTTTACAAGGCAGGGATCTACTAAGCCTCCTAAAACACAGCCAGTGCTGACATACACCTTGTAAACGTACAGTTACTACAAACCCGAGCATCTCCAGGCTGTTTCTGTTCTAACACCTACTCGGCTGTTCAAAGGTCACTGTGGGCTGTGCCTCCCTTGAGAAAAGTGTTGTGTGCTGGGTACACAACATTACACAGAGCTCTGTTCCAGAGGTGCTGATAACAGACCTGATCTGCCGGTTTGCTGGATGCTGGATCATGTTTCCTGCTTTGCAGGCCCTTCAGAGTAGAAATTGGTCTCATTTACTTCAATTTAAATGTTAATGATCCTCTTTTTCTCAAAGCAAAGGGAAATATGCACAATCGCTCTGAAAATAGAGATGTATTCTCCTGACAATCCCAGTAATAACTTTTTGTCTAAAAATCCTTTTAAATACTTGTTTTACTACTTGGCATTAAACTATTTCTTATGTAGAAAACTTTTAAAAGGCATTGATGAGAGCTCGGGATTCCAGACCCAATTTGACAATACATGTACCTATACGAAGACAGTAACATGAATAAAAATTGTTTGCTTTTGTTGTTGGCAGGTTTCTAGCTCTGTAATAGTTACAGAAACTCCCAGGTGCTTCACAGGTTTTGGGTGTGAAAATGTCAATATTTTATCAAACATTCAGTGAAGTATAATTGCTTAATTTTGAAAACTTTATGCATCTGGGTTAATATAATAGCACGTTTTAAGAACCCTCACTTAAAATATGTGTGAAATCTACTTAAAACCCCTGTGCCACTACAGTAGTAAGCAATGCTGAGCTTGATTTGTAGCTAAAAATGTACTTAGATTTTCCTTCTCTTTGATGAAGTTGTTTGTAAAGTCCAGTCATTTTAAGTTGTGTGCTAATTCAGTAAACACTCTCTCTCTACTATCTCATGTATGCTAGTCTAAAGAAAGTTGATTGCTCTAAATAAAGGTGATGTAGATATTACAGAAATTGCTTTGTGCATTTTAACCTAAGAAAATACATCTGCTTTCTTTTAAAATGAAAGTTGTTTATGTTAGTAACTCAGATTTCCGTGAATTTTATTTTGTTGTTCAAATATTCTTAATAGGAAAAGGTGCTAAAAAAGCTATAATTACATCACCATATTTGCTGCCTGGAATGCTGTTTATTGGCTTTGGAATAGGTGTCTTAATTGCTTGATTGCTGTATTTTGGATTTGGATAAATGTCTCTTCATTTTTGTGGCATTCCAAGTATGATTAATATCTGCAAAACATATTGAAGTCATTAGGCTTTAATGTTCAAAATTGTTCTTTTTTTTTTGTCAAGATGGAAGAAAGCGTCAATAAGAAAATAATTTTCATTTCAAATGAGTGCTCATAAATATGTAAAAATTAAAAAGCGATGAATTGTTTTTATGAATTTTAATGGCTGGCATGGTGCTGCATTATGCCAAGAGAACGAGTGGCATAAATTACAGTAGTCTATTAATTTATATAATTTCTGTAACTCATTTCGTATGAGCTGGTCGTGCCTGTGTGCAGCCTAGAAAAGTTGTTGTCGCACACATTGTGAGTCTTTTCCCACAACACTGAAACTCATCCACACTAAACTGGAGTGTGTGGCAATTTTAATATTGCTGATCAAAGCTGTAGCACTTCTTTGTAGAGCTCGAGGAGGGGAGGTTTGCTCTGTCTGCTGTGAGGTGTAAGAGAAAGGATGTAACAAGTACTGAGGCATTTTAATGCTGTGTTGGCATTACTGTGGTTTCCTCCTGCCTTTTAGCTACATCAGCTGAGTTAAAGAAATGTAAATGTAGAAAGTAACTGAGTAAATTTATGAAGCTTTACCTATTGGTAACATTTCACTCTGCATCTCCCTTGCTGAAAGGGATGTAGGTAAAGGAGAACTTGACAAAGTGGTATTAATGCTCTAATTAGAGCATATACAGTTAGATATAGTTATTTATTTTACATCTGTGCTAGGGGTAGAGCATTGCACAGGTGGTACCAGGGTGAATTATGGGATGATACAGAGTGTGTAACACAATTTTTAACAGACACCAGCAGACAGGAATTCAGTGTCTTCCTCTAAAATCTCTGATCTGAGTGAATTGTGGTGGTCAGGGCAGAACAGGATGGTGGGTATAGGGTGTTGAATGGAAAGGTCACAGTTATATCTGTTATTTAAGAAAAAAATATAAATCCTCATTCAAGAGCTGCTGTGGTTTCAGAAATAGTCAGTAGGGTTTGGGAAGCCCCACATGCTGAGCTGGGGAGGTCATCACGGCTGGACAGCCTCAGTGACTTTCCCCAGCCCTCCAGAAGGAGCAGGATCAAAGCAGAAATCAGAAAACAGAGCCCTGCTGAGCTCCAGCTGGAGAGGTGCTCGTGAGGGAGAGAGAGAGAGGGGGGAAGCTGAAATGAGACAGTGACTTAGAGCTGGCAGAGGTGTTTGCAGCCTGGTGACCACAGACTCAGAGTCAGTGGAGACCTATCCAGGGATTTTTGAGGGTAACAAAAACAGAACTGTCACATGGGTCGAATTTGCTGTACTGGGGTCTGAACTGGCAGGAGAAAACTTGTAGGGTCAGTAAACTGGAAAACCACTTAGAGCTTAAGTGCCCAGACCCATCGTCAGTGAGATTTGCAGGAAGATTACTTACTAATAGCTGATTGGATGCTAGATTACTTCCCTACCAGCACTTTAATTAAACTGCAATTAAAATTGTCAGTTTGGATTGAACTTGCTACTGATGGCTTCCCGCAAAGTTTTATCACTTTGTAAAGATACTGTGCCTTCTTGATTAAAAAAAATAACTTCCTGTGAAAAAGAAAGACCAGAAAAATTCTTTGTCCAACTCCTCTTTCTTTTATCTGTCTTTAATGGGGAAATTAACCTTTGAAAGGTATCCAACTTTTGCAGAAAGCAGAAGCTCCATTCTCTGGTGTATTCAAATATGCACAAATGGGCACTGTAGAGCAGGGAGCTGGAAATCAAACATCCTGTCACAGCTATAAAAGGTTATCACACACTGTTGTACGAGACCTTTGCAGAAGTTATTTTATTAAAGTATTAACTCAGGACAGTATTTAAGATTATTCCTAACTTCAAAGGTAGTTAAAATAATATATCAGAAATGGAGTGTAAGCACTGATCTATGGATTTAAATCAGTAAGTTGCTGAAATCAAAAGACTCAACAGATTCACTAACTTTAATTATCCCTGAAGATAAACCTTAATTTTTTACAGCTGTGAGAAAATGCAGTCTGTGTTTTTTGGTTGATTTAAATAAAACAAAATTATATCCCCCAAAATTTATCCCTTTTGGAGAAAACCTCTTCATTTCCCTCCCCTCCTGCCTGTGCAGTACAGCAACACAGTGACATTTCAAGAAGTGGGAGTTGTGTAGCTCCGAGTCTGGTTCACCTGGCAGCAGGCAGTGTGGAGGTCCCAGGTTACTCAGTGTTTGTGTTCGTGTCTCCGCATTATTTCATGTGACATGACGACAACATGCCTCTCAAAACAAATTTGTTTCACTGGAATGCAAATTCATGTGGTGCAGGAAGCTGTGGTGCCCAGGAGCAATGCTGGTGCATAACCAACTGCAAATATGTTCCAACTATAATTATTCTTTCTTTTAGATATGTTCATAGAGAAACATGTTTTTCACTTTTGAAAGACCTTCAGCATTCTGTTGGTTGGTCATATAAAAACAGATGTGTTTTCATTCTAGATGTCCGTTCAGTAAAGACACTTAGAAGTCAGTGGCCTAAAGGCATTTGTTTCTTCCTGCAGCAATTTTCAAGATATGCCCTTGATTCTTTAATATATCTTCTTCCAGTATTCCAGCTCATTCCTTATATCAAGACAGGTCTTCCTCCTTGTCCTCTTAATTTCCTTTATGCAAATTGTAACCCATAGAAAAATAGCAAACACACAAAACAGTCAAATAAAACAAATCTGTGAAGAAAATCTGTTCATAAATGGAAAACTTAAATAGATTGTAGAAGTGAGACTGTTATTTTTATTACACTTGGGCCTATTTTTGTTTCCTGAAATGGCCAGGACTAATATCAGAGGTTACATGCAGTATCTGTAGATTTGTGGGGTTTGTTTTTAGGAAAGAAAAAGCTCTGCAGCTTGGAGATAAAATATAATGTAGTAGTTGCTAAGGTAACTGCATGCTTTTGTGAGCAGTGGAACAAATTAGGTGAGCAAAACATCTGTAAATTGTCAATAGGTAGGTTAGAGCAGCCCTCGGCTGCCGAGTTTAACCTCTTCGGACCAGCCAGGGAAGCCAAGGCACGGTGAGGATGAGGATGATCTGAGCTCCCTGTAGGGCTTGTACTCCAGAGGAAACTTTCCCTCCCTGGGAAGCAGAGGCTGGTGCTGGCCTTCAAAGGGCCTGTGAGCAGGGGTGAGCCTGGCTTTTGTGTGAGGATAAAGCTGCTTGCTTTTGTTTCATCTGGAGTGATAGAACGGGTGTGTTTGGTCGTGCCCATCAGTGCCCACCTGCTCGGAGGCTCCAGGGACAGCTCTGGAGGAAGAGGAGCTGAGGGAGGCTGCTCCCAGGGATGGAGCCCCAGTGCTGCCACAGCTGCTGCCTGCAGGAGCAGAGCCCGGTGCTCCTGCCCAGCCCAGCGTTCATTCCTGAGCACAGTGCCCATTCCTCAGCACAGTGCCCTGCTCAGCACAGCACTCATTCCTCAGCATAGCACTCATTCCTCAGCACAGTGCCCTGCTCAGCACAGTGTCCTTCTCAGCTTAGCCTGGAGGTGGTTCGTGACCGAGTGCACTCCTAAAAAAGAAAGAGTTGATCCTCTTTTAAGGCAGAGCAATCCCACCCCCACAGATCCCAGGCTCACACGGCAGCTGAGTGTGTGTGAGCTTTGACCTTTGCTCAGCCTCACACCCTGGCAGTTCTGAGTAGATGGAGACCAGGCTGCTTTCTGGATTTAACCAGCTACCTCTGCCAACTGCTGGTGACCAGTAGGGCATGTTTTGGAAAGGTCTGAAACATAAATTTTACAGAGTGAAAGCCTGATGCTGTTACATCATTACTTTAAAAAGTGGTGGCTTGGGACTCCAGTCAAAATGTAGCCTGCATCCACAGAGAGGTAGATAAGATTTTATTCGGGAAGAGAATCTTACTGAGGCATACTGGAAGCTAAGGACTAAAAACAAAAGCAGTAAGAATAGCAAATACCTTAATGGCTCCAAATCCTTTAACAATAAAAGTGATTGTCCTCATTGCTGGGTATAGCAGGGATGATTTTCCTGGGAGAGTGTCAAACAGGCCAGATGAGTCTAGATATCAGTGATTTTATATGCCCATATTTCTGAGCATCCAATTCTGGGCTGAAAAAAAAATTATATATTTTTTTAATTTTTAATTTCCTTACCCTTGACTTTCTGTTGTTTGGTACTTTCCTCCCACTGCCAGAAGTTTTGAATAAGCTGTAGCTCCAGCACCAAACACAGCCTGTGGTTTGTCACGTGAAGCAACTTTTGCATGTGAAACCATGGCCAGTACATGGTTTCACCTCTTTAGAGTTAGATTTAGATCAGCTGCAACATAAACTATCTTTACTTGGTAGTCATACACAGCAGCAGGGTCAGATTCACAGTTAAAAAAAAAAAAAGGCAAGCAAACTATGGAGTTACTCCATTTTAAGTCCATAACTGCATTTATCAATTAGCCATGAGTAACCAGTTAAAGGATTTTATTTGGCTTGTTACAGTTCTGATTCCCAGCTGGAAATACAAATGCAGCTTCTA
The DNA here is from genome assembly GCA_013400315.1 of Bombycilla garrulus. NCBI lineage: Eukaryota > Metazoa > Chordata > Aves > Passeriformes > Bombycillidae > Bombycilla > Bombycilla garrulus. The sequence goes on from VXBU01001756.1 coordinate 2,919,492, forward strand.
ATTTTCTAGGGGGGTTTAGTTGGTTGGTGGTTGTTTTGGTTTTTGTTGTTTGTTTCTTTGGGTTCCCCTCCCTTCTCCCATGGAGACTCCTGCAATTGGTCTTACTTGAATAATTTCAATGAGTAATTTTTTCAGCACGTGGAAATTTTTACTATTAGGTTTTGTGTTTAAATGTGTAAATTAACCTTCAAAATAAGACTTTGTGCTGTAGGACATTATTTGTTGAGTCTGCCTAATCAATTCAGGAGGTTGGAATAATTGAAAATGAACTTTAAATGAGGCACAGACAGCACTACATGGAGTTTGGGTTTGCTGGTCTGCACACAGTATCTAAAATATTCTGCAGAGTGCAACTCCACAGACAGGAAGAAATATGTTTTAGAATTAGACAGGTAGCATTTTATACAGAATTATTTGGTCTTTGAGTATAGACTGTCCAGATGAATGAAATCTGTTTGTCCCAGCTCAGAAATCTCCTCCATTTCATTCCTTCTTGCTCACTGATTACCAGAATCTCATTTTGGAGATGCTTTCAAGTCCAACCACCTGTGCTCGGAATTGGACCAGGGGATTCTTAAAGATTTTATAAAAGCGACAATTACATCGGTCTGACATTGCTTGCATCCTTTCCCAGGGTGTTTTCCACTTGACCTAAGTAACTTCCTGTGCCTCTTCAAGATACTTGCAGTCAGAATTGCTTTTTACAGTGAGATTTGAGACCATATAAGAAGGAGTAAGTTATTAGTGTGGGGCCTCATGCAATCTCATCAGTTTTCATTCTCACTTTCCTAAAAGTGAGGAGATGCTGAGAGCTTTCCCTCAGAGAGCAGGGCTTTGGACACTCTACTGAAAATACAGATAAAGGAACAAAGCCCAGTTTCCTCCATCTCTCATATTTTGGTTTCTTTAGGTGGTAAATGCTAATTTTGTGCACTTCAAAATTGCACATCCCGTGTCTCTGTGCTTTGTAGCACACACTTCCAAACAGCATTATCAGAGTGGGGAGACAAATGTAGTCATAAAATATGCATCTTTATAAATATATTATTGTTTGCTCTCTCTTTTAAAACACATTTATCTGGAGAATTTACTTTCATGATATCCCTCTTCTCCCAGTGAGACCATTGATTTCTCCTCTCTAGGCCTCCCTCAGCAGTGGTGCTTTTCTTTCTTTGCAGTCCCTGCTTCCCCCAGTTGTTTTGCTGTTCCAAATTTCTCAGTTTCTTTCTGGGGATCTCTTAATTACCATGAGCTTTTAGTTATTCTGCAGCTCCAGCAAGGTCTCTTGAGAGGATAAATGGTGTCAGTTCATGACAAACACTGACACCTGCATAAGTTGTGCCACCTTTTGGATGAACGGTGATTATTTCTCAGAAGAAATCTCAAAGACTTATTCAAAAATGTTCTTGTTCTTGGCCTCTGCCAGGAATCTTCAGATTACTAATAGCTGTCAATCTGAAACAAATTTGGGGCCTATCCATAAACCACACTTTTGACCCGTTAAACAGAACAGATTATTAAAAATATTTTAAAAATTCCTCTGAAAGGACAGCAAATTTTGTTCAGAAGAATTGGATTAAAATAAGAATTTCCTTTTTATTTTTCTCTTCAGCCCTAAATTCTGTTTGCAATCTGTCAGTGGGAGAAGTGAAGGAGTTGACCAGACACTGGAGTTTAGGCATGATAACTAAAACTAATACTCTGGTTTTCATCTACTGTGTTGGGTGAAAGAAATAAAACAGGTGGAGCAAACCCACCACCACTAAAAGTGTGACAGAAAGATCTTATACTGCGGTGATAAATATAAAATATGTGGGTGTAGGATGGATGGAACAGGGAATTTTTTCCATGCCTGATGACAAGGGGCTGCCCTGGTGAGGAGAAGGTGTGACAGAGGTGTGTATCCCTCCTTGTGTGAATCCCTCCTTCCTAAAACTGCAGCAAGGTGTTGGATCTCTGTCTGGTTTGGTTTTCCAATGTAAAAGGCTCAACTCCTCATGTCTTTGACAGTCAGGCAGATTTTTTTGCTTGTGGAAAGTAAAGAAAAGGGAAATAAAGAAAATCCTCGTAACCATAGACATGATAATCATAGTGACAAATAGAAAAAAATATCAATTCTAAGAGAATTCAGACTAATTGTGGATTTTAATCACAAAGAGAATCATGGCTGGTTTTGACAAATGATAAAAATAAATTCAACAGACAATTTTGTGTTGCTATTGAACGGAACAAATTCTGGAAAAAAAACAATCCATCCCTATTATTTCTGTTTCTGAAATTCATAACAGTAATTATAGTCACAAGGGTTTTGATGCAGTGATAAGTGTATAATGGATCTTAATACATTTGTCCAGGGCATTCAGCTGGCTGAATACTGGATATGTCCCTGAATACCTCTAATGTGAGGTAACTTTCTTACAATGAAAAAGTGAAGTTTTCTTTTTGATGTATAGAAAAGCAGTGTGGTATTTTGTGTGGTACTTACAAATAAGAACAGAATACTGGAGGAAGAACTTATTTCTAATACGGGCAGTGGGCAGGATTTCAGAGGATTTAACAGTAACTGTGTCATTTCACACTTAGTTATAAAAGTGATATTTTCTAACAAAACGTTTGAGATGGAGCCATAGTATTTTTGAAAGGTTGAAGCCTGGGGAAAGTTGAATTTGTTCTTGAATATAATATACTGAAAAAGAGATGCTCTTTATGTCTAAATTGGCTGCTAGTTAGTTTTAGATTAAATTACATAAACTCCTCCTCTCTTCATAAAGGGGTTTGGAGGCATTAAAAGCAATTCTGTTTCTGGAGTGATATTAATAAGTACAATGTATTCCTTGGAAAACTCAGTTCATGGGAATAATTTGGCAGCACTGAATTACTTACAGGCTGGTATTCTCAGTCAGAGAGAGATGCTAAGATACATTTAAAAACAGCCAAATAACTTCTGCTAATAATAAATGACATAACTGAAATAATTTTCCTGAAGATGTTAAGTGTTTGCAAACAAGGGCTGGCTCTTGTTTAGCACACCTCATGAATTGCAATCTGAACCTGTATTCGGGTGGACATGTGCTTTGAATGCAGGAGTGGAGTGTTTGAGAATAAGCTCTTGGAGAGTGATTGTTATTGTGGGCACGTGTTGGAGATTTGTGATGCAAATATGTGGAGTGTGGGGCTGAGATTAGAATCAAACCCATGACTAAAAGGCCAAAAGCTGAGATACTGTAGATCTAAGGGTCATGAACCTTCTGTCTTATGGGGCTTTTATTTGCTTACAGTCCTGGGATTTTAAAGCTGTTCTCATCCCTCTGAATCACTGGCTGGAAAGCTGAAAGCATGGAGCTAAATGTAGAGCAGGGCAGGGCTGCAAGGCCTTTGGGGAGTCAGGGATGACAGATTTAAGATGCAACTGTGGTGCTGCTTGTGTTAATGTGAATATATTGCTGTATTGTGGGATATGTGTGAAGCTCAGAGAGGTTTTGGTTGATAGTAGAAGTTCAACAGATTTGATGGGCAGATAGTATTGCTGTTAGGATATCCAGCTCATACACTTAATAAACAATACAAAGGGAATAGCTTTGTGGATAATTTAAAGGAGAATAATCATAGGATAAAATGATGTGTTATTATTTAAAATGCTTGACTAAATTCAGGATCTTCTCTTAATGCTAAAAATTCAAAGAAGCCCTTTTGACCTTCCGCTGTTTAACAGCTGTCAGTGGCAGAGCCATGACATTCATAAGCAGTTTTTCAGTGCATCTCACAATACATCACCTATTTATATCAATACCTTTGTGCCCCAACCTGAGTCACAGCTCTTTTCATTTTAAACATTCACTTATGGGTGGCCTAGAGAAAAGTTAATGAAATGCAGATTTCATTAGCTGCAGTGGAACGTGTAATTTGACTACTGAAATTAATGCTCTTGCTCACTTAAACCCACACCTCTGGCCACAGGAATTGAACGTGTTTGATCTCTGAGACTGCTTCAAGAGGATAATTGGCTGATGGATTGGAGGGAGCATCCTGAGCTGGGTGGCACTGTGAGCACCAGGTGAGAGGAGCCTGGGGACTCAGATCCCTTCCCTCTCTCTGCTGTGCTCCTTGGAACTGTGTCACACAGAATCACAGAATGGTTTGGGTTGGAAAGGAGCTTCAAGATCGTCTTATTCCAGCCCCTATGGACAACCCTGGCATGGGACACCTTCCACTAGAGCGGGTTGTTCAAACCCCCATGCAGGTGAACGCTCACATCAGGTGTGGTCTGAGCGTGCTGACCCCAGCAGGGCTCACCTGGGGACACAGAGGGTGTGCCAGGAGGACACAGGGCCTGCAAAACAGCCTTTAAAGGACTTAGAGGGAAAGCAAAGTCAGACTGGTTTTGGTTTTCATTTACAAAATGGTTAAGAATTAACTGAATGTGGCCTTCTGGTAGGAATAGCAATCACTGTTTAAAATACAGGTAGGAAGTAGTTGCATTGTGGAATGTGTTCCTCTGTAGCTTTATTTTTTTATTGTTCTCTGGACAATAGAGCTCTTTCAAAGATGCATCTAAGCCCATGTGGCAATCCTTGCTCATTTGTCTTTTATATTTCTACATCCCAACAAAAAGACGCTTAAGACATAAATCACTGCTCTGTCTCCTGACTTGCCTTCAGATTTGTGCATTTTTAGTCCATTTAGTCCTTTTTAATGACATGGATTCGTGTGGTGAGGTTCTCTGTAGGTACAGTGTTTTTGTGTTTGGCATTAGCCATGGAGAGTGTGCTATTTGCAGAGGAAAAGGAGCCCAACAGCAGGTGGAGCAATGAACTATTTACAGCACTGGATCGTGATATCACATGTGCTTCTATATTTTGTACTTGCTCCTTCTCCTTTTCCTCACTTAGTTCAGATCAATTGTCAAACATCTGCCTGTCAGAAAGAAAAAAAAAAAAGTTTAAAAAAAAAAGTTTGCCTTTCTGTTTGGAAGAGTAATTGGGTTATTTCAGTCACAGGAAAGTTGCCAGCTCATGTAAAAACGGGAGGAGAGAGGACACCAATTCTAACAGCTATTGATTAATAACAGCTGTTATTCAACGGGATGGAAGATAAACTGCTCTTTCCAGGGATTTGATGGAGAGGTGCTTGCTTCTCAGTTTCCTGAGGAACACTGCAGGCACCTCTCTTGGGCTGCTGAGGGTGTTACCTAATGAATTTCTATTTATTGTGTGATAGCAAGCATTGATCAGGCCTCTGCTGCCCATCAAGCCCCTGCTCCTGCTGCTGCCTCTGCCACCCTTCCTCCAGCAGCAAATAACAGTTTCCAAAGACTGTTTTTCCCTGTTTCTTTTCTTTTATGTTATTTCTTTCTGCTGTTAAGGGCTGACTTGAAATGTATGTTCCAAGAAAAGATCAAATCCTAGAAAAATCAGCCCAAAGAGCATGCTGTCTTTATCAATTACTTTGTTTAATGTGTAAAATGTCCAGCAGAGTGTATAATCCAGTGTTTTGGTCAATTAGTAAATCAATATAATCCAAAGCAGATTTATAAACTGCACACGGACAACCTGGGGAAGGGGGTCTTGAAAGCCGATAGCATCAGCCAGCATGTCTGAAGTTATAATGACAAAAGTGCTGGGAAGAGAGGAGCTAAATGCTGGATTGCTTTGTAATGCCAGTGTGAATAAAAAGCTGCTTTTATACACAACGTGAGGAAAAAGCGTCCTGGCCTGCTGTAGGGCTTTTGTGCCTCTGTGTGTGGAGAGATGGCTGCCTCTGCTAGAGAGAGTGCAGGCACAGTGCGAGGAAGCAAAAGAGGTTGATAGAAGAAGTAGTAGGGAACTTCATGAAACGGTAATTGCTAATCCGCTCGCACAGGTATCCTGAAGGGTTGCAGATGCTCTCTGCACGTCATGCACCACAGAAGTGGTTCAGGCTTTTGTTCTCCTCTGTCATTTGCATTGTGCTTTTTGTCTTGTAAAATTAATGGTTGACATTGTTTTGTGTGGATTTGGGCTGTGTTAGTCTTTGGATGAAATGTGGATTTATTTTTAAAGATTCCCCGTCACCTTTTATCCCTGCAAGTGTCCTGGTATTTCTCTTGAATCTCACACTGGGAATCATATACAACTACATTTCAGACTTACTCATGTGAAGGCCACAGCACTTGCAGTTTACTGAGCTATTAAGAACTGTGTAGTATTGTCCAGCTGGGGCTTATTTTTTTGGTGGGTTGACAGGCATTTTTCTGGTTATTGTCAACAGTAGTCAAAGTACAATGAGTCTCCCTCTGCCCAGAGAAAGTGCTGTGCTTTTTTGGTTTGGTGAACATCACCAGTAAGACCTAGTGGTCTATCCTTTCAATTTGAAAAAGATGTTTAAAGGAAAAATTTTATCCAGATATCAAATAGCTGTTTGAAGTCCAACTCTTCACCCTTTGGTGTGGGTAGTGTTGTGGCATTTTTGTTTCATCCCTTTGGAGTTTTTTGCTGTTACACACATGAAAACTGCTGCAGGGTCACTGCGCCCCAAAAGACAGGCATTAAAAAAAAAACCTGCTCAACCTCTAATTGAATTTTTGACCAAAATCCCACCAGCATCACTTCTGGCAGTTGTCTTTCACCAGGTATTGCTACAGCAGGTGACTGAATTGCAATGCTCCCTAGCTGAAGGGTGCCTGGATAAAGGGAAAAGACCACAGCACAGAGTGAAAGTGAATCTGTTGTATGATAAATTATATTTTTTGTCTTTCATCACATCAGTCAAATTAAAATTTCATAAGCATTGATATTAGTTTCTAAATTTTAGCAGCTGTACAACTGAAGGAAATGCCTGCAAGCAGGCAGAAGTTAATTTAATGAAATATTAGAACACATCCCTTATCCTCCCCATGACACCCCTTAGATGTGTGAACCGGGAATGGACTTCCCTTCTCCTGCCAGAGAGAGGTTGGCTGGAATACCCATAACCATCAAACTCGTGAAAATTTCCTCTCAGTGAAAGTCAACAGCTTCTCCTTCTATGTGAAAATTATATGTGGAATTAAATATAATCAGTTGTTTTAATTTATGACACTTCACAACCCGTGTGGGATTTATTTATTTTTTTTTTCTGAGCATAGAATCATTTAGGCTGGCAAAGACCTCCAAACCCATCATGTCCAGCCATTATTCCCAGCACAGCCAAGTCCACATTAAACCACGTCCCAGAGTATCATAATGCTGCCAAATACAGCAGGAGAGCATTTGAAAGAATCTCCTTTTTACCCAGAAGCTGAGGAAATAATGGTTGTCAGAGCTGAGTTACAGAGGTAAATATTAATGAAAGATCTCCTGTAAGCCATTGTAAAGCCTCCTTGGAAATTCACTCATATTTCCCTCATTAGCTGGAAGCTCTTTTGTCATTTGTGCAGTAACTTGCACTTCTGGAGGAATGTAACTTTTTCAGTGACAGCTTAAAGGAATCTTTGTGTCATGTGGTCTTCTGTAACTCATTTCTTAAGGATATATCTCAGTCAGTTCCCAGATTCTAAACTGTATTTAGGAGATATTAGTCACAGCCATCATCATGTTGTAGAAAACACTCTGGATGTCCTGGAACTTCTGGGCAGTTTCCAGGCATGTCCAGAGAAGCGGCATTATCCATGTACAGAGAAAACCATTGGTTTCATCACCTTGTGTTTTGGGGCTCGCCTGTCTTTGGGTGCCTCCTGAGAGCTTTCCTGGAAGAGCATCCTGGTGGCTCCAGCCTCTGCTGGATCTTCTGGCAGACCTTGAGCTTCTCTGCTCTGTGTTTTTAACTCCTCAGCACAACCATACCTGCACTTTGAAGTTCCATCGTGTTAACTCATGGCATTGTCTTCTGATCTCTTACACAGAAATAATAATGAAAATACAAAGATTTTCCTGATTCCAGCTCCTGGGGCTAAACCACCTGCTCGCTGCAATTACCCCAGGCTTTCCATCACTGGGATTTTCCCATACCACTGCACTTCAAAGGAAAGATATTAAATGTTGCTCTGTTTTAATGATTAATTGTAGCATTGTATAATGGAGTTGCTGGCTTTCCTTGTCTTGCTCAGAGCTTCATGTAACTTTGCCTGTTAACTTATTTAGAAGTTTTTTATTTGATTCGAATTTTTCAGAAAATGCCAAGGTAACAAAGGCCAAGTAAGTGTTTTCATCTGGTTTGAGCAAAAATCTGTCCTGAATCTGAGTGTTTTCTAAAGGGATTCATGCTTTTTGTAGTGCTAATAATTTTTATTATTATTTTATTTATACTTGTAAAAAATAATCTGTAGTATTTATTCTTCTTTTTCGAGAATGTAAGCAGAATTTAATTGCTCACAGTTCAAACTTTCCTTCAGGGTGCTTAACCAAAATGCACTTTGTGGGCTGATTGTGGGGTGTTGGACTAAACCTCTAAGGGTTCCTTCCAACCCAACTGCTCTAGGATTCTGTTCTGTATCCTTGACCCTTTGTTTTATTCACACATTATAAGGGACAACCTCTAAGCTTAGAAAAGTCAGGGTTGTGGGTTTTGTCACTCTGCAACATCTGAAATAACAGTAAAGAAAGGAATAGAAGTGTATTATTAGATTGGTACAAGTAAACACAGAGTATATAAAAAAAGAAAATTACAGGTTCAAAAAAAAAAAAAATAAAAAAAAAAAAAAAAATAAAAAGAAAAAAAAAAAAAAAAAAAAAAAAAAAAAAAAAACCAACCCAAAACCTAGCAAGTAAAACTCCACTTCAAAAACTTTGTGGTGTTTTTACATCCTAAAATCTCATTCTAAGAGGATTCATTAGAGATAAGATCAGCCATGGAATAACTGTGTGCAGACCTGAATCCAGCTGGCTGCATTTGTGCCTTTCATTCACTCATCACCAAGAAATGGATCCGACTTGCACTTAGCCAGAGCAAATGAAAATTTTAGAGATAATTTTTCCACAATTCAGGAGAAGGAACTCACTGGTAAAATTCAGGAGGAAGTACAGACTTAGATTATAATCTGCATTGCCACAAAATGTCATAAATATGTGGACAAAAGATTAATGTTCAGCTTTTTTATAAATCTGCAGTGGAACTTTATCTCAAAAATAACATGAACCTGAGTGTTGAATAACAAAGAACTGACAAGTTCTTGGGTTTGTTTTTCTTAAGGTACTCATATTTTCATTTTAATTCTTCTGTTAAAACAACTTGTAGCTCAGCATTTTAATTCTTATAATTAAAGCTTTTTTATTGATTTGAAATTTTTTTGTGCATTTTTAAAGCAATGTGTAAGAATCTTAGTTATGTGCTAGAAAGTTTAACTTTTTAAAGAAGTGATTCAGAATGCATTTTGTAGCTCTAAAGTAGCATAGCTTAATTTAAAAAAAAAAAGAATTAAAAGGTAGAATTTTTTTCTGACATTGGCATAAACATGTTTTTCATTTGCCTCTAGATTTTTAGTACTAATTTTGATGGCAGGAAGCTAAACCCAGATATTTCTGCTAATACATGGAATGGATGCAAAGCGTAAGGCTGTCTGTCAGAATTTCCCAGCGTTATCCAGTTCAGTTCTGCCCCTGTCCATTACAGCAGTATTTGCAGCACACAAGGCTTTCAGTCTAAGTAAGCATTTTTCTGATGTGAAGTGCAGCACTTTGGGATGCTCTGTGGAGCTTTTTGTTTCCCAGGATTTATATTCTGCTTCAGTCTCCTCTCCTTCGCCATTACGAGAGAGGTTATCATCCTCATGCAGATGATGTTAAGGCTTCTGTGTGCACAGCTTTCTTTAGCACCCACAACTTCTGGAGAACAGCTCACTTCTGGAAGGTGGAGTTTGTTGTCTTTAGGATAATTTTTTTTGTGTGTATGTTTAAATCATCTCCTCCAGGGCTGGGCCATGCTGGCCCTACCTGGTGCTTCAAAACCGGCATAATTTCTCCCAGAAATAGCTCCTGCTATTACAGCGTGGCACTGTTGTTTTGGGTTTACCCAGGGCACTCTACACCTCAAACCCAGCAGGAATTAGGTCAGATTTGCAATTTCTTTCCAAGCTGATGATATGTGGCAGCTTTAAAATATTGCAGGAGTGACACAGTGAACCTGAGCTGTCTGAGCCTGAGCAACTCCTCGCTGGTGGGAGATGTGTAGGAGACTTCGGTGTGTGACTTGATGAGCTTTCTCTTTCCCCTCTGGTTTTGTCAGTGTGGAGTCTTTCTTAGTTGAGTAACTTCATTACTCTCTTCATGACAAATTAAATTAAGAATTTTTGCCAGGCTTCTAATGGTGCCTAAAAATAATTTCAAGACCAACAGCATAATGTCTTTCAGTAATTGTTAAATATGAGTGAACTGACAAGGCTAAAATAAGAATCAGGCCAATTAAACCTCTCTTTGAGGATAGTGGTGCCTGTAATTAGAGATGCTCAGGAAATGTTTCTCCCTCGCTCCCCACCAGTCCCCACCCTTCTTCTCCCGCAGGATGATGGAAGTGAAGGGAGAGAGCAACCACCTCGAGCATTGTGCTGCTCACATGGGAATCTTCAGCAGCTCCTCCAGAATGTGAAAGCTCTTTGTGAGGTTTTTAGAATGCATTTCTGAGAAATGTCTTGCCTTTTTTTAAGAACCTGTGCTTTGTGGGGAAAAAAAAAATTACAAAAAATCTCAACAATGCACCATTTGTGGTGGTGGAGAAGGGATGTTTAAGTGTCCTGTTCAGAGAATTGAAGACCTGTGATTTGGAAGTGTGGCAATAACAATCCTGCAGCACTTCTGCTCTATTGTCTCAGCAGTCTGTGGGAGCCTTATTTTAAAAATAGGAGTGATTTACCTCTTCCAAAAATCTTCATTTCTCATTGACTGGGGAGAAATTATTATGAACTTCACTGTGGATGGACCAGAATCTTCACCCGCAACTCAAGGTGGAGTGCACATTCTAACTTCTAGTCAGGAGGCACTTAAAATAGAGAAAATAAAACCAATAAATAAATAAAGAACCTGAGGAAGCTGTGTGTGGCAGGAAGGAGATACCTGCAAGGAACTTTTGTTCTGTGTGATCCTCAGTTCACCTACTTTTTCTAATAAGTGAAACTCTATTGCATGCCATAAGGTGGCTGTAAAAAATTGGTTGTTATTCTTTTAAAGTATATCTACATTAGTCTAAAATCTATTTTTTCACAACAGCAGGCTTTCATTTTAGTGAGACTTCAAATGAATGCAGATTCATAAAATGCAGATTACGACCACCAAGGAGATATTTCTTCCTCTTTACTCAATCTTTCCATCCTTCACTGTTTGCATCCTTTATCTAACCAATTTTTTCTTAAGTACTGTAATTTTCTCTCTGCATGGAGAATTGCATACCTTGTCCATTTCAAAGATGTTTGGCTTTTGTCTGTTTTGCTGTTGCTTCCTTTCATCTTGACTTCAGGATACCTAAGTTGTGTGTTTTAAACCTGAATATGATGCTGAAGGTAGGAAATAATATAAGTCTTTGTCTTCAAAAATAAATTCCTATTTGTGAAGTGTTGAAGCTTGCACTGAGCATTTGTCAGTTCTCTTTGTTCAGCAGTAGGCACGTGGTACAGTTGTATAATGTAAATTTAGCAGGATTTTTTTTTTTAAACAAACTTTTCACTGACTTTTCTCGGTGTGAACAGATTCCAAAGTCTTCAAGGTTTTGTTGGTCCTAGACTTTGTATGTCACAGCAGTTTCCAGTGTCTTGAATGTGGCTTAATTGGCTCCCAGATGTGAGAACAAAATGGACCCTTTTTTCATTTATCTGTAGAGAACACGGATATGTGCAATTGCATCGTTGGACTGTATTGATTTGGAACCCTATGGACTGACTTTTTTTTTCTTTTCCTTAATCAGGTTTTTCTTTTTACAATCAGCGAGAATTTTGTATGGAATGTGTTGGGAATCCAGTGGGGATGTGTATTTGCTCTTCACTCAGAGGTCCAAAACCCAGTGTGACATTGTCTTTGCAGTAAATTGTATTTTCCCTGAATTCTCTGTGTTACAGGCTGAGGAGTTGGATCAAACCTGGTGCTCACAGCAGCAATGCCTGCATGCCACGTTGTCATCTATTGATAATATTTTTTAGTGTGGCCCCTAAATAAGGGCAACGCCTTACAAAAGATTGTAAAATAAAAAAAAAAGAAGGGGGTTTTGGTATGACTAAAGCAGTAACTCTAAAGTTCATTGATGTAAATGGGTCTCAGCGTTTGTATGCTTTTTTCTTTAAACTCCTGTTTCATATTCCCTCACTTTAATTGCTAATGTGAAATTCAGCTCTGGGGACAATTTTTAACAGCCATCACAAGCAAGAATGTCATTCCAGAAGTGGTACCTGATATTACTGTCTTTTCATGGTGGCATTAGTAAAATAGTCTTAATGGGGCAAATATATTTGCAACTCAATATCCCCTTCCCCCAGTCAGCTAAACTAAAATTCTCCTTACATGTTTGACTCTTCTTGCCTTAATGAAAATTCATGGGAACAGAGGAGAGGTGAGTAGTAGTGATACAAAATAATGGGTGCCATCAGGCACAAGTGTGTTTTATGAACTTGTGTCACACGAAGCCTTGCTAAATCCTATACACATGAACACTTCACAAATGATGTTTATCTTACATGTGCACAGAAGAAAACTACAGTTTTCTGGTCTTCCCAGTATCTATGAGTGGGTCTGTCCTTGCTGATTCAGTCTGAGCCAAGAAATACATCAGTAACCCTATAGATCAGTAACTTTGCAGGGTTACTTTGGATGGATAGGGTTGTACTATGAAATTTCTTCTTGAGACATGAAAGCAGATGAAATTCAGATGGTTTTACTCTTCAGTGTGATGCGAATTTCTTACTAGTTCAGGAAAAGTAAGTGAAAGGACTAGTCAGAGTGTCACAGAAGTGATTAAATTGTTCTTCCAGGTTCTGCTGATACAGTAAGGGAAGGAAACCATAGTTTCAGAAGGAAAGTAAAGCCCGATTACCTCTGAGTAGAACTGCCAATTTGCTTTTTACCTCTTTCCCTAGAGGAATAATGTTAGAACCATATTCTGTAGAATGGATCCATCAAGAAAAAGAAAAAAAAAAAGAAAGAGATTGATTAAAATATTTAAATTGGTTATATGAGGCTTAATTGCAGCATGATATGAGATGCTTTCCAGCATTAGGAGCAACATTTCCCCTTGCCCCTTCTCACCTCTGCAGCTCAGGAACTTGCAGAGAACAATATCCCATCACTTTCAACTGCAGTTATATCTTCTAGTTATGGATATAGTGCAATTCCTTCACTTAAAGGAGTTTTTCTTCACTTTTTATCTTCACATTTCGTCTCACAGAGGGGTGATCATCGTGCAGTAGTGTCGAGGGTGCATTTGGTGAGGTTTTCAGGTATCAGAAGTATTTTTCAGATTTTTCAGGTTAGTTACAAGCTCTGGCATTTCCAGCAAGGAAACAGAAGGAAAGCCATGCAGCGATGAGTAATTTGCCATTTCCCAATAACCTTCCAAGCAGAACCGAGTGGGTTTTGCACGGCTTTCACAATTGCTTTGAAGAGCATTCAAATGTACCTCTCATGTTGAAACAGTCTTGTTCTTAGGTTTCCCACACACCAGGCAGTAGTGTGTCCTAGGCAGTGCTCTGCAGGGCATTCCCAGACTCATATGTGAGAGTTTCGTGGTTGAACCACTCCTGTTCCTTCCATGCAGCTGCCAAACCAGTTGTTTTAGCTATTGGCTTTTCCTTTTAATCTTTGCTGCCTTGGTTACTCACGTGTGCTAAAGAATGAATGTTATTAACTCGGATGATGACAGAAGCAGTGAACACAAACTTGTTTAAACTGGGCATGCAATTTGAAAATTTTAAGAGGAATCTTCAAGTGGGAGCAAGTTCTTCACCAAGAGTGTTGTAGGTTCTGTTAGGTCCTCGATCCTTATTTGAAAGTAGCACTTCTATATTTTCTTCTTGATTCTGTGTCAGAGAAAGGCTCCTCTGAAGTAATGTAAATTTATTACAAATAGGGAAACAGGAGGGACTATGAAATATGTGGCTTCTGCCTTGGGACAGTGCTGTGGAGGGATGCAGTCATTGTCTGGTTCAGGAGGATCTGCTGAATAAATATTGTGAGCTTTCCCGTGTGCCACAGCCCACAAAATATTCCCAGTGGAAATGTGAGACCTGGAGTCCCAACTGCCACAATGGTATTGCACATTAAAATGCCACAGGACGAGTGCAGGAGAAATAAAAAACAAGGACATGATGCTGGTTCTTTGCAATAGAAGCAAATTGTTAAATAATATTCCATTTGTCCTAGGAATGGATTGTGATGAGGAAGGACAAAGTAGAAACATCAGCTCTCTTTGCCATTCTTGAGACACACATTTCATCCCCATGGCATTGACCATATCTGTATAGTTTGAAGTCTCATTCTTAATGGAAAATCCCTTAGGCTCCCTGCAGCTGTGGGAAAGTTTCTCATTATGTTCCGCGGGGCTTAATTTTCCATGCAGGGCTGTTCATGTTTTTAGTTCACAGGGAAAAAAAAAAAAAAAAAGCCTTGCTGATGAGAGATGTTGGAGAAAAAAGACTGCTGGTAGAAATACACTGAGCAAGAGCTATCAATCCTTGTTTAGGAGAGAAGACACAGAACTTTCAGTGTGTCTTAGATGGCACAGGAAGCTGCCATTCATTTAAATGTTATTGAAGGGACTTCTTTCCTCACACCGTGTCTTGGTGCTTGGGGAGCTCAGTGTCTTCCCGTTTGGAAATCAGTGTAGTAGACATGGTCCTTACTGGATGCTTTGTCTTTAAGGGGTGGGAGAAGCTTTTTTTTTTTTAGTTTGAGGATGGTAAAGGATGAGTTTACCATTATTTTCTTATTTTCACCATCTTTTCTCTAATCTTATTTGTGAGTTGACTTTGGCTCAGCTGTCTTCAGTGACAGTTGGGTAGAGCTGCCAGTGTAGGAACCCAAATCTAAGGGTCTCAGGACTTGATGATTCCTTTCAGATTTGATAAGACTTTCCTTATAGTCTCTTTCTCTTAATTAACTTGAGCTGAATGATGAGATTGCTTTAACATTCTTTAAAAACCACTGTAAAATAACAAACTTTGGAGTAGTCATCACAGAAGTAATGGAGGAATGCAGTAATGACAGTAATTCCAATAGTATTATTTTTTTAAAAATTTGTTAATTAATTTGAAGTGTTGGACACTATTTTGCAAAGATTAGGTATTAAATGGAGAACCTGTCCTTTGAAAATTAATATTGGTGAATAGTAAGAGTAGTAATAAAAAAAAAATAAATTCAGTACAAACTCTGGATACAGAGATAAAAAAAATCCAAGGCCAAGGCAGTCAGCTCTTGAAGATCTATTTCTGCTGTGTTTTGTGAAGCATGAGACAGAGTTTTAGTGCAATTTAAAAATAATTAATCTTAAATAAATACATAATGGCAGCATAATCAATGCAAATCTACGTAAATAGGCAGTCATGGTGAATTAGAATGTAGTGCTACTGAATGGACTGCTCAAGATTTCATGAACTAGAAAGACTAAAGAACATGTTTACGAAGAAAAATATCCTTTATCCTATAGCAGTTGCTTTAGGTTGTTAATTTGAGAAGCTGATCATTTTGCACCATTAATCATAATAATTAGAGACAGATTTAGTGAGCTTTAGTGCAGTTCTCAACTAGATTAATAGTTGTGTAATCCAGTGTTTATTAATATAAATGAAGTAAATTAGAAGCATGACATTATAAAGAGGAGGAAGAAACTTCAGAAACTTTCCCGGATTGTCCCAAAACTCCATTAATTTACATTCTTCAGTAGTTCGTTTTGTTTCGTTTCAGTCTCTTTTTCCTCCTGCACTAAAAATGCTGCCATTCACGCTGGAGAAGAATGTGTGTAATGATCTCTAAACCATGTTTACAGTCACTGAATATCCACAGATTTTGGTATTTGGGTGGAGACGGGAGTAGGGAATTTACCAGCCATGGGAAGTCGTGCCTTTGTATTTAATGCATATTCTTATCTGCGAGATCGTGTTCTTCATTCACCTGGAGGCTGTGAGCCAGGAGTGCCAACACGAGCAGGATTTTGTGCGTCAGGAGCCTCCCAGCCTGGCGTGGTGGCAGCAGTTTGTGTGTGAGCGTTGCCATGCAGGGGTTTCCAGCAAGAAATCCCGCGGCCGGCGATGTGTCCCTGCTGCTTCTCTCAGGTAGGGAGGAGGAAGCGTTCCTTCTGCTGCCTCTGCTCTGTGTTGCTTTACTTCACAGAGGAGGTGTGAGTGATGGAGTGGAGTGTGGAGGAGAGAGGTTTTCCCCAGCTCTGAATTTTTCATTCCTTTCCCGAGGCAGGCGCCCTCAGGAGTCTGTGTTTTCCCGCTCTGGGGTTCATAGGGCGCACTGAGGCTGTCTTGTAACAAAGTGTCCCACTGGTGCTGACCCTTGCTGGGGTTCTGCCATGGGTCAGGGGGTCTGTGAGTGCTCCTGTGCCTGGGAAACACAGATTTCCAGGAGCTTTATTGAGCTTGTGTGCTGCAGCACCTCCTTTTTGAGCCATGTGTCTAGTTAAGGGGAAAACCTCAGATTTATTTAGGATTGGTGTCAGTTTCTCATTATAAACCTGTTTCAGCACTTTCAGAAATAAGGGGTTCTCCTGATGGCCTGCTTGAGCCTCGTTGTTTCCATTCCATCTTCTTTGTTGTAAAATTACTTTTTAAAAATTAGGAAGAAAATAATGAGAGTGTTCAAAGAGTCCTTGTAGCTGAAAATGTTTATAAATTAAAAATCCCCATGGGTATTTAGCAACTGGAGGAAATCTGCATGTGTTTTCTTAATGTCTCCACCAAAACCCACTAACCAAACCGATATACAGGTTCCCAAGAGGTGCCAGCATTTTTTTCCCGAGAGATTTTTTCCCTTTTGAAAGTATCCCCTCTCTCCTCCTGAAATGGAAGGCTTGTTTTTAACAGGGCAGTTCTTGACCTTCTTTCACCTTTTTGTTTTGGATACACCGGCTTAGCTTTGTCTTGAAAATCACATTGCAAATCAAAATAGTCACGGAAAACTTCAGAGCTCCTCACAAGGAAAGCGCCGGATGCTGTATTCCTGTATTTTGAACAGCAGCTCCTCACAATGCAAAACACCAGACAGCAGTTGTGAAGAAAGTAATTTCCTATCCAATCCAGGCTCCTGGTTACAAATCACCTGACAAAAAGATCACGAAGAAGTAGTTGTGGGACATGTGCTCGGCCGTCACTCCGGTTATTCCACAGCTACTTTCCTGCGAGCAAGTTGAGAAATAGGAGCTGCTTTCCAGTGGAAGCTCCTTAGGGTAGGTGGTTTCAGTTTTGCCTCCCTTGATTTGAGTAAGACAAGCCTGTTTGCATGTGGGAAGGGAATTCTCTTGGAGCGTGCCTTCACATGCAATTTCTCATACCTTTTTGGATCGTCTTAAAAGAAATCTATACCTGTAGTTGACCTACTTAATCTGTGCAATTATTCCACTTTGCTTGGGTGTATGCACATCATGTTCCTGTCTCCGTATTTTTTTCCCCCGGTTTTTGGCAGTGGTTCTATTCCTTGTTAAAAATACCATTTGGCTGTTAATGGGAACTTGAGTTGAGTATTTCTATTGTTAAAATTACTGGCCAGGAGAATGGAGGCAGGAGCCAGACAGTGCTTTGCAAAATCCCAGCCCATTCACTGCTTTCTCAGAAATGCTGCTGGATTCACTTAGGTGTTTTTAATGGCGATGAGTAAGGCAACTGGATCCCTGCTGAAAGCAAATGAAATGTCAGGGATTGTTCATTCTAGTTAAAAATGCACCTATTTCTCAATAGTGCTTGATGCTGCAACATCTCTTTATCTGTGAATCTGCTAAGAGATTTCCAAGAGCTGATGGGTATCTTGTGCCTAATTGTCATCTTTTGTATAATGCCAAATTTACTCATGTGTTCCTTCCTTCCTGGCTGTATTATATTATTCTTCAATGCTCCAGAGTCTGCAGCCTACATAAATTAAATGTTTCTGAGTAAAACTGTCTGTGAGTGGGGTGTATGGAGAGAGGACTCAGCCCTGTAAAACCCTTTCTGCTCTGTGATCCACCAGAACTTGGTAATCAGCTAAAAATGAGGGATGTAAGTAGTTTTCCTGGAGACACTGAGTCATTTGGTGTTTCTTTCTGGCTTAGTACTGGTACTCTTAACCTACTGTGTTATCTGTTCCTTAATCAATATAATTAGACATCAGCAAATCTCTTTAACTTTACTCAGACTTGAATTTAACTTAATCAGATTTAGTTGTGGTGAAATGCTTACTAACACAGGAAAGAATGACACTTCACTTGCCTCACGTTATTAAGGGTGTACAGGTAACTATACTAGTGAAACAACAAGAAATGATTACAGATAAAATTAAATACAGAAGTTTTTAATTTAGATATAGTAAACTTCTCGCAATATTAACATATGCATATTACTGTACAGCACCTGATACCATTTAGTGCTTTGGTTATAGTACTTTCGACCCTGATGTTTTTCTTTATATTTTTCTTGTAAATGTTGCTTTTGTAGAGTTGCTGTAATAAATTCTTCCCCGTGTTTTCCAAAGTATTGCCTTGCCCCTTGGCTATCGTAGGGAAACAGCTGTGATTTAAGACATCAGCTTTGCTATTAACATCAAGTGGCTGCATAGCAGCCATGAATCATCTTTATGGATGTGTTCTGACTAAATCATAGGACTCATTAGGTGTGGATGGATGGATATCTGAGAAAGTGATATAGGTAATAGGCTGTCTTCTAAGATAATGAAAAAGTTTTCACCTTCACTTTTCTTTATACTCTTTCCTTGGGAATGGTGGCTTCGATGTGAAACTTGCAAACACACAGCTGACAATGAGTCTATCCCTGTAAATCCATACACAAAGGACCTGATTCATGTGGTGGAATGGTGATTATTCACCACTGGGACTTCTGCAGCAGAGTATTTTATCAGACAAGAACAAATTAAGTTTGGGTTCTTTTTTCAAGCCGGAAGTTCTCTGGCATCTGATGGCCAAGAAAGGATTGTCCCTGGTGTTCTCAGAGGAAGGTGGGGTGGTTTACTGGAATGAATTTCACAGGAATGCACAGGAAACAAATCTTCCTAATTTCTCTTTTACCAAAACAGCCATTTAAATAGCAAGCATTCCTTCTACACATGGCCTCTGTGGGAGAGTATTTAATCTTTCCCGTATAATTTATTTATTTCAAGGAAATTATTTTACTCTTCTACAGAAGAAGCAAAGATATAAGGAAATTGCCTCTTGGCCAAGTAATATCTCTTAACCCAGAAAATAAAATTCACCCCCTAAACGAGCTGGGTTAATCTGCTCTTCTTGATAATGTTTTGCTATAATCAGATTTTTCATAGTTGCTCTCTAAATACTAATTTTTTTTTTTGATCATGCTTTCAATTTATTTGCTGCAAAGAATGGTTATTTAACAACAAAAACCCACAAAAAAAATAGCGTGAACATTAACTGCCCTAAGACACGAACTCATTATAAGCTCACAGTCAGATTGATTGGACTGATAGTGATGGTGATGATAATAATAATTGCATTACAGCAGTGCCTTAGGATCCTAGCTGTAAATGAGGTTCTCATTCTTGTAGGTACAAAACTAAGATCCTTTCCAGCTCAACAAGAAGAGAAATGAGAAACGAGAAACAATGTGAGCTTGAATACAAATCTTTCCTTCCTTTCTGTTTACTAAAAAAATTAATTAATTAAAAAAAGAAAAGAGAAGACCTGTCTGGATCTCAGCCAGATATAGAATAATTTAAGTAAAGACCGCTATGATCATTGAATCCAGCCATTAACTCAGACCTGCCAAGTCCACCAATACGCCAGATTCTGTTCTTCACCACCTTCAAAAAAAGCAAAACATCTGTTGAGCATTCACATGAAACACTGCCATACAGGAATATGGCACATTCTCCCCTCTCTTTGTGGTAAGCAGTTAATAAAGAAATGAAATAACGGATGCTGCAGTTTCCAACTGCAGTAATGCAGGCAGTGGTGGTAATAAGCAGGGAGCACAAATGCCTGTTAGAAGGATGAATTGAGGTTTGTACCGAGCTATTGCTTTTACAGTCAAGCAGATGTCATGGGCTTGCTTTACAGGATATTATGATATATGAAACCAAAGGCTTCTGAGCAGTAAAAATTACTCCTGTCAATTCATCTTTGTGTATGGCACTTTGATATATCATTCACAGCTTAATTATATTGTCATAGTCGAGAGATAAAAACAAAAGTCAGGCTGACTCTTGCTTAAACCTCTCTCTGAAATAATGCTCGTAGGTGAAGGGAGAAGAAATCCATAAGATCTATATAAAATTCCATTATAATGTATTGTGCCATCAATAACAGGTTCCAATCCAGTTTTGCCTCGTGCAGTTAGGGAGATAGATACTCATCAGCTATCACTCACTGCACAGGAGCACAAACAGATAGCACCAGAGATCCATGGGGAGAAGCCAGGGCGGGAATTGTCCTTTGGACAAACCTCGCAGTGGCTGGGCTGTGGGGTGTGCCAAACCACGCTGCAGTTAGGGCAGTGGAACCACAACAAAATCCTTTGGTGCATTTTTGTGGGTCTGACTGTGAGAAGTGTCTGATAATTCCATCTGTCCCTGGCTGATGGACACAGTGACTGTCACCTGTCACTGGACAAAACTCTGGAGTGGTGGCACTCAGGGCCCCTCAGCTGCCATCCCTGGCCAAGGGACAGGAGGGGATGAAGGGTTTTTCAGATCTCGAGCTGGGCTCAGTTTGTTACCAAGGAGATGTATGGTTTTTTGGGTTTGCTTATTAACTGGCAGGTTACACATGAAAAAACAACCTCTGTAATCAGAATAAATTGCACATGTTGTTTAGTCTTGCAGCTTCTGAGGTTTAATTGTTACCAACTACATGGATAAAAGCAAAACCCAGAGGAGTATTTTATGTGTTCTCAGATTCTGTGTTACTCTTTGTGTATTTTACCTTCATCTAATAAGTTCCTCTTGTGTGAAGCTGTTGGTTAAAGTAATTGCATATGGATTCCTAATAGAGATCTACATTTCATCCAAAAAATCAGTGCAGTTAAATTAGGTTGAAATTTTTCAAGGTGTTGTGTTTGGCATATTGCTCCTGCACCTTGTGTTTCTGGATGATGCTGTAATGCATATACAAATATAATGTTAATGATTACTGCCAGGTGCTGAAAAAAAAAAAAAAAGAAAAAAGTAATTACTAGACAAGTAAATGTAAATTAAGATAAGGGTGCTTAAACAGTTTATTGTTTTATTTGCTGCCCATGTTTTATATACATTAATTCAAACGATGGGTTGAGGCATGCACTTAATTTATTTAATGACTTCCTGCTTTTGCCCATGGGTGGCTTTCAGAGTGACAGTTTGGAAGGCAGAGAAAGGTTGTTTATCTTTTAACTCCAAGATGGGAAGTCAAAGGTGTGGACAGGCAGAGGTGCTGGTGATGAGGCAGAGTGGTGTCTGCTCAGTAAAAATGGCTA
The DNA here is from genome assembly GCA_013400315.1 of Bombycilla garrulus. Classification (NCBI taxonomy): domain Eukaryota; kingdom Metazoa; phylum Chordata; class Aves; order Passeriformes; family Bombycillidae; genus Bombycilla; species Bombycilla garrulus. Next base: position 2,941,030 of record VXBU01001756.1, read on the forward strand.
ATGAGGAGGTGTTTCATTGCAAGTGATCACTCTCAAGCACTGTGGAATTTTTTCTGTGGATGCAAAGGTAGGGCTGCTCCCATATTCATCTGCCTGGGGATGTGGCACATGCTGACAGCACAATTTAGATATGTGTGAGCAAGTAGATTAATGAAGCATCAGGAAAAAGCTCAGATATACAATCTTCTGTGCTTACTTTGCCACTGAAAGATTAGATTGGCTGTCATAAATTACTAATCTGAGCCTTCTAACTGAACCAATTTGGTGCCTCTGCCTTTCTCTTCACTAGTTTAATGAAACTGTGCTTGCTTGCCTCACATATTAAAGAACCCATGTAATAAAACAACAGAAAAGAAAGAAAACCTTATATGATTCCCTGGATACCTGGATGTAAAGAAATGGGTTGGAATCTGGTGTTTGCAGATATTTGCCTTGCTAAAACAAATTCTTTCCATGCATACAAAGTACTTTTATAATTTATGTAAACAAATTTTTCCCCCAATTTTACATGTTTGGGAGAAAAAGAAACTAAAAACATTTAGTATGCTGTAATTTTTTAAGAATGCTGCAGAAAAAAGGATGGAGTGCTACAAGTTGCTTGTAGAGTGCATGGCACATCTGTATGTGAGATTTTAAGAAAGCTTCTGATCAAAGTAAACAGACTTTCAAACAACAGAATTTCAACATTCTAGGAAATTGAAGAGTTTAATTTTTCCCCATGTTGAGGCCCCAGTTTGAATGAAGTCTCTGCGACCTGATACTTAATGTGCAATTTGAGGCCCTTGCCCTGGGTGGAAATCCTGTTGTTATTTAGCAGTAACCTGCTGCCCCCGAGGCACAGTGTCAATTCATGTACAGTGAGTTTAGTGATGTGTTCTGGGTGCACTAAATAAGAATTTGATTTTCCATTAAAGACTTGTTGAGAACAGCTATCTTTCTGAAGAGCTTTTCACATCTGTTCTTATCTTACTATTTTAATTGTCTAGAGCTCTATCTGTGTGCCAAGATTCCTTTTTCTTTTCTGTAATAAATTCCTTTATGATGCTGCCGAATGCTGTTTTTAATGTGGAATTGCCTGGCTTTACTTGGTGATTCTAATGCCTTTTGGGTGAGCTTTGTCCATCTGATTGAGACTTAATAAAATCAGTAAATGTCTCTTTTTTAGTGTGTGAGTAATTTGCCTTTTAAAAAAGGAAGAGGTGGAGTCCAATGCTGTGCAGTGATGGTTGGCATAGTAATATTGTTGTTCCTTTAGAAAAGCATTCACTGGGCAGGAGACCAGAAGCAACAGTTTAGCTGTTATTAATCTCTGGAATATTTAGGCTTCTCTTTTTGGCATGATTTGCTAATAGAGTGTTTCGCCTGAGTAACCAGTGTCTTCTGAAGGAAAAAAATAAACAGATTTGTTTATCTGTAGCAGCTTGTTGTGATTTTTCACTTTCTTTCTCTGTTTGTATTTATTATATTTTGTATGTCATGTATAAATATTGATATCTTGGAGAATAATTTTCAAAATTAATCTTTTTTTAATGTAGTTGTCTGTGTCCTTTTTTTTTGTTTTGCCAGATGATATTTTGCTGCTTAGCAGAATCCTCACACTTTCCTTTTGTATTATAAATGAACATCACAGATATGCAATTAAAAAAAAAAAAATCTTTTCCAAGCAGTTATGGATATGGTATTCTTAAAGCAATGCAGGGAACTTGGAACTTCTCAGGCTGATGAGAATGCACGTGGAGCCCTTGCTGGTGAAAATGAGTTAATGCTCCAGAGATGTCCGAAAGGGGGATGTGTGTGTGTCTGTCTCATCTAGGTGCTGATTCCAGTAGCTGGTCCTTGGTTTTTCCCTTGTGCATCCCATAATAGGAATTCTGCCTGCCCTGGTGAAGCACAACTCGTGTCCCACTTTGGAAGCTTTGCCCATCCTCCCTGGGGAGGAAGTTGAACACGTTCAGGTCTCCTTGACACTTGTCTCAGCTGTTCCCAGGAGTGAAAAGTAAAAGGCTGGATGGATTGGGGTAGGAGGAGCATTATATTACCTACAGGTGAAGGAATTTTGAGGCTAATTCAGCCTGGAAGAAGTGATCTAATCTCTCTGTATTGCTCCCTTGCTACACTGACTTCTGCAGGTTTGACTAGTCCTGTGTGAGAAAGTAATTTAAAACATCTCCATTATATATGTAAGTTAATAATTAAATAATTCTCTAAAATTTTTCTGTTCCTCTTCTAAGTTGAAGTTTTATAGTAGTGGCTGGTTTTTAATTTTATTCTTTAGTTGAACTGAGTATATGATCAGGTCAAGTTACTTGTTGAAAGTCTTATTGATTTCCTTAGAGTTCCTGACAGTTTCTAAATGCTTGTGTTAATCTTTTTGGTAGTAGGAGCTCCTTGCTCTGGAGCTCCCTAGACTTTTGTTCAGGTAAGAGTAAGATAAATTCCTCAAGTAATAAGATGGGTTTATGTATTATTGCATAAGTAATGGATTTAGTTACTCTGATGATGAATGATTTCTCCTCCTGTACAGTTACAGCAGAAAAGATTAAAACTGGGCTAAACTGTAAGCCACTGCTGTTAAATATTTCTGTGGAAATAATGCAGGTTCTTGACTTGCTGGTTTATTTGATAGGGAATCGGGAATCTGGACTCATTCCTTCTTTTGCCCTGAAAGTTTCCTGTGAGCAGATAATTTCTCTTAATTTGCCTTTTCTAGACAAAATGAAAAATAATAATATTCTCTTGGATAGAACCTGATATTTAGCAATTTTTTCAGCTCTTGAGAAGAAAAATAGATTTTTGTTGTCTGCATACACTTTTAAATTACTGTGCTTGTAAATTACTGTGGAATTGCTACAGTAAATTACTGCCCTATAAAATACTGTTTCTCAGTGGCTTGGGAAGATTTTTTTAGTGTACATGCCACACTTAAAAGATACTGCAACATAAATCAAATTTATTTGAAAGGTATTATTAGGTTTTGTGTACTCTGTACTGAATAGTAGCATATCCTTAGCAATGATTACTCGTAAATCCCACAATTATTCAAAGAATAGCCGCACGATTAGAGTAGCATTGGCTGTGTTATCCTGTGTTATTACAGCAGTATGGAAGCATTTTAATAATAACAAGGGATTTAATTGGTATAAAGACTTATTTGTGGAATGCTAAACACTTTGGTAAGCAAGGCATTTGAATTGTGCATTACAGGCACCTGGAGTATTATCAGCTAATTGGAAGCTGAAAGGGCATACGTAGCATTAGCAAAGGCTCTTCAACTTCTGCACAGTTGTTTTTCAGTATTAAAATGGCTGGAACAATGATTATAAGTTTTATGTGACTTCAAGTATGGTTTATTACCTTCTGTGAGCAGTTTCTAAAACATTCTTTTAAGCAGTTTTCAAGGAAGAGTACACGATTAAATTTTGCAGTGAAGGTACTAGAAGGCTTCTAGATCTACAGCTAAATAATAATGTCAAAGTGTTTACATCATAATAGAATGGCATAAATATTTAATTTGTTTCTAGGAAAAGCTGTTTGTTTATCAGCAGCTGTATTTTGTCAGGTGGTGGGAAACTATGAATTTAGGTTGACTGGTCCAGATAAAGGAGGAGAGAAGCATTAATGGGAGTTGGGTACCATGGGGAGTTCTTCATTATTAACCTGCCAGTTTTAAATTCCATCTGTAACGTACTAATCAAATGCTTTTGACAGTTTAAGCTTTATTGTCACCTTTAAACCTGTACAGAAGGAGGATTTCTTCTGAAATCTGGCTGTTTCTTGCCTAGCTGTTAATTATGCCTAGTGACACATCCTGCTAGTTTCCCCTTCCATTCAGGCCACTGTTGTTTGCAGACTTCTTTTGCTTCCAGGCTACAGTATTTTATCTTCTCTCTTTGCTGTTCCTCGCTTTTCATTGAAATTCTTGGCAGAAGTGGTGGCCCACACAAGTATTTTATCTTTTGTTCAAACCTGTGTTTGTTTATGACCAGTCAGCTGTCAAAACCCTGTGTCTGCTGGTGAGCTACGAAGTTATCCTTGCTGGAGGCTGAGTTTATTTTTCTAAGGAATTAAATATATTATCATACAGGTGTGGTGTTGCTGAAAGTAGCTAAAAATATATTACTAATGCTTCACAGAGGAGGAAGACTTGCTGAGCAGGCCAGGGTGGATTGTCATTTTGTGAATAAATACCTTTTTTTCTTTGCAGGTGTTTGTGTGAGGCTCAGAGGTGACTGTCCTCACCCAGGGCAGCACAGGGTGACACAGAGTCTTTGTACTCGTCCTTTCAGCAGTGCAGAAGGGTTGCTTGTGAATGAGCTGGCTGGAGAGATGTGCTCCACTCTCCTTCCCACTCAGAACTTGGCCAGCTGGAGCCAGGCCCCTAAAATCAGGCTCCAGCTGTGCCCAAGGGGTGACTGTGGAGGAGGCACAGGGGAGATCGTGTCCCTTCTCCCTGCTTCCCAAACCAGATGTGGCTTTTTGGGAAAGGCCCCAAAATCCGTAAGGGTTTGAAAAACTGTGGCATTGTACCAGGGCTGATGGCTGGGGTTGAAGACTGAAATCCTGTACTGGTTGTTTTAGTTTTTTTGGGTTTTGTTTTTTTAAAAAGGGCTTTCTGTACCAGAGCTTGGGCGCTAGTAGTGCCTCAGTATCTGTTGTGGTGCTGGAGCCTCACATTAAAATGTGCATTTACCCTAAATTAAGTAGATATTAATGTAACAGACTGATTTTGTTCTCCAGTATGTTAATTATGCCTTTAAACCAAACAAATTGACTCCAAATGGCAGAGTTGCTTCTCGCTCTGCTGCTGGCAGGTTATTCACTGGTTTATGTGAGAACAGTGTCAGGAGCCTCTGAATTCCCTTCGCCTCACCCAAAAAACTCCTTCACCTTTTAACACAAGTTGGAATGCACAAGGTGCTTATGAGGGGAAATATTTCACAAGTACAGCTGAAGGTGAAGGCCTGGCAGTGGAATCTTGTGAAATCATGCTGCTGGCGGACTTGGCAGGGAAAGGATCTCAACCATTTAATGGTTGTTTTTTTTTTGCTCTTCCAGCTGTTGGAGTGCCAGCCTTCCAGGGCATCGGGATACAATTTGCTTATCTAATATCTGTAATTAATGTGTGAGCGCAGTAGTGTTGAGAAGATGGAAAATGATGAATGGCAGTAAGGCATTTAATTTCTGATATATATTGTACTCTCCAGCCAGATTATTGTTAACCCCAGATGTTTTATGGCTTTTTGATAACAGCACAGGGTGTTTTATTCTGGATATTAATTGGAGTTACATTTTCTAACGTAGAAGTTCATTCCGTCCTTCATCAAATAAGCTAAAATTGCACTATTTGTCAGGTTACGGTTCTAACAGCTCTTTATTTTTTAAGAGTTGTGTAGGAGGAAGTTCAGATTTATTGTCCTGTATGCTGCTAGCCTGGAACAGGTAGAATTAGAGAGGAGAAACATCACAATCTCACAGCTCAGCATAAAGCTAGAAAATAACTCCAAGACCAGTGATTTTTTCCTGTTTTGGTTGAAGAATCTATTAAATGGAAGTACATGAGAGGGTTTTAAAAGAAATTGATTTCCTTACTAACAATGTTTTCTTGCCTGAATAAGAGTTTAATCATATTGGTGGGAAACAAAATTGATGAACCTTTAACATCAGATGGTACAGAAATAGTGATTAGAAACCATTTGCCTACAGCTTAGAAGACAAAAATTTAGATTAAGCACAACTGAAACATTAATTTAATCTAATTCTGTTGAAGTCATGGGGAAAATCTGCTGCTGTAAAATTAATCTTACTCCTCATTTCCAGTTATGAAAAGAGTGAAATAACGTCAGTATAATTCTAGTTTAAAAGTCATCAATATACATTCTTGTCCTTTGTACCTGGTGCAAGCATATTTCTCATTTAGGAAATGTCCTCCTCCTCCTGTCACGTTGCTTGCTTTCTGCCATTCCTTATCAACAAAACTGTCTAGATTTAGCTTCCCAAAGCCAAGAAAGTGAGAGCCCAGCAGTCAAAAGCCTGCTTAGAAGAGAATTTAACGAAAGACAAAAAGTGTATCTCAGGTGCTTTACCAGGATTGAGCAGGAAGGGCTTTGGAGCTCTTTCTTGAAAGAAATGCAAAAAAACCCCCAAAACAAAACAAAAAAATGCTAAAATCCAAACAAATAAAAAAAACCCAAAAAATCCAACCAAACAAAAACCACCCAAAACCCCACCTCAATTTGTGCGCAGTTATTTTGATTTCCAGCCAGGATTTTGGGCTGAGCATATAAATAGTTTGGATTGAACTCAGGTTGCCTTTTCCCCCTCGTCCCTTTCCCACTGGTCTCCATAAATCATGGCTAAAGGAATCATCTGGGGGAGTATGTCTCTCCTGCTGGTGCTTCTGTGCATTGTACAACTATTTTAGTATTCACTGTTCTGGTAAAAGAAGTGCTTTGGGGTTTTGTTGGGAGGTTTGTTTTGAAACACTCTTGTCAATTCAATCAAACACTTCCTAGACAGGAAGGGCACTCTCCTTTAATAAACAATTTACTTCTCATTCTGTCCCTGCCTTCCAAAAATAACAACAAATTAATTAGTTAAGTCTACAAACTCAAGTTCTGTTACTGCCTCCTTCACAGTGCAACAACAAAATGGGAACTGTTGGCTCACAGATTCCACCACAGTCCTTCCCAAATTGTTTAGAGGCACCCTAACAGAGTTTGGCAACTAATAAGTGACTTTTTTCTAGGAGAAGTCCAAGGAGATATGTGGTGTCTGATAAAGCCCGTTAAAATGGGCTTGTGTTTCTGCTACTAGAAAGACCAAATATTCCAGTTAAATCCTTGTACTTTTCTGTCAGCACCAGGGATCAGGCTGATCTGGTTGATCCCTCTTTCCTGCTGACTAATTACAAGTTGATCACTTGTAATTAGTGACCAGGAAACTGCTCACTAATAAACTACTTCCATTTAGGCCAGATTGACTGAGGCAGGCAGGTTTTTCTCTTCAACTCCCCACTGCCAGTCCCAGTTCAGTTCTTCCTGGTTGTGTGCACCTGGGCTGAGCCTCCTGCAGTCATTACCAAAATTGCTGACTTGCTGGGAAATACATCATCTACTGGGGTTTTAGAAACTCCATCATTTAACTGTGACATCCTTCTAACAGCTAATTTGTATTCATTTAGGGGCGTGTTCTGGGTAAGAATGGAGTATTGCCACGGAGTCTTAAAATTATGTGGCGAGAGCTGGAGTGTCACCTTAAGTNTAAGCGGCCCAATTTGTGATAGCTTTGCGACAGATGTGGTGAGAGCTGGAGTGTCACCTTAAGTTAGATACAAGGCAAATAAGCCTTGGTGCAGCTTCTCCAAGTGCATTGTCTGTAGAGGACAGTTCTGGTGCTGTAGGAGGAGGTACTGGCTGTGTGACCCAGCCTTTACTTGCTTCAGGGTTTGTGGAGCAATCCCTGAGATGAGGGCAGCATGTGGTGGGTTATACACTCTCCAAAGTGAGGGTTACACACATCCCAAGGTGAGGATTTTACACGCCCCAAGGTGAGGGCAGCCTGTGGTGGGTTATACACTCTCCAAAGTGAGGGTTACACACATCCCAAGGTGAGGGCAATGAATGGTGGGTTTTACACACTGCCAGCTCACTGAGGCCTGCTCCATTCCCGTGGATTTGCAGGACAGAGGAACTGCCCGTGCTTGCGCAAGCGAGAAGTTATTTGACCTGGCTGAAGCAGGACAGGGCTTTGCTGACACCCCTTGCTTGGTTACGTTGCATTGCAGGAGCTCAGAGCAGGTGGCTGGGGAGTTTCTGAGGCTCGGCTGCTGTGGGTGTCACACGGATCTGTGACAGCTCCGTGGCATGTCACGGGTCTGGCAGCGCCACCGCGGTGTCTTCAATAGTGTTTGCGGTGTGCAGGGCGTGCTTGCGTGCTCACGTGTGACTTCTGAAGGTCGGGCTTGGGAAAGATGGTTGTGCCTATGTTCACAGCCACTCTTACAAGTGAAAGCCAAGCAACACGAGCAGTTTTAGCAGTGCTGGCTTTCTGCAGAGCCAGTGCTGTTGTGTTTGTGTGGAAGTTGCATGACAGCAGCAGTGGTGCGCAGGCAGTGGTGCAGGGCTGAGATGTGCTGTAGCTCACTAATACCAAGGCTTTCTGTTGGTGACATTTGTCATCCTGTCAAACAGGAGACCTTTATTACGTATCTGTTTTGGCGCTTTGGTAATTTAAATCCATGGAGGACTTGCTGGCTGCAAAAGCTGTGCCACATAATGCTGTCAGATAACTTTACCCAAATGGATGCTTTTCTTTTTTTTTAGACATGTTTTTAAACATAAAACAAATACATCACTATAACTGAGCAGTGCAGTTATTCATTGGATTGCATTTATTACATAATTCCTTTAAAGGAAAACCCATTATTTGATTGTTCTTACCTACCAAAAAATATCAATTAGCGTGCCAGACTAATTAATCTTCTAAAAGGTAACAATCAAATACAGCACATTTCCTCCCTTAGGAAGACAGTACTTCTAAAGGTCACCATTTAGCTGTGCACCTCCTTTTATTGCACTTTCTCAAAAAAAAAAAGGGCGGGGGGAGGGGAAGGAAGGGTTGAATGATGAAAACTGAGTTCTCTCTAATGCTTAATAAACTTAACCTTTATCATGGTATTGAACTTGATGATCCTGCATGAAAGAGGAGTGCATGCTGCTTTAGAGGCATTTGTGCTGACTGTTAGTTAATCATTTTTATTTGCTTTATGGATACGACATGGAATATTTATTAAAATTCTTCAGAGCATAGTAAATATGAAGAGAGATTAAAGCAGCAGAGGAAGAAGGATGGTTCCTCTGAGAAGAGGGGGTGTGTGGGTACAAGTGACTGTAAGGAATGCATGTTGACTACAAAAAGCTCTCCTGAGCAGTTGTCCTGCTGTCTCATTCTGGACATAACTCCTTGAAGTGCAGATAGTGCAAAGTATGTGATTTATACTGCCTTTTTTTGGCCTAGGTTTCTCCACTGTAGTAAATGGTTAAAGGAATTTCTCATAATTGAAAAGAAATATTGAATATTTTCTGCCTGTATGGTCATATTAGAAAGTGTGTGGGAAAACAATCATTTTGAAAAAGAAAAAGAATAAAAATATAATACTTTCCAAAGGGGTATTCTGAAAGCCCATCAAATTCAAAGCTTTGAAGTTTCATCTCCGATCAGGCATCTTTTATTGCTGCATTGTAAGGAGTTAAGTATCTTTTCTCAAGCAGACTATAATTCTTCATCATACATGGAAGGCGAAGTTGCTTTAGGAGGTAACTAGGGAATGAATTTTTTTTATTGCTGATCCCAAACTAGTGCCCAGAAATTCATAGGTTCCATAAGCATTTCTAAAGATCCATTAAAATCATCCTAACCATGATGGATGACAGCATGCTCTGGTTTACGTCATGCTCCTCATCTGTACTAAAATAAAGCTCTTGTTTCCTTAATTGAATATTAAATTTGTTTTATTCCTCAGTAGCCTAGACTTTTAGCAAGTATAAATCTCACTTTTATTTGCAACAGGTGCTAATCTCACTCAGAACACATACCCTTACTGTGACTCTTTTCACAAGAGATTTAATCACCTTTGCTGCACGGTGCTGGTTGTGCCCGAAATGGGATCTCTGTAGACTGAACTGAAATTTGGAAACCTGAGTTCCTGCTGGCAGCCTGGCTGTGGAATGGTGCTGTGTGTGCAATATTAGGGGTTAGGGTTCTGCAGACAGTTCCTCAGGGTGGGGCCATCGCTTGGAACTGAGAAGAATATAAAAAGTATGAAATAACTTTTTTCTCATCTCTTGCTTGTGTGTTTTTGTCAGAGAAGGCAAAGCCAAGTGGTGCTCAGAAAGGAGAGAAAAGGCCCTGGAGGTGACAAGTGTGTTTACCAGGCAGGGATGGAAATAGGACATGACAAAGATAATAAATCCCCTACAATATTGTGCTTTTTCTGTTCTGCCTCTGGTTTCAGATCAATTTTTGTCTTTTTTCTGAACTTATTTTTCTTTTCCATGATGCTGGTGTATGTAGCAGGCAACATCCTGGATCAGGACTGTGTATTCACTGCCTCAGGAATCCATGCCAGCATCACTATTTTTGGTCTCCTTGGGCTGGGAAGTGCAGGCAGAGCTGGTGCCAGCAGTGAAGAGGAGCCCTTTATCTCCTCAGCTGTGCAGCAAAGCCAGTCACTGCACCAAGAGCTAAACCAGCTCCCACCAGCAGCTCTTTGGACACTCCCCACCCCTGAACTTGTTTTAGGGATGTCAGTCATTTGTAATATTGGACTTGTCAGTCAGTGCCAGCCTTCCCAGATAATGTGAAGTAGGGCTGGAAAGGCTCCTTCACATTAAAGCCTCTTTAGTCACTGACAGTTTTGGTAAAGAAAACATCCATCAGCGTCACTAGTGGGAGGAAGCTGTGCTGTCTCTGTCAAATTCCAGCGCTCCTGATTAGTGGATTTTGTTGTTGTTGTGTTCATATACTCCCCCAGGAAACCCACAGGATCGCTTGTCTGACACTGTGTTGGCTCCCAGGGACATAATGTGTAGTTTATTCCCAAAGCTGTAAAGCCTGATGTTTGCTCTCCAGGAACAGCAAGTGTCTTCAGAAGTCAGAAAGCTGCTTTTGGGCTGAGTTTATTTTCCTGAGAAATACATGTACAAAACTTCTTGCTACCTTGCGTGCACCTTTATAGATGAAGTAAAATGTGTTGGCAATCGCTGCTTTAATTTTTGTGGGGGCAGCTGTTACATTTATATAAGTGTTACTTCTTTTGAGAAATTGCTAGGATATATAAAAGTTCAGATTCTCTGCCGGAACATAATTCTGGCTTTCATAAAAGCCTTGCATCTCCCAGCTTATCCATAAATGTGGTTTGCCTGTCACATGCTTGACCTTGTCTTGCTGCTTCTCTTACAAATCCAACTCTTCTTCAGCCACCAGCTGACAGCAAGGAGTCAATTACTAACAGAATAAATTTAAAACAAAAGCAAAATGAAAAGCTTCCATCAGTTGAGCTTCTCCCTAGAAACCAGGGAGAATAAATGGTAATCCCAAACAACCCATTAAACAAACTTAACACTTCTGGCTACAGGGATAAAAGGAAACATGGAAATGTCTCTGTTTGGGATATTTGGATGTGGACATGACTCTCAGCCCTGAGGAGCATCCTGTGGCTATGAGGGACTGCCTGAGGTAGCCCCCAACTCTCCTGCTCTACAGGAAACTCCTTTTCTTGCAGTTTGGAGATTGTTTGATGGGTTATAATTGCTCTGTGGACCATGCACCCTGCCCAGCTGCTGGGAAAAGGCTTCTCCAGTGGCACAGCTCAGGGCTGCAGCCCTGCAAGACTGGTCTGGATTCCTCACACCTGGATTTGCTGGGACCCTCTCCTTGTTCCTCAGTCTGCCATTCCCTGCTCTGGGCAGCAAATCCCCCCCTCTTCAACTCAAACAAACAAAGAACATAACCCTCGCCACCAGAAAACCCACCAAACCAAACAAAAATAATAAATCAAACCGAAAGCAGCACAAACCCACCATTTCCCAGGCAGTTGCAGACCCGTTCAGAATCCCAGTTTCCGCCATTTCCATCATATGCTGAGGAGATATTTTTTGAGGACATAGTAGCTTTTTCTCACTGCACAGCAGTCCTGTGGCACTGCCCAGCTTCCTTGGATGTTTTGGGTAATTTCCAGATAGTTTCCAGAAATTGTGGAGTTCCTTATCACTCTCTGCTCTCTAGGAGGTCAGGGGAGGTTGATCCCTTCCTACACGTATCAAGTGACAGGAGCAGAGGAAATGGCCTCAGCTTGCACCAGGGGAAGTTTAGGTTGGAAGTTAGGAGAACTTCCTTCACTGAAGAGGTTGTCAGGCACTGGAACAGGTCCCAGGGAAGTGGTGGAATCACCGTATTCAAAAGGGGCGTGGATGTGGTACCTGGGGATGCTTTAGTGCTGGTTTAAGGGTTGGATTTGATGACCTTGGAGTTCTTTTCCAACCTTAATGATGCTACAGGTGCTTGTATGAATTTATTAAGAGGTAATGTAAATAAACCCATTTGGGCCTGATGAGCTATATAAATGTCTGTCCTCTGGTATCATCCAGGAGGGGCTGCTGTCTTCTGTGCAGGTCAGAGCGCAAGATTTATGCAAAATGTGTTTTTGCTGTGGTGTCTAAAGCAACTTCGGTCAAACTTTCTGAATGACTAAAGTATGTGACTTCTAGGTGTGTTAAGTGTGAAACCCTCTATATTAAGAGGAGATTTAGTGGTTTAGTGTTGAGATTGCTTCCATTAACCAATAAGGTAATTTTATAGAACATGTGAAAGAGTTAAAGTGTTAATTGTGATGCTTGGAATGTTGGGGTTTGCCTGCTAGATAGTTGAATATTCAGTTAAGTGGCTGTATAGTAAATATTAAAGGTATGTTATTATACTTGGTATAACTCGCCATGTCCAGGGTTTCTATAAAATGACTCATGTTTTTAGCTAGAAAAGGGACTTATTTGTCAGAGGGAAAACTCTGTAAAACATGCAAAAATTCTTTGTGACTTTAATAAGGAGAGGTAGAGCTGTTTGCATGCAGGAAATCCTTTCTCATCTGCTGCAAGTATTTTATACACCTGTGGCTGTAAGATCAACAATACCTTTGCATGGCTTGCTGCTTCTGTGAATAATCAGGGAACAGTCTCTTTTGCAGTGGGTCTGATTTGATAAGATTTGGTACTGGAATGATATTACAGCTTGCAAATATTTCAGTCAGCTTTAATATAAATTTTTATACTATGCTAGACTGAAGCCACAGTCTGAAATAATTTTACATCATGAGCAGTTCTAAATGAAAGTACTTGCAGATTATTTCCATCACATATGTGCAGGAAAGAATCTGTTTCTGCCTAAATAATATTTAAGTCCATTACCTTCGGAGAAAACAGTAATTTCAAGCTTTAGCACCTGAGTGGTGCTGAACTTTAGTGATGGTGATAGGGACTGTTATCAAAGTGCTGCCTTCTCAGGAGAAACCTTGCTCCAAACAAAGCTCAGGAGCATCACTTATGTGCTGGGCACAGTCCAGTGCACGGAAGGCTGATGAGGCAGTGGCTTGGCTTGGCTTGCCCTGCTTTTGGAAGCAGATATAAATTTATTTAAATATATTTTTGTATGTATATATGTGCACATACCTATTTTTGATTGATATATATAATATATAAACATGCAATATCCTTGCGAAGGTGGCCACCGTGTTTTTGTGCTTTTGAAGTCATGACCCAAATTGCTGCCTTTGGGGGAATCAGATCTGGGAGTTTCCCTTCTCCACGTGCTCCTCCAGCAGTGCAAAACAGCCCAGTTTGGAAGTAGCTTTCCTGGGTGTTGCCTTGCAGATCTGATGTGTTTTGTTTTTATAGGTCAGACAACTTTTGAGTGAAAGAAGTGCTGGGCAAATACCAGTCCTTTAAATATCTTGGGTTGACACTGCCAGTGTTTGGAGGGAATTGACTGAATTGTGATTATAGTCATTGGAAAAAAGAGCAAACAGTGCAGCCCCCAGTTATAAAATTACTAAGTTTGTGTGGACATGTCTGAGTTGAGATGAAAAAAGATAATATTTGTGCGTGTGTTTGTCTTTATTGCTGTGGAATTAAATAAGGTTATTGGCCTCAGGATCTTTGGTTTGCATTGAATCACTGAATTTTGAGACTGGGGTTTTTGCCTGTGTAGGTCAAGGAAAATAAATGTCTGTTTACATTGACAAGTTTTTAAATGTCATTTGATTTATGTAACAATTACTGAGAGAAAAACAATCATTTTTTCTTAGGGTTATTTCTTTTTTTTCTTATGTGAAAACTGAATCCTTAGAAAAAGATACAACATACAGCTTTAGGAATATCCTGGTTTCCAGGCTCTTTCTTTCATCATTTACTGTTGGCTTCTGCAGAAACATTTCATGCATGTTCTAGAAAGGTGCCTTTAAACTTGGTGTGCTGATAGTAGCCCTGAAAGGACTTAGTGTGGAGCAAGGCTTCCAGATAACTTGGGCTGCCTCTACAGCAGTAGCAAATTTCATCTCTCTAAGGCTTTTGTTCCGTGGTCTTGTTCTTGGAACAAGAACTGAACAAATATTAAGTCATGTCACGCGTGGAGACACTTAATTTCGCAGTGTAGTTTTGATTTTGACAATTGGCTCTGGAAAAGTCGCTTTTTTCCTTGCTCTTGTATTAAATCTTCAGGCTGGGTCTTCAGATGTCAATCTAGGTTTTGTCTCTGAAGTGTTAAGTCACCTTTGTGGGGAGCCCCAAGGTCTGCTGAGTAAGGAATGGCAGCTGTGGCGTATTTTGGGTGGTGTGAGCAGAGCACCAGCCCCTCTGTGTCCTGGCTCTCAGTGTTCAGCAAGCCCTGGGAGCTGCTCTGGGTGTGCCTGAGGCAGCGTGCTGTTCCCAGGTGCTCTGGGCTGTAGCAGCACAGTATATGGCCCTGTAAAGCTGATTTAGCACCTGTAACCTTGGTGCTGTGCTCCCAGGGACAGCACGAGCTCTCAGCAGAAAGCACCGATCTGCTCTTCACATTTTGCTGTAAGATCAGTGCTTTTATGTCACCAAAGCTGTTGTATCTCTGAAGTACTTGCATTTTTAAAATCAGAGATAAAGATGTACCTACAGCGCTTCTGTTGTTAAATTTCTTTATGGTACCTAAACCAAGCCGTGTTTTCATTACCTTAGTGGAAACAGAGAAACACTGTTTTTCCTTTATTTATTCTTGATCTTTGACTGCCTGGAATTCAGTCCATTGAGTCTACTTTTCTTGCAGAACAGAGATTAGTGAAATAGCATGATTAATAGGATCAAAATCAGATGTTTTGATGTACTGTGTTTGTATGAAGGAAAAAAAATAACCTTTCAAGTGTCTACCAGCATGTAAAATTACCTGTCAGTGTAACATATGCATATGTATTTTGTTGAGGTATAGTAGGTGCACATGAAATCTGCCAAAAAACTTGTGGTTTTTAGGATGTTTAACTTTTTGCCCCTCTCTACAGACAGATAGCAGTTTCAGGTTCGTAGTATATAATGTACATATTGGTAATAACAGAAGTTACGTAAAATCATCAATAATGTATTTTTAAAAAATGTGATACTTTTGTTCTTCATTAAAGCTTATGGGAAGTCTCAGACTTGTAATGATCCCAGTATTTTGCAGTTCTCAAAAATTAGATTTCAAGTGAGAAAATGGTCTTGAGTTCCCTAAATCAGAATAACTTTGGCATTTTCAGAACTCTACTCAGCTTCCATGTTAAAACAAACCCAAAAAAAACCTCGAGAAAAACAACCTCAAAAAAACTGACTTGAACGTGCCTCGAGTTATTCAAAGCTAAAAGATTGAAAGAAAATATTTTTCTCATGTTTATCTTTAAGTATCTTTTTAAGATGAGATATGAACTGCTCTAATACTACTGTACATCTGAATTGCATGAGGAGGTGTCTTCTTAATTCATGCCAGATCAACACAAAGTTCTTACTGTAATAACAAAATGGCAGGTAGAGAAGGTCTATTTATTTATTTTTTCTTTTCTGTCTTGTCTAAACTCATTTTTGTGAGTTACTTGGACCATTTTTCATCAGAACCAAGGCTGGGAGGAAATGAGGTGTTGCTATGTTAAGGTATAATGTGTGTTTATACATTTGACTTAAGAAGTCCATGTTGTTCACAGAAAATGTAGGGAGTTTTTTATATTCTGAATAAAAGTGCTGACAAAGGGTTGAGTAGTCAGACATGAAGTAATCTCAGACCTCTCAGGAGTCCGTGTGAATACTGAATGTTATTAGTTTGGGCATGTGGAAACCTCAGACCTGCGAATTTCTTCTTGGACTGGTGACACTTGGGAGAGAGGTTGGTTTTGTTTTGTTTGTACAAGAGCACAGTGCTTTATGAAATCCATCTGCTGGGTCAGCACAAATTTCAAGCTCTGGATCTGCAGAGATATTGCCAAAAATGCAACCTGTGTTGCTGAAATATTCCTTTTCATGAAAGTGGGTTTGGGTTTATTACTCCAGCAGCTCTTTTGAAGAGGATCAGTCAGATCAATTGAAAAATGTCTGTATAAATTTGGAAAAGCACATGCAGGCATCTAAATCTCATGTTTTGGTGGGTTTTCCTTAACACTTTCACTTCTAATTAATAAAGTAAAGGATTAATGAGATCGTTTGTGATTTAAGTACCTCGGCAGGTTCTGGTTGCTGATTCCTTGTTGACATGGGCAATTCAGGAATCATTATGAAGGAATTCTTGGATGTGAGATGCAGGAAAGTCATGGCTTTTCTCCCAGGACTGTGCAGGAATTCCTGTATGAACATGAGGCACTACAAATTCATAGTGCAGCCTCAGTTCTCTTTGCATCAGTTACAAATGGGTGTGCTGCTGCTTCTGTTTGCCTACTAGAAACCAAATTTGTCTGTTTTTCTGCAGTGTGACAAGGGAGACTAGAGGAGATCTAATACTCTTCCAGTCTGAACATTTCACCAAGTAACTGCTAAAATGTCAAATGCTATTCGGGCACGTTCTTCAGGAATATGGCATTTTTGGATGTTTGTGTTTGTGCATTGTAAATGTTAACAAAATAAGTCAGAGTAATGCAAGTAACTATATTACTTCTGAAGAATTTTTAAATGTTATTTTTAATATTAGGAGGGTGGAGTATTTTTGTTGTAGTTTTTTAGTTTTGTTTTGTTTGGTTTTTTTAATGTTTCAAACAAGTTTCCTCTTTACACTGCACTGTGTCCCTTTAAATCCTGAGCCTCTCTGCTGGGGTACTGCTCCTTCTCCTTCTAAACATGGTGCTGCCTTCATCGTGCTTCATCTCACTGTGCCACCTCTGACCATTAATGCAAATTGGAGGCCAGATACGAGTTGCTCTGGATTTAAATTGGTGCAACTCACAGCAGAATCTGTCTCCAGTTCATATTAATGACTGCAAGTGGGAGAAGCTGCCTGAACGGAGAGAAAGCTCTAATGAGACTGTGTTCCTTCACCCGTGGCCATATCTCTGCCACCTAATCTCTTCTCTAGACTGTCGAATCAAGTTCATTTAATTGTATTTTCAGTTAAAGTCTGCAAAGTGCAAATATGGGAATAAACAAGGAATCATGTTTGCATCTTCAAACGTCTTTCTCTTTAAATTCAGTGCTTACATTTTTCTTGGTAATTAACTGGAATTGCTCTGTGCACGCATGGCTGCTCTGGGGGCAGGGGAAGGGTTTTTAGTCCTCCTTCTTGGAGCACCTGGGGCATTGCAAGAGCCCACAGTCACTTGGGCCTTTTCCTCTAGAGGAAGTTCAAATAAAATCCAAGAGAATATTTGTTTGTCCATGCTGCTGTTAATAACAGAGTGAGATCTCTGTGCAAAGGCACTGTCTGTCAGCAAAGCAAACACAGCATGTTGTGATGTTTGTGTGCCTGACTAAGGGCAGTATTTATTTCATCCTTGGAGAGCTTGCACGGAGGACAGAATTCCCGCTGTGTCAAAAAGGATCTGCAGCACATACCCTAAACTCCCTCCTTTGATAAAGTACCTTTTGTCAGCAAGTGTGTATGTTGAAAATTAGCAGTTCCTTCAGCACAAAAACCTTGACATTGAATATAATTGAGGAGGTTAGTGTCGGCATGTTCGTAAGTATTACCTGTCATTTGAAATATGACAGTGCTGTAACTGCAGGACCTTGGGGACTCCACTGTGCTGGCACTGCCATCTGACTGCCTTGGAGTCTGCGAGACAGCTTCCGAGCCACTTCGACCCTGAGATAATTAACATGGCCCTCGAGGCTTCTGCCTTTTGCTTTTCTGCACTTGTTGTTTAATAAGATGTTTGTTGCTCTGCTTGTCTTTGATGCAGTGGTGTGCCATTAGGGACACAAGGTCCTTCACATGCTGTCACAGTTAGTGGGTTTAGGTAATGCTGTCTGTGCAGCCATTCCTTTCAATTCCAGCAAATTAAAATATTATCATCAATTAGCCAGCTATGCTGGGTGGCTCGCTCTGTTTCTGAAGGGATGCACGTATTTGTGGTGTGTGAAAGCAAGGTGACAGGGAGGGAGAATATTCTACAACTCAATTGCCAGGGAAAAAGTCAGGTTTTGAGCAATGTCAAATGCTAAAATTATATCATAGGATGCAGAGATTGAAAGGTGGCACACAGCCCTTCAGGGGAGGGAGGGGTTGTTGCTGTCTGTGAGGTGCAGCTGTGGGGTGGAAGGTTATCAGCTGTCTGTGGTCAGAGAGACATTTGTTTTTATCACTTGCATTAATCAAGATGATGATGGTTCAGTCCATAAAGTTTTCTTGGCATTTTACTGAAAGCAAAATGCATTTTTAAGGAGAGAAAACGAAAACCCAAAAAGTTTGGAGCATCTTTGTGTAGAGAAGCTGAGCACAACTGGTTATACTTTTCCACTCTGTGAAACACTGCTTTAAAGGGTTGTGAAAAATTCAGCTGTGTTGCTCCAGAGAGATTCATGCTAATACTTTGACAGCTCACGTGGGTGAGCTGCTTTTTGAATGTTGTAAGAACTCAAAGCAACTCTAAATCTAAATCATCAGCTCCAGTGGATAGCATGGTTGAGCCAGGGTGCTCCCACAGAGGGGCATTTTTAGCCACAACAGAAGCTTCACAAAGTTATCTTGTTTCTAAGGAATTGTGTATTTCAAGGAAAAAAACCCCAAAGATAGTCTCCTTCAGGGTGTTTTTTTTTTTTTTTTAGCAGTTGTCCTCTTTTGTGTGTGTTTATTTCTGAAAGAAACAACAAATGAGCATAACCTGGAATGTGCAACATCAGAGAGCTATGGTTATAGCATTTAGCTTTTCATTTCATCATGTAAGAACAAATGGAACTGGAAAGGTGTCTCATTACACCCATTTAGCTTGAAATACTTCTAATCTGTCTTGCTTGTGGAGAGTATAATTTATAATTAGAACTGTGAAACAATGCCAGATAGTATTGAGCAATGAGATTGGCTATTTTAGAGGAATGCTTTGAGTGGAGAAGCTTGGAAAATGTCATCAGATAAAGTTGCAGATATTGAAAAGATTAATTTATACACCACAATCCACCCATAAGGACTCACAGTGCAATAACATCTTTCCAGTTCCTTGGTGTATTATTTCCACTGTCATGCTAATACCGAATGAAAGAGGGAAATACAGCAGTTTTCTTCTAATAATCCAGCATTAGTTTAAGAGTTAAAGCCAAGATGACTGAAAGCTACAATATTCTAAAGACTCATTCTCCAGTTCCTTTACATTATGAATATAAATATCTTCCCAGTTTTAGACTTTAGGCTTTCATTGTATAGCCCACCATTAGGCATCAAATGTATAAGAAGGCTGTCTGCATTAGGCTGTTGAAAGAGCACTGATTTACAGCTCTTCTGTAACCTCACTTTGCAAATATTAAGGGAACAGTAAAGGAAAAAGGTATTGAGAATTCTACATAAATACATTCATCTTTGACTTTCATGTAGGGGTTTGGCTGACATGGACATTTGTTGTTCAGTCATAACCTGACAGAAAAATCACAGGGGTATTTGAACAATTCCTAGTTGATTCTTTTCACCCTTAAAAAACCCTGTTATTGGAGGGGAAGAATCATTTTTGCAATAAAGATCATGAAGTACAGGATGTTGATCAACTGTGGCTTATATTATACTAATTCTTGCTTGGATTTCAGTCAGCAGTGACAGAAGACTTGAGCAAGAGATGTGATCCAGAACCTCACTGGAGTGGGTGGGGCTGTTCCTTGGGCCACAGCCATCAGGGCCTCTCGAGTCACTGCTGCCTTCCTTCTGCCTTGGCCTCTGCTCTGAGCCTGCAGGATTTTTCATGGGAATTGCAGAGATAAATATTGTAGGATGTCAGAAGGCTTCCAGTGGTGGTAAGAAGCATAGTGTACACATAAATATCCTTTTTCACAAAGCCATTTAACTTTTATTTATCAGAAACCTATGAAGTTCTGTCAATTTTCCTAGTGAATGGTAGAAAATAGATAGAATTAAGTGAGTAAAATTAACAGTAATAAAGTTAGGGAAGCATGAAATTAAAAAAGTGATTGCAGTAATAAGGTGTAAAAGTTTTGCAGGAAAAATAATACCCTTTTGATTTGGTGAAAAACAATATTAGTACTACTTATTAAAGAATATATTTTTATCATCAGTACCACATCAATGAAGTCTACATACTTTTTGGTTTTACCTACTCTATTCTATTAGATTATCTCAAATTAATGTACTTTACAGCTGCTAATCAATTTGTTCGTCTCATTTTAATGATAGGTAAGTATTACCAGCTTGCTTTTGAAAAAGGAAAAAAAAAAAAAGATTGAAGCTGAAGCTTATGAGATAAGTGGAAAGAATCCATTAGAAAAGCCTTTAGTTTCAGGTTCTTGAAGGTATGTAGCTCAAAAAAAATAAAGGTGTAGAGCTCAGTATTTGCTGATGCCTTCAAGTACCATTCAAGTGTTTCAGTTTGCAAGTTTATTGAGTGGCAACTCAATGCAAAATATGTATGCAGCCCCTGAAACAGCAACTGATCCCTCCAAGGGACAGCATGCTACCAAGGATGAAGGAAATCAGTATTTCTGCCTTTTTTCCCTTTTGCCCCACAAATTTTCATGCGCTCTTCACAAATTTCTCCAACAAGGGAATGGAAGAGGAGTGAGTGTGAAGGAATATGAGTTAGGAGGAAGACTGAGGTTACACATTGCAATATCATCATGATTCTAAGAGATGGATTTGAATTGTCTTGGGAGCGGAGGCTCTGTAAATTTCTGAGATGCTGGACTTGTGCTTGGGTCAAGAGAGAGGTGGACGGACTGAGGGAGATGATCTTCTCCATCAGTCCTAGGGCTCTTCCATACAACATTTGGCATAGCGCAGTTTTCTCTTTACAAGATCTTGCATGTGAATCCTGCCTTGACAGATTTGTCTACATCCTCCCCCTCCACAAATTTTCATAGTTTACAAGTGCAAGGATCAATAAAGCCCAGTAAAATCTTGGTGTAAGACTGAGCAGCAGAACAGCAAGAAAATTGTGGTTTGTGCTACACAAACGCTATGTTACGGCATGGTTAGGTTTTTATTATGTGATTAAAACCATTTCATCAAAATAATATATTTGAAAAACTGTGGAGATTCTTTCTCCCAAAGATCTTCATTAAAACACAGATAGATCCTCAAAACTTTAGAGAGAGTAGATACTCAAAGGAATGTCATTTTAATACGGTTTTCACAGTAATAATATTTCCTGGCAAATTGGTGATTAAGTTCCTGTGAGATACTTTGCTTTCACAGTTCTCCAGTGGGTTGCTTCTTTAGGTGTTAAACAGCTCTAACAGGCCTGGATAACCTGAAAAGCTTGATAAGGTCAGCATGGTGAATGACTGCTGGAGACATATCTTATTCACAAAACACGCATTTAATTCTCTGAATTCTTTTCTATTCATCTTTTCATCTCTGTTTTAGTTTCACATCTTATATAGAAATGTCAGCACATTATTACATTTTTTATTATTATTATTACTGAGCTTTGCAGAGCCGATCTTTGTTATTTCCTTGATTCTTGCCCTTTTAATAACCTTTAAATATAGGTCCACTTCTTGCTGGCAGACCAGCTACGTTGCCGTGAGGGTTTGAAAAGGGACTCTTGTAGAAAGGAGAGTGTGTGCTGGGAAGCGTTAAATTTCCCTGCGTGTTATTATCTGAGTCGCATCAGCTCAGTGGCACATTAAGTAATGGGCTGTCATGGTCTGTTGTCATGGAACAGTTCCCATGAACCAGCACTGGGTGGATCTTATGTAACAAGCCTATCTTTAGGCTGATGTACAGGGTTTCACGTTCGGCGCCGGGCAGGGATGGAGCTGATGTTTCGTTTCTGCCTCTGCGTCTGTATTTTTTAATGCGCCCAAGTAGCACGTGGAAAGCGGAGGCTGTTGCTTTTTCTGCCTGCTGAAAGGAGATAACGTTTCTTCAAATAGCTGTGCTCTGGAAAGTAGAAAAGATTCTGGATCTGTGACTTGAATTCTGTAGCCTGCTGCCTTGCAAGAGAGACAGAATTTGTCCTGTGGCACAAAAAAGTGCATCTGGGGAGAGGTTGTTTCAGTTTTGGTGACATTTTTAAGACTCGCTTCAGGGCTCAGATCAGATGTTTCTTGGATACCTATTGGCAAATGCCTCATTTTTGATGGAATTGCTTAGGCTGGAAAAGACTTTTTTATTATTATCAAGTCCATCCATTAACCCAGCACTGCCAAGGTCACCAGGAATCCGTGTCCCTGAGTGCCACAGCTGCTGCACCTCTTCCCTGGGCAGCCTCTTCCAGTGCTTAGCAGCCCTTTCCGTGCAGAAATTTTCCCCATATCCATCTGAACCCCCCTGCACAACTTCAGGCCATTTCTTCCCGTCCTGTTGTTTGGGACTTGTGAGAAGAGACCGGCCCCCACCTGGCTGTAGCCTCCTTTCAGGTGCCTGCAGAGAGTGAGAAGGTCTCCCCTGAGCCCGCTTTTCTCCAGGCTGAGCTCCTTTCCCAGCTCCCTCAGCCCCTTGTGGTGCTCCAGACCTTTCCCCAGCTCCGTTCCCTTCTCTGGACACGCTCCATCCCCTCAGGGTCATTCTTGGGATGAGTGGCCCAAAACTGAGCACAGGATTTAAGTACTGGAGCTGCTCACCTCAGCAGCAGAGAAATATCACACTCACAGTGTGACCTTTGAGGAAAATCGCTAATTTCTTTGTTTAGAGTGCAGAGGGCACAGATCTCACAGAGCAGTTGCTGGTAAATGGAGTTTATTATTTCTGTATCAGTGTCACGCTGTCAGAAAGTGGCACTTTGTTAAGATAATGTGACCTTTAGAATCATCTTTTAGTCTTTTATTTTTTCTCTGGTACTTTGAATCTCGACTTTTAATTCTTAATGTTTTTTGATGAAGTAGAAATAACACAAAATTCAGTTATTCATGTTCTTTCAGCTATATTAGATGTTTTTTTCATAAATGGCATAGGTGCCATTTTATCCGTGAAAAACTTCTGTTTGCTGACTGTAAAATGTACATCTGTTCTGAAATGTAAGTTTGGTAAGCATTTACATATTTTATAAAGGAAAGAAACTGATACAAGAGTGGGGATCAGCTGCTTTCCAATGGTTTCTATGGGGAAAAAGTGGATTAAAAAAATGCCCTGTGAGCTTTGTGCTAGGTTGTCTGTTGCAGAAACAGAAAGGCACAGTGCTGGAGCAGTTATTATGTGAAAGGGAAATTATGAGACTAGGTCAGATAATAACAATTTGATTTGAATATTAGCAATGCTACCTGCTAGTGCTTTTTTTCCTTGCATTAAGCTCTCAATATATTTTTTGAGGAGATTCCCCAGTTTTAACATTTTCCTTCTCAGTCTGATCATCCTCATTAAGCACTTGTTGAATCAGAGGTTCAGCTTGGTCTCTTTCCCATCTCTCTTGGAGCTGCTCCATGAAATGTGAGTCACTCTGGATCAAGGAAACAGACTTCCCTGCTTCCATAAATATGTCCCAGCTTTAGAAATGAAGCTTGGTGATTTTTGCTTGTTTGTTTGTTTTTTTTAACTACCCAAAGATGTGGGTGAAAGCTTTCTATCCTACAATTCTGGTTTCCAGCAATTGCCTCTTTTTGCTTTCATGTCATGAAGCCTGTGGTCATAGAAAAGGATCCTGTCACTCAGAATAGGAACTGGAGGTCTGCTTGATTATTTTTAAACCTCACTATTGTGATACAAGTGAAAATACAGTAGCAAAATACAGCTCAGTAGCTTCATGTGCATACTTTTTTATTGAAGAAATGCTGATTTTTTTCCCTGGAGGCACAAACATTTTTAAAATAGAGGCTGCCTGTTCAAAAAAACATATTCATGTAACAGTGTTACAGCAATTTGTTCACTCTAATTGTACAGAACTCATAAGTTTTAAGTACTTAAAAGTATGTGAAAGTATACACTTAAATGCCATTCTGAATTATCCTTGAATTTCCTTATAAAATCTCAGCATTGTTGCTGTACTTGGATAACTGAATAAAAATCTGTTCTGATGTAACAAATGCAACATATATTAATATTTCTGAGAAAAATAAGGAAATCCTGCTTTATTTTGTTTGTGCTTAAAATTTGGAAGTTGGATTCTGGATTTAACAGAAGCTGCTTGAGCCTTGTGTTTCTTGGAATGAAAAAACAAATCCGGTTAATGGCAATATTTAGCAAGAATTCTGAGAGAAAGAAATTTAGTTTCTAAGCTCTGTTCAGTTTTGAAACTGTGGAAAGTTATAAAAAAGTTTTGTGGGGATTAATTTTGATGCTGTTTTTGAAAATGATACATTTCTCTTTCTGAAATCAGAAACCTTGATTTTTCTTTTTTCGAGAAGGGTCATCATATAATCAAGTTGGAATAAAACCCAAAAACCCAATTTCTCATTACATTTTTATATGACTATTACTATTAGCAAACATTGAGGCTTTCCAAAGAAAGAAAAGCAAAAAAAAACCAAAACCAAAAACCAACAAACAAAAAAAAACCACCACCCCAAATTACTGCTGCTAATGTTTCCTACTGTGGATGTATTACAGGACCTTGAAAGCTGCTGGAGAAGAAGAAAGCACAAATAGGGAGAGCATCTTCCCATAAACTTTTTAATAGTATTTCCAGCAGATACTAGACAGATTGTAGATGTGTCAGGTTTGTTAAAGCTAATACTTCAGCTCAGGGAAGCCATTTGGCACTTGAAGTAAATCTCCCAGATGGAACAATATCATTAAAAATTAATTGTGTAACCACTGGACCTGTCTTTAAAGACTTTTGAACTGCTGAGGCTTTCTAATCAGATATTGTTGCTCCAGTTCACCAGTGAAGCGAATCCAATGACTTTTCCTGTGTATGGCCTACTTCTGTTAATGAAAGCACCATTTATTCACTTCAACATACAGGTTGTAAAACTAATCTCCTGGTTGACACATTATTCTCTTCTGCATGTTTAAATTCTCTTCACTGGACCAAAAAAAAAATGTATATAGTGAATCAGGAGGGACACATCAATCAACCTGGCACCGTTTAAAAGCCCGTTAGAGCTGGGGATGGTGGTTGCTGGTGGTGTTTGATGCTGAGCCTGGCTCTTCCCTGGTCTGCCCACCCTGTTATTCTGTGTAGGGTCTTTGGCGTTCAAGGGAGCTTTTTAAAAAAAATAATTTTTTTTTTTTTTTTTTTAATGAAGCTTGTTTAGTATTTTCACCTTTTCTTCTGTCTGAGCTTTCCCATGGCTGCTTACCACTGTTCGCTGCCATGGCATAATTTTGGATGATAAATGTTCATCAGAAAACTTAACAGCATTTCCATTTGCACCACATCTGATGTGGTCGATGGAGGACAGAACAGATCAGCTGCTTCTTGGTTTGGTTCCTGCTCCTTTCCTGAGGCAAACTCACTCTTTTTGATGCTGAATATTGGGCAAGAGTGCCTTGAGGCAGCCGCTGAGCTGCTGCTGTAGGGGTGGCCAAGTCCCACTGGATACCTGCATGTACAGTGTCTGTCCTTATATTCATATAAACATGGATAAACATAAATACCTCCTTTAGGTAAGGCTCTTACACTTCAGGGTTTTTGTTTTGTTGTTGTTGGGTTTTTTGTTTTGTTTTGTTTTGTTTATCTGGAGGACAGTGCAGGTTATTTCTCAGCTGGCTGTCCCTGTAGCAAGAGCTTCCCTCAGCCCGTTCCTCACATGTCCAGCTGCAGCACCTTTAGGGCTGTTTGGAGTCATTTTCATAGTCAGAAGCCCAGTATTTTACACAAAATATTTAAACGTGGTTGTTCTTACTGCTTTTCTTTTCTTTTCTAATAAGGTATTTGTTGCCACAAAAGTAGTTGAGTGTTTGTGTAGTTTTTAAGGGAATACCAGATAATAGCTTCCATTTATTCTGTACATAGTGATAAAAAATGCAGGCACATATCTAGTTGTGTGCATGTATACTTGTGTATACTTAATAAAGTAATTGTTTTGTGTGCAAAACATCAACCATTCCTAAAAAAAACCCCAAAAGCAACCAAAACCCCCCAAACAACACCAGTATAGGATATGCAGAGGATTTTATTAGACTCTGCCTTCAGACTCTTTTTTTCAAAATGTTCTGGTGTAGGTAGCCTGAAAAGTAAGGTAAAGCTTCATTAAACAGCATTCAATTAAAAAAAAAAAGTAATTGTTTCATGTGGTAAATGCACTATTACACTCTGAACTTGTACGTCATATTTATTAAAATTTGATTTGAACTTCCTTTTCAAGTGGCAAGCACAGTGCAAATTATATGGTATTTATTATTGTTTTCATTATGAGAGTTATTTTAATATATTTTTCTGAGTTTATTTAGCATTTCAAGCTATACATCATAAACCTAGCTGGGATAATGCTGGGGATATTTTTAAATCCAAGTGACCTTTTGTAATATTTCTGTTCTGTTTTGTTAACTTATAGGGGAATAAATTGTGAGAATCAAAAAATGAAATTATAGGGAACAGTTGTAAATGCTTCACCTCTCTTTTATGCCATTCACACACTCAGTAAAACATAGGAAACAAAAAGCGTGTAACAAAGACGAGGTGACACTCCAGGAAGCTGTGCTGGTTTTTTTGTTTGCTGTGCATTCTAAGAGAGGAGTTGATCCCAAGCTGGAACTGACTAGATGTACAATTTGGAGAGACCTTATCTTACTTGTTTACAATCTTTATTGCTAAATAATATTTCATGTGTTATTTTATAGTATCATAAAATCCAGAACCCAACTTCCATAATCCATTTCTGTATGGAGTTTGCTGAGAAATGGAACTAATAAAAAAAAATAATACAATGAAAGTTAGCATTATGAGCTGCCTAAATCATAAGCCTCAGTTTTTTACTTCCAATTAGGCAGCCAATTATGGCATTTGTAGTCAGAATGAAAATAACCCAAAAATTCAACTAGTGATTTTTATGATGTTTCTTTTATACATATATATATATGCATATATGTATAAATTACTACCTAAACTTTGTGACTCAGATATTGTGACTCTTAAAGCCATTTGACCTTTCCATAAGGACCAAATATACTTTTCTGTGACAAAATTCAAGTATTATATGTAAACTTGGATTTTTTTGGGATTAATTTTACAACCATTAATTCCACACCCAGCTCTAATTTTTTCTGCCCAGATCTTAGAGTCTCACTAGAAGACATCCCATAATGCCAGCAGGGGCTGGAACGTGCTGAGTCTCAGTGACAGATTGCTGATTATTCCAATTCATTTGCATTGGCTTCCTTCCACTTTTATGCCTTCTTTTATGCCCATAATGCACAGGGTGATATGGAATTTCACATTCCTTAGGTTGGGATGACTCAGCACCACTGATTTAAAACATCAGTCAAACCTTGTGCACCTCAGTGTTTATCTCATCCTCCTCAGCCTCGTTGTAGGCAGCAATTCCTTGTCTAAAACATGAAGTTGCCATAAGAGCATTCAGGAGAGTCTTTTCCTCTTCCAGCCTTCATAGGTGCTAAGCAGACAACACAATATTGGGCTGGATTGTTTTTGTTTGATTGGTTGGTTTTGTTTTGTTTTGTTTGTTTTTGTTTGGGGTTTTGGCTGTTGTTTTTTGGGTTTTTTCCTTTAATGCTCTTCTCTCATTTTCATTTAATTGCTCAGTTCAACTCTGATATCATGCTGCTCCATGGGATCTTGTGCTTCTGCATGAACTGAAGAATTAATAAGACCAGTGTTCTTCATTGCTTTCACACTTCAGAAGTTTCAGAGCTCTGCATAGAAGCCAGAGCAGATGTGTGTGTATCTTTCTGACCTCTTTGTACCTGCAAAGCTAAAGATAAGTTTTCTTTTTCAGAGCTGCTGTTATTTTCTTGTCTACAAGGACAACTTACACTTTATCATGCTAATTTTTCTTTTTTTCCATCTTAAATGTTGTGTTGGGAGTATGGTATAAACATGGTGTAGAACTTCGTGTTTATTATTCTTTCCAGCTGCAGAATAGATGGTTTGAAAATCAGTGCCAATTCAACAAAAACTATTGCATTCCAATTAAAAGATCAGAGTGGACATTGTTAATTCTCTCCCTCTTTCTGTTTTTTTGAGGTTTTGTTTTTTGGAAAGATGTTCTAGGAGTTCTGTAATTAAATTATTACCTGCTGTATCACCATCTGCTTACATGATTTTGAAACATTTCTAACCTCTGTGTGTGTGTGTTCACTTCATGACTTCAAGGAAGTGCCAAAAAAGCAGTGAACTTACTCAGCAGATGGACTGAGGGACTCACACCCTCCAAGCAGTCAGTCTTGATTGTTATGGGTATAATTAAGCATATTTTCTTTAAATCTAATTATTTAGTTTCAAAACATGGCAAAGACGTATTTATTTTCAGTAGTCAAATATTCCTTGTGGGATGAAGACCTACTCCAGATCATTGCTATGGATAAACATTACTAATGGAATATTTCTGGTAAGGTCACGTATGATTGTTTTTCATTTAGCTCAATACTTGTATCATTATATTTTGAAAGATTTCACTCAATCCTTGCACTCTACAGTATGCTGCAGGTAAATCTTAAAAGAGAACTAGATCTGCATGGTCATAGTAGGGCTGCCAAAATGGGGGATTTAGATTTCAATGCTTAAATACTTCAGGTACGTGTTTATTTTCAACCCTTAATGGTATTTCATTCAAAGCAATTAGCATGTTCAGACGGTTAAGGTTGGAGCATGTTGTCCAAAAAAACAAGGTATCCTTTTAATTTAGAGAAGGAATCTGCTGATGTGCAGTGTGCATGGAAGAAGGACAGTAAGATCTGGCTCTAATGAGGTAGGAGGAGAGTTTTCTCCCCAGCTCAGGAGGTGAGTGTGTTTATAATGACCAGGGATGTCTTTGGAAACACCCGCTGGATCCAGGTGTGGTGATGAGTTACAGTTTGTTGGGGGGTTGCTCCAGTACCACCCAGCTCTGCCAGGGAGCGCTGCTGATCGGATGGGTTGTGCTGCTCTTGGCTTACGAAATGCTGAGCTTCTGCACCACAAACTGGCTTTGAGCTCATCTCCATCCAGAACTGGCCTTCAGAATTTATTAAAATAGTGGAAGTAAATAGTGAGACATCTTGATGATTACCAACTTACGAGCTTAAACGAACAACGAAGCAAACCAGAAAACAACCATCATTTTTAGCTTCATAATGCAAATTGTGTTGTGGGGTGGAAAGCTACTGCTGACTCAGTTCTGCTGGAGTCAGAGCAGTTTGGGGGAACTGACCAAAGGAATTTCCCTTAACACTGATGAGAGTTAGCAGCCTCTGCAACCCACAGGAGGAGTTCATTGTGTCAGGATGAAGGAGGTGATGATCTTCTCAAACACTTGTAGGCTGGGAATTCCATCGACTGTTGCATTTATTAACAACCTTAAGACTTCCACTTCGTGACTCAGGTCTAATGGACTCATTAAATGAGAGTCCATTCAGGTTTCATTCAGCTGTGTGAAGCCTAAATTGTGTTAGGGCTCTAAGAAGATTTTGCTTACTACCACGTTATGTAAGTTTTCCAATTTCTTACTCATTTTGACCTTGCTAAACCAGATTCAGACTATCTTCAGAGGCATTTAAGTAGCTTTTTTTCAGCATTTTCAAAAACTCTTAAGCTAATACCCTCTCTACATTTCATTCCCTATATATTTATTTTTCCGATTCTCATTAATTTAATTAGATTGCAGTCCTCCTTTGCTCTTTTCTGTGAGATTGCTCTGCTGGATAAATCCATTTTAACTTCGATGGCTTATGCTAGAGGTGCATCCTCGTAGGTATCTAATCAAATAAAAGTGCCCAGAGTGAAGTATTCTCCTTTTCCCATAAACAAAATTCCCAATACAGTCAGTAGAATTACTGGTTTTTGATAATCTGCATCTCTAATGAGAAAGTCATCTTTTTATTTCAATGGTAGCTACTTCAATGATACATAAAAGTGCTTTAGAACTGCGCTGATTTTGTTTTTGAAATCACCCAGCAGCTTAACAACCAGTTTGGATATAAAATTCAGTTCTGCAGTTCTTTGTAGTAGTCTGCACTACGTAGAAAAGTTTATGGGCATTTAGCCAACTGCCTTTTTATATGTTGCATCCACCTGTTTTGACATTAATCCATAAAAATAAACTCCATATGTAGCCCAGAAAATGGTCTTTGTGGGTCCCAAGTTACAATGGCAATAATTAAAATGATTGCTTTCATGTCCCAGATGGTGACTGTGGTAGATAATTGTATTCTCTGCAATTATTTTGGACTAAGTTTAGCAGAGGAAGGTAAAAAATCCAGTATGGTTTTGAAACAGCACACAATATTTAATTGGTTTAACTGAAGGCATAATTATTTCCAGGATCTAAAAGTAAGGGGGAAAATGAAAATAGATTACAGATCCAAAAGAGATTTCTGGAGCACTTATGTGTTACTTACATACAGATGTGGCACAGAGGTCACTGCAGCGTTACTGTCCTTACATTCAGTGTGGTGGGCTTTGGGCACGACCCTGTGATGGAGATATTTGGGAATTTAGTAAAAAAGTCTGAAAGTGGGTGATGGAACTCACTCCTTTTGGCCAGCTGAGACCAAGCCCTTCGTGATGTCTGGCAGGGCAGCCTTTGGACCTGGGTGAAGCAGAGTCATAGCTTGATAGTTTTTAAAAGAGATTGAAAAATGGAGTAAGTAACTAACATCCTGTTAGCCAGTGACGTGTCTTGCAATTGTGATGATTTTGCTTGTGTTATAACAGCCCTGCTCGTTTTAGGCTGTATTTTGGAAGTATAAATATTTTGTGATAGAGCAGTGCTTTGTGACTTCCTGAGTTTTACATTTTCATGCCATTTTCCTAATGTTTGGTCTCAAAACAGCTTTACTTTTAAGTGCTATTGAAGATCATTTATTTTTAATAATGCCCCTGTTCATAAATAAATTATGAAAGCTATGAGACATGTTTAATATAGTTCACTGTGTTTCTAAATACCCGTAATATGTGAAGAAATTACAAGTATGTCCTACATCTAAAATACAGGGAATTCTGTGTGTTTCCTGTTGGGGAAAAAAAAAAGAAGAACATTCAGATTTTCAGTCTTGAATTTCTGTTAATGTACAAACTGTTTTCTAATGTCGATTCTTGATTAATTTTAATTATAAATTTAGTCACTGTAAATTTTTCATGAGATTGGGTGACTTTTCACTAGAGACTGCTTTGCCTCTTTCCGTGCTGTAAATCATGAAAAGCACTGTACTATGAAGCTCAGTGGAAGACATTTCCCTGTAAAAAAAAGTAGTAGAGATAAAGGAAGTGCTGCTGCTTTTTTGATTTGCATGTCCTGATCGTCTTCCTCATGGGCATCTTCTGACTTCTCTTTTTCTATTTTTTTTCCCTGAGCTTGGAATTAGGTCATGTATAAATAAAGCTGATTAAGTTGTTTTGTAGGGAAATATTCCCACTAAAACCGTAAATTTAATAAAAATGCACATTTTTAGTGAGGAAATGTTTATTTCTAAGAGAAATAATTAACATGTAAGGTAAAGCAGAGCATGTTTAGTTCTGAATGACATTTCTGGGGAAACTGAAAAATTTCATTTTAATTTCTTGAAGTCAAAGAAAATACAGATCCTTGTGGAGTTTACGATCTGTATCCCTATTTCTATATTTATTTATTTATTTTAATTTGTATTTCAAAAGAGAAGCAAGGCAAGAGAGACCTGGGCCATACTGAGAGTCACTATAGTGATTTAGACAATTCCCCAGAGGCCTGCAGAGAGACAGAGGCTGCATATGAATGATGGTTGGTTATACATTTATTTATTTTATGAAGTCTTCTCTTCTTCCTTCAAGGAGACATTGAAGTATTGTAGGTAGAAAAAAGGCAAGCAGTGGACTGTAATTCATATTTTGATCAAAATTGTCTGTGTAATATTTAAAATACTCATACAGTATTTTGCAGAATTAAATAGTTTGTAGTATTCAGAGTCACTAAAAACATGTTTCTTAGGAGTCCTTTTCAGAGTCAGCTATGGATAATGTTTTCATGAATATTGCCAGGTTATGTTCTTTGGAAATTAGCTTATTGATTCTCTTCAACTGGAGGGTGACTTTTTGAGAACACTGATTTCTTACTGACTCCTGGCTCTGCACAGACAGTGAGAGCTGGTGACTGAGATTAAAATTAGGCTGGTAATAAAATTAATAAAAAGCTTTATAACTTTGAAATTTCCATGAAAGTTTCAAATCAAATGTTTTAAAATGAAGTTGTCTGAAGCAGTGCAGGTTTCTATTTGTTTGTGTCACTGGAAGGATACAGCAGATGAGGGCCAAGCTAGGAAGCAATTAAATGTATTAACTACCAGATGAAGGGAGGAAAACCTAAATCCAGGTGGTTTTCCTGCTTCAGGCTGAAGGGTTCATGGAACAGGGAGGGCTTCTTCAAAAGGAGAAGTCTGCCTGGTCAAGACCAGGTCCTGCTGTCCTGCTCAGTCTTGCCATAAATCCAGCTGTACTCCTCATCCAAACTGCAGAGCTCCTGCAGTGAGTCCTGGTGGGAATTCTTGTGCTTCCATCCCTCTCCAACCCAGCTGCAGTTACTGAGGGGTTTCCTGGAGATGTGGGATAGCAGTAGCAAGACATTGTGCCAGAAGTGTGTGTGACCACAGCTGGGCTGACACAGCTTATTTGTGTGGTTGTTCTGTGCTTTTTCACGTCACGGTGCCCCTGAGAAGGAAGCTTTGTCCACCTTTTGGTCACGTGGAAAGTTGTCAGAGGCCGCGACAAATATGAGACTCGTAAATGAAATGCTTCATTTGGCAGTAATTCGGCAAACCTGCATCATTCCTGTGCTTCAAGGGTTACAAGTCAAGCAGTTTTTAGCAAGCTGCTAATCTGCTGTGCTTGCTCTATAGTTATAGTTGCTTGCTGTCCCAGGAGTTTCCAGCAAATGCTCATACAATCTGATTAACATGGTTCACATACAAAGGGCGCTGGCCTGGGGACTACCACGTCTCATTAATGGAAATGAATTTTTCATGCCATGGCTGCTATGTCTG
Source organism: Bombycilla garrulus (assembly GCA_013400315.1). Lineage (NCBI taxonomy): Eukaryota > Metazoa > Chordata > Aves > Passeriformes > Bombycillidae > Bombycilla > Bombycilla garrulus. The sequence goes on from VXBU01001756.1 coordinate 2,974,198, forward strand.
TGTGTTAAAACTTTTCATTTCTTTTTCCAATTCTGTCTCTTTTCTGTATTGTATTTTTTTTAAGCAAAAATGTCTGTAAGAATTTTAACAACTGGTTATATTACAGGTCTGAGAGTTTTTATTTTTGCATAGTGATGTTATTTTTACTAAGAAACAGATGTATTGGCAGCAGAGGAAAGAAAAGGAGTGCAATGGCATACATTTGTGTTTATATTGAACCCTTTAGCTGATTGAATGCTTGATGAGTTCAGCTTAAGGATGAGGTGACTCGATCTGTTCTTGGCAGCAGTCCTGCTTTGTGTGGGAGGTTGGAGCAGGTGACCCTGTGAGGTCCCTGCCAGCCAACATTTTCATGATTCTGTGAATTGTCAACTTTTCAGTGTAACTTTCCAGAATTAATTCCAGTATTGTAATTGGTCTATCATCCCATCTTTTTAAGAGGCTGAAACGTGTTCTACTGTGACATGAATATGGACACGTTCTGGTTTATAGCTGAAAGCAGGGACAGAAGGTTTAGAGTTCTCCTAGCACTGTTCCTTGAGCTGTTTTGGATTAATGGTGCTTTATAAAGAAAACTGGAGAGGAAGCAATAGTACATATTAAGCCAGTATGCAAAATATGCTCTGTGACTGGTCATCCACAGCTGCCTTCCTGTGGCATTTAACAGTTTTTGCTGTCAGCAGATTGTTATTTTCTGATTATCGTTACTCTGTTGAAAGTTTCCAAACATCACTGGCTCTCTTGTCCAGGGTGTGGCCGTGGGTATCCAGCATCTTGCAGGATCCCCAGCCCACATTTAGCTGATGGTGTAGAGCTGAATTAGCAGAACCCATCAGCCCTTCTGTTGATGCTCTGTTCCCACTCCAGAAGGGAATTGCTGCAATACCTCTAAGCATCCGTTATATGGTTTATAGCCTCCTTTAGCTCAGTGTACTAAGCTGTATGTTTCTGGAATATGTCCTCTTTGTTCTTGTCATAATGCACACTTTGCTTCTCTTCAGCTACTAATGTCTCTAAATCAAAAAGTTCTACAGCATAAACAATTCAGCTGTAATAGCTATGCACAACCCTGGCCAAGTATAAAGAAGGTTTATGAGAAGTCTTTCCTCTACAGTCGCTGATCTGTTTATTTTAGATTATAAGGTGTGTGTCTTCTGTAAGTGGTCAAGAAGTGCAATGGTTGCTTTTTAAGAGGTTCTTCCTTGAGAAATGTGTATAGACTAACAGTATTAATAAGCTCAGTCTACTGGCAGTCTGTGAGAAGTTGTGCATCGATGGAAGTTTGACTGTCAACTTGAGTGTGTCAAAAATGGCCAGATCAGGCTGAGACTGAGAACTGAGGTAGGCTTTAGGATAATGAGTTCTTTAGGATAATGGACTTCTCCAGTTTATTTCTTGCAATGCCCTCATCTCCATACAGCACGGCAAGGCTGAGAGATTTCTCTAGATAATGACTGGGAGCCCATCAAGGTGAGGCTGAAGATTAAACCATAGGCTGTGCCTCTTCTCCCAAAGATGTGGTCACAGCTGGGTAGGACTTGGCTGATAACAGCATCAGACTGGGCTGCTTTTGTGGCTTTGTTCCAGAAGGGCTTAAGTAACAGTGTGAAATTCTTCTGGAGAGCCACTGAAAGCACAGACACTACTCATGGGTGAAGCTTTACATGTAGATGTACTTCATCACAGATCTTAAACCTGTGGCTGAACTGCCAGAAGCTGCTAGGTGTGCAGAGGGCACGGCAGAAAGAGGGGGTGCTTCCTTTAATTTTTATCCTCAGGAATCCAGTGAGGATTCCTTTGTTGACCTGAACTAACACATCTCAGATTTTCTTTTTAAGAGAAATCTTAAACTCATTTCAGTGTGTAGACATCGGCGGATTCAGGATGCCGAATGTCACACTATGTTGACTATGTGTGAAAAAACCATGTTCTGATAAATTCACAGAGTTGTACACCATGCAAAATTACACCTCCAGGCAGAATCAAATGACCAAACTCTGACATTTCTCAAACTTGACAGCTTATTTCATTGGAGATTTAGGAAAAAAAAAAAGGTCAAAGGACACCAAACATATTACTGCTCTACTCCGCCTATAGCTATAGCAACACTAAATCTTCTAATATTACATCTTGGGGCAAATGAAGGGTTTCTCATTTAGGCCCTAGAAGCAAGAGTAAACAAGGCTTAGGAAGAACAGCTGAGGGATTGGTGTTGTTTGGAGAAAAGGAGCCTTAGGGGAGACCTTATCTTCTCTACAACTCCCTGAAAGGAGGATTAGCAGGCTGGGTCGGTCTCCTCTCTCAGGTAACAAGTGGTGAGAGAGGAAAAAGTGACTTTAAGCTGCACCAGAGAAGGTTTAGATTGGATATAAGGAAAAATTTCTTCACTGAAAGCCCAGGGCAGTGATGGAGCCACCACGCCGGAGGTATTTACAAGCTGTGTAGTTGTGGCACTTGGGGACAAGCTGCAGTGGTGGCCTTGGCAGTGCTGGGTTAGCGGCTGGACTCGGTGCCCTTACAGATCTTTCCCACTCTCACCAAGGCTGTGATTGTGCCGTTGCAGAGATGATGTGCAGGGTTGCTGCAGCCCATTGGCTCCAGCAAATGTCCCCTCTCCTCGCCAGGAGCAGCCTCGGGGCTGGTGGTGCCCGAACAGCTCGATTGCCTCCTGACAGGAGTCTGGGGCGGCCTGCGCCTCGGCAGGTGTGCAGGGCACAGAAATGTGCTTTCATAAACACCGGCTCATCTTGGGTTGCGGTAGCAGTTGCCACGGCAACATCACTCTGTATACTTGAGCTTTAACATTTGAGAGTTCACCCAGAAAATAAATTTGGCGTGATTATGAAGTACACTTGCTTGTTTTCTGAATTCTTTGGATACAGATCGTTGAAAAGAGCAGAAAATTATGTTACTGCCTTTCTGTTTTCTGCCATAAACCATGCACAGAATCATTAAAGCTGTCATCTATCAAAATATAGTAAAATTCCAATAAAGCTAAATTGTAAATGTTGCCATCTTCAGCTCCATAATATATTATTTTTAAGGGCTCCCTGTCATTGTTGAACTTGATAAAACTGAGTAAAACCCCACGGAGGAAGAAATGAGAAAAAAAATCTAGAAAATGTACTCTTGAAGTAAGGATTCAATTTTTTATACAAGTACTGACCTATTTTTCTACAGCAAGTTAGAATAGCGCAGGATGGTGACAGCAGGGACATTTTTGTGTGTGTCTATCAGTATTTTGAATGTATCATTTAAAGTCTGGTTTTATCAAAAAATTACTCTTGACATGAGACATTAGGGCTTCATATTTCCTCTGTATCTCTGATTTCCATGTGAAATATTGCTAATAGGAATATTTGTCTTCTGTAACCAGCCAAGTTTGAGAAATTGATCCTAAACTCTGAGAACTGGAGCACTTGGAACAGATTTCCCAGAAAAGGGTGTGGAGTCTCCTTCACTGGAGATCCCCCAGAACCATCTGGATGCAATCTTGTGCTGTGTCCTCTGAGATGACCCTGCTGGGGCAGCAAGGCTGGACCAGTTTTAGGTAAAATTATATCCCAAATGGTCCACAGTCATCAGCTTGTTTCTGAGTTGAGTTTCTTTTTCATTTTTTGTTTTTTTTTTGTTTTTTTTTTCTTTTTATTTGGTTTAATTTGTTTGCTTTTCTTTCCCCAAACAGAATGTGTTAATATTTTCACTGCAATGTTTTATCAGTGATTGTTTAGATCAGGAGTGGAGTTGATGCCTATAATGAGGTTAGATTCCTGTTTTTCTTGTTTGTAGCTCATCCATAAAAGCGACCTTTTGGTTTTCTTGTGTTTGTTTTTGTTGTTAGTTGGCTGGTTGGTTTTGGTGTTGGCTTTTTGTATTTTTTTTCTGGTTTGTGGTTTTTTTGTTCTTTCCAGGAGTTCAAACCACACAGTATTTTGCAATGTTGGTTTGCATCTTTTGAAGTATAGCAGATTTCCACTAGCACACTGTATTACAATGTAGTAGCTTGCAAGTGTACAGCTTCCAAGTTTTCAAAATTAAAATGACTTAATTTTTTAAATAATAATTTAAGTAGGATTGACTGTAATTAAAGAGAAAAAAGAGTTTGAAAAATATCAAAGTGAAATGTGCCCAATCCAAACACTGGCAACATAAAAATTTCCGAAGCAGAAATGAGTCATATAAAATTAACTTTCTTAAGAACTGCTATGGCCTGTTAGTACAGCTACTGCTGTCAGCATTTTCAAGTTAAACACCATTTACAATTATTTTATTTCACATCAAATTCAACTATAAGGTTAAATGCAAATGCCCCAATAATAGTTTTTGTCCTGGTAAAGCTTTGTGTTTTATTTCTTTCAGAGGCAATTATAGCGTCTGGGGGAATGTAATGCAAAATGTATTATTGATGAAACCTTGAAGTTGGAAAAACACATCTATGCAGGCAAACTGGATATTAGGTTAGTGTACAGATAGTCTGAGGAGAAATGGGGAAAGGGAAAGACTGATGTTTTGAAAGAGCTTTGGGTGGGATGGACAGGAGCTCGGGCAGGGTTTTGGGAAGGTGAATGGTGGGGAGGTGGTTTGGGCAGGAGGATTTAGGTGGTGGGGCTGGGGCCTGGTGCAAATGAGCAGAGATGTGGGACAGAATTTCTTCCCCTTACACCCAGTTTAAGATCGGTGTGTAAACACCCATACACAGCACATCCCAACTGGCCCTGGCAGTTCTGATTCGCCATCTGCTTCTTTGCTTTGAGAAACATTGAAATCCTATCCAGTGCCCTTCCCGAGGAGAACAGCAGGATCTGAGTGTTGATTCCAGTGGAAAAATGAGTGATTAATTCATGAACTAAGAAACTGGAGTGTGTTTGTGTGGCTTCTTTCTCCTTGTTTGGCATTGTCATCCTGATGTTTGCAAATGAGCAAACAGAGTGAACAGTGGGAAAACGGAGCTTTTCCCACCCTTATGGGAGGGAAGAGCTGTCCTGGAAGCAAAGCAAAGTCAGCAGCACAGCACGTCCCACAGGAAATGCACAGCCTCCCTAACAGAGCCATTTATACTGATCTGATTGCACTGCAGTTTTAATAAACCTCCTTGGTAGACTGCATATATCACAGATGCTGTTAGCTCCTATAAGGTCAGTAAATATATCTGAGTTTAGTTTCAGGCAAATAGGAATTTGCAAACTAAACGTGTCAGAGAATGGGAAAGATCTCTGTTAGTAGTGCATGCCCAGCATATGAGAGACCATCTGAGACTGCCTTTTAGTTAGCTGATACTCATCTGCTGAAGAAGGAGCTTTCTGCAATCTTTCTGTGAGCCCCAGGAATTCAGAGATTCTGAAAAGGCAGCAGGCAAATATATCCATGTACCTTCGCACATCTGGATAGCCCAGGATGTTAAAGCTCAGTTGGCTGATGCATTTGATTGTAGGCAAATTAACTCTTGTTCCATCTGGACATCATCGTGCACAAGTCTTATCAGTCAGGGTGCACACAGACCCTGCTCTGCCACATGGTCGTCCTTTGTCTTGATATTAATGGTGTCCTGGTCCACATGGCTGATTGTGATATAATAAAATCAGTGAGAGATTTTGAAGAGGTTAAGTACTCTGTGTCATTCATCTGTGCCAAAAAGGACTTACTAATGAAGAGACAGCTTTAGATTCAACTTAGCTGTGTTTTACTGACCTTTCTCCAGTCTGGTCTCTCTGTTATTTCTGCTACAACGCTGCTTAGCCTTTCAGGTTGCGTTCATCTTCAGTGAAATGTGAACAACTGGTAAGTTTTGTCATTTGTTTTTATGTGGTGTCTCTATGGAGTGACAAGGTACTTAATTGTCCTACTGTAACTGATCTGCTTGCCAAACCCATATCCCAAAGCTTAGGGAAGGGAGAAATCATTACTGCTCAAAATTAAGGCAGCGGTGATGGAAATATCACATTATTATTTTTGAATTACAGGGTAGTGTAATGTTGCTGTTGACAAGGTTATCATAATCTCTTCTGCAAACAAGTTTTGTCAGGGATTTTTAACTCTGGAGAAATTTGTCTAGGCCTGAAACTTGGCATCATCTTGTTTAACAAAGTACTAATTTGTTGTCATACATACTTTAAAGCCTTGCAAGTGCAGCGCGTGTTGAGTTCCATGATAAACACAGCTATTGGCCCTTTAAACAGGTGATAGTACATCCACTTCGGGGGTTTGCTTAGGCACAAACGGATTGCAAGGACTTACTGGAAAAAACACTCTGTATAGAAGATACTGAGGAGAAAATAAAAATTAAAGACCCCTTAAAAATGAGGTGAGCCAACAACCCTGGAAATGTGGATTTATGACTATACAAAGAGGCCACAATGCTTTTAGGAGAATTCCGGGGTGAATTTTGCCTTTGCAGTGCAGAGCACTAAGTGGCCTGAGAAGGGCTCGCTGTGGGCAGCCCCTTAACGCTGCCACACTTCCCGCTGGGCATGGGCCTGCTAATTGTCTCAGCTATTTATGAGCTGCATTTAACAACTGCAGCACCAGTCACAAACAATTTACAGTAGCGTGTTCACGTTGCTTTTTCCTTGTTGGTTTCATAAAATGTTCATGTAAACTCACCTTGCTGTTATGGAGGTTTCTCTTATGGAGGGTAGCAAGACCTTTAATGAAGATCGCATTCTGTAGTTTTCAAAAGCTTTGCTGATAAGGGACTGAAGCAGGGAAAGTTGTCAAGAAAAGAAGTTTCTGGTGGCTCCGTAGCAAGATGTTCGTATCAGGCAGGATGTAAATGTGTTATTTTTAAGGTCAAAGCACAGGCAGAGAGCTTTGAAATGGGCTCGTTAAGGCAATAATGATCTGATAAAGCTGACTCTCCTGATTTCTTGTGTACTGTTAATTGAAAGGATATTTAGCTTTGGTTTGATACCTCTTTATAAACATTCTCCTCACAAATCAGTGGAAGTATAGACATGTACATCAGCTTTATTGGTCATCAGCTTGGCTCTGTCCAGTATTCAAGAGTTTATGATCCCTTTTGCTGTCCCTATAGAGTGGCTTTAAAGCTCACTTGGTGCATATTCCGACTTCTGGCATTTTGCAGTTGCTCTTTTATCTTTATAATAAAACATGTATTTAACAACAATTAAATGTTGTAACAGCTTGCTGGCAGATGGGGTGAATTTTCTATCTCCTGAAGTTTTCAAAAATGTCTTTCAAAAATATGTTCATTTTCTGGTCTGTGTTATAGAGAAGACTGAACTAGGGTAGTGTAGTGTTTTTTCTCAACTTTTTTTTTTTATTTCTATTATCTTTTTTTTTTCACAATTCACTGTTACTGGGAATATGTAGTGTTTTCTTTCTCATTCCAATTCCAAGGCAAAACTACATTTAATACATCATGTTTAAGTCATGCCTATTTCCTTAACCAGCTAAATACCAGATACAAAGTAGAACAGGTGATACAGATTGCATGGTGATCTGTGCCTTGAGAACCAGGAGACCCCTTTGTAAAATTACTTTTGGAATGGTTAAATGCAGTGCAGGCCCTGATCTCAGATACTTCAATGTGAGTTGTGCTGTGTCCTTAGACTGAAACAATGAGCTTAGAAATAGGAGTGGAAAAAGTGAAGTTAATAACTGCAGCTACTCTTGCATTCTTTGCATCCTTTAACTAAAGGACCTGTGTTGCTAATAAGATCCCATACTCCAAAGACTGGTCTCAAATATAAAACTGAATTGAATATTGATTTTTTTATTTTAGGTCGTTTAGCTGCTTGTGTTTTTGTTCGTTTTTGGTTTGTCGTTTTGTTTTTATTTTCTGAAGTGAGGAAACTGATTTTGGTGCTTTGAATGAAAATTGACTTGCTGAGATGCTAAGCTGTGGAATGGGGTTACTTCTCATCTGCATAATAACCATTAATAACCATTTCAGGAAATTTCATAGGAATTTTTATTATGCATTTATATGTAGATTTAAATAACCTTTATTAATACACTCCATTGAACAATAACACACTTTTTAATATCATAAATACAGGGAAAACTTAACTACTACAGATAGGCAATGATCAACATTTATAAGCTCAGCAAGATTAATATTTGCCGTGAAACTGCATCTGAAAAACTGCCTTAATTCTGGTTTATGGCTAGTACTGTAGTAATCTGCCAAGGGCTTACTTAGTTGGCTAAAACAGTTTGTTAAATGACTTCAGGAATTCTAGAGCCAAAATTATGAATTTATGAAATGCAGTGATGATTTGCTTTGCTTTAAAGGACAAAACATCAGTCTTCAATTTCTAATAAAAAGCAATCTGAAGTGGAGTTGGAAAGATGAGGTTGTTGGGCAGTTGATATTACCTAGCAGTGATCTCTGCCACTGATGGTTTTCAAATTAATCCTTCCACTACCAGAAGAAGAGACGGAGTGAAAAGGCAGATAAATAGCTTGAAAATGAGTTATCTCAATTTTCCAAAAAAATATTGACACATGGTGTGATGTCCAGTTGGTGCTTGGCAGGAAGCTCAGTGCAGCAGGCATCATTTCTGGGGCTAGCATTATTAAATATCTTCCTGAACAACCTGAATGGAGAGGCAGAGTGCTCCCCTGGGAGACCCCAAGGTGATTCCCAACCGTGGGGATTGTGGTGGTGATGTTCAGGGGATCCTTTACAAACCTGAGGGCTGGGCTAACAAAGTCCACACCGGGCAGCCACAGCAGCTTTGCCCTGTTTGACTTTGTAGCTGTTTGTGGACTCCGCTGGAATTCCAAGACTAAATTTGTAATTGTTATTTAAATAAATAATGCAGGCTTTCACACTAATTTAAGAGGCTTTAGTTCAGCTCACTCCGAACTCTGTTGCTCCTGCTGCATATGGAAGAGTTTGGAGTGCAGGGGGAGAATTGATTTTCAAAGGGACGGGAATGGTGAACGTGTGGGCTCTCTTGACTGTTCCCAGGCTGTCTGACAGTTATAGGTGAGGGATATTTATATGGCTGTAGGGGGAATATAGGAACTGTAAATTGGTATTGTATAGAGGCAGATAGCCTTTCAGGGGACAATAGGCTGTTTCATTATTTTGGAGCTTGCAGGTGGTTTGCTCTCTTCAGAGAGCTTCAAAAAGCTGAATTCCACTTTGCCATTACAGTGGGTTCCTCTATTATGTGGTAATGCCATTTGGAGGTGAATCTTGGAGAGTGAAAATGCCTTAAAACATAAAAATGGAGTGATAATGTAGTGTTGTAGGTGTCAGTCTAGTGTTCATCACTCTGAGAGCTTTTATATCTTTATCCTAATTTTATTCTAATTGAGAAGTGAGTCTGATGTTTGAAAAGCCCTAAATCACAGATGCTTATGTGTTGGATTGGCTATTGTCAGTCTGGGGGAAAAGGCAACTTGTTGTTGCAGTGTGTCAAAAATGATTTGTTGAAAATTGACTTTGAGTGTTTGTACTGGAGGTCAGAGTTTCCTTTAGAGGGCTTCTACTTCCACAGAAATATCTAGAAGTGCCACAGTTATGTCTTGCTATTAAAAGAATGATTTTGTTACAAATACTTACCTGGCAGTGCTTTTGAGTCATTAAAATGGGAAAAATAAGTGGAGCAAAACAGCTGGGACAATTTCTAAGTAAATTCATCAGTCATTCAGGAACTATGCATTTAAAATACCTATAAATAATAGAATGCTCCATCTAAATGGAAGCCTTTTATTGATATGTAAGTACAGTGTCACCCTGAAGTTTCTTTTTTAATTTATCATTTCCTTGTGTTTAGAATCAGATCAGGCAATTTATATTATTTCCAGCTTTTCAACTTTATTTTAGCAGCATTATTTTGTATGGTGTGTGAAATGAAATTGTTGCACACAGTTGTTAAGCTTTAAAATTACTTTCAGGTAACAAATAATTGTTTTGGAAACTCTGAGCCTTCACTCAATTTTTTAATATTATCTCGAGAACTGACAAAATAATTGGATAATTTCAGTGGTTTGCCATTGGCACTTTTAAATTCATTTTATTCATATTCTTACAGTGTATTTCCCATGGTGATGTTCATGGTACTGCTCATCCTACAAAAGACAGGACAGTGGAAATGGGGAGAGTGAAATACTGAGAACCCAGTTTTTGGGCCTCATTGTCTGTTACATTCTCTCAGGTTTGCAAAGAATAAATAAACTGTTTATGCGTGCATATAGAAACAAACATTTAGGCTTTAAATTTTGTTTTACCAGATAAAAAGATGGCCTATCACAAAGTGAATGCAGACCAGAGAGCACAGGGGCACTCTCCATACCTTGACAGCGATGAGCTCCAGGCCACAGCGTTGGAGCTGGAGTGGGACATGGAGAAGGAGCTGGAGGAGCCTGGCTTTGACCATTTCCGACTGGACAGTGCAGCCCAGCACCAGCTGGGGAACTCTCAGAGCCCTGACCTCGACCTGGAGCCCATCCAGCCTTCCTCTTCCCCAAAGGGCAGGTTCCAGAGGCTGCAGGAGGACCCCGACTACATCTCCCACTACACAAGACAGGCACCAAAGAGCAACCGCTGCAGCTTTTTTCGGATACTGAAAGTATTTTGCACTGCGTTGATTCTATTTATTTTTGGAATTGTCATAGGATATTATGCACGCAAGAAATGCCCTTCTCCCCCAACATCTCAAGAACCAAATAATCCTCATATCCACCATGAAATTCTCCAGGAAATCAAAGCTGAAAATATTCAACGGATTTACAGGTATGTACCTTGGCAGGGTTTTTGGTCTAAATTCTCTCAGTGCCACTGTTTAGTCTTCACCTGATTTTTTTTTTTTTTAAATGTGGAATCTTATTTACAAATCCTGACATTTTTTTTATGTTCTGTTATATCATGACGCCTGGGAGCTGTTCATAAGCGTATACAAAATTCATTTCTTAATAATGCAAATTTGTGCTAATCGTAATAGGTTTTGCTTTAATAACGTTCTATTGCTAAATGTATTATCATCTTTAATGTAAATGAATTGAAAAACACAGATAATTCAAATTGAATTGAAATATAGACAATAGAACAGCTGTCCTAAATCCAGCTGGCTGCCAAATAACGCTATTGAAAAGCAAGGTTGATATGATATTTTGTAATATTTGGTGCTTTAAGAAATCCCCATCTAATTTTTGGCACAAAAGTGAACTCTGGTGTTTTTCCTCTATATGGTAAGTTAAACCTTTATTCTGTATGGATTTGGGAATGGCAAAGTTGACCTTTGCACTCTGAAAGATGGTGATTTGTCTGTTTCTTTATTCTTTATTACCTGTTTTAAGAATGTAATTTTTTTGTAAAATACCTGGGTTTGACTGGGTTTGATTTTATTCTTTTTTCAATGTGTAATCCTTTCACTGCTTTGACAGTCTATGCAGGATGTTTGTATCAGAGTACAATCACTTTTCTGTAGCAGCAAGTGTGGAAGAAAACAGGTTTTCCTGCCAGCTTTTGAAAGTTACTCTATATGGGATGGGGAGATCAGCTTATTTTTGGCTTCTGGAATGCAAAGTTCCTTTTTCATGTTAAAGGTAATGCTTTGTAGATTTTTTGATCAGTATCGGTTCAGAAGCAGCAGAACTCCCATACCTGAAGTTAGAAAGAGATGGTTGTCATGGTCATCCAAAGAGGTGTTACTGAGTAGATCAGAAATACATCAAAAGTACCCACAGGGGTATTCTAACAATATTTGTCTTTTATGATCTTTGCTAAGCCAAGTCTTAAATTCTGTAGCGGGTTAATACCATGTTTTGAGCCAACACTGTTATTAAATTCAAGAGAAAAAGTAAATATGAAGAGTTTCATGTCAGTTTTCATACTGAACTGATTCTACTTCATAGTAATCCAGTTGTTTTCATAATGGGAAAGGGTACAGGTCATGAAAAATGTTGATTTTTAATGTAAAAGATAACTTCTTTGTCTTTCAGAGAGTAAATTGAACTGAATTCTGTCATTAGGCTTCATCACAACCAAAGTATTGGAGTAAACTAAGCCCCAAGGTTGGGTATTACACAAACTACAGCAAGTTGCTGAGATATCAGTCAGACTCAGGATAATACTTCAGTACTTTGTGTTTGGGGACTGGAAATCACTTGCCATTCTATTACTTCAAAGGGTGGTTTAAAACCATCCCTTTTCAAACCCCTCATCACTTATCAAATGATTTCAGCTTGCTATTAGGATACTAGAATCTGAATTTTAGGTAAAATGAATTATATAAATACTTTGAAACTTTGGTGGCTCCCATCCTATAACATAATTCTTAATATTTGTTTGGGTTTCTTTTCTATTTAATAGTATGGTTTCAGTAAAAGCAGTTGAATATTAATTCAGCTACCTATCAATTCTGTATAAAAATATATAATCAATGCTTTTAGTATACTGCATTACCTACAAGGTTTTTCCTAACCCAGTATTTTGGTCTGAGACAGCTTTTGTACCTTGCTGTGTTCAGTTGCTTTCCCTCAACATCTGTTTGGCAGAAGTCAGAGTGACTGCAATGAAACCTGGGTGTGTGTAGGCCTATGAGTACAGAACATGCAACATATGTTGCTTGGGAAAAAAAGAAAAAAAACAAATAAAAAGCCCAAACCTGACAAAATCAATATATGTTGTTGGAAAACTTCCTTCAGTAAAATACTTTGAGTTACTAGGAATAAGTGGCAGCTGCTTAGCTTGCAATTTCTAAATGTTACTGAGCATGACATTAATTTAATTTTCGTTGTTTACTCCTTAGATCAGTCTCAGAAGGTATGGGAGTTTGCTAACAGTCCTGCAGAGGAATTAGGAGGAAAAAAAAACTGTTTAAGAGACACAGAGGTGCCAATCATAGTGCTAGAGCAGACATCACCTTAATGTGCTTGAATGAAGGTCTAGGGGGGAGCTTTCTGTTGGGATGGGATGAAGCTTTGAGGATTTGACCCTTTGCACTTCTAAAGAGGTGGCAGAAATGCTCCAGGGAAGGAGTTCTCTTGTGATGGTTTTGTTTGGGTTTGCACTGGGTTCTGTGTGGCTTGAATGAAGCCTGTCTGCCAATCCCTGTTAAGAATGGAAGTGGTTGAGTCCCCATCCCTGGAGGGATTTAAAGGACGTGTAGATGTGGCATTTAGGGACACGGTTTAGTCACCATGTCACTCAGCAGTGCAGGCTTAATGGTTGGACTCAATCCCAGAGGTGTTTTCCAACCATAACGATTCTGTGATGGTGTAGGATATGTGCAGTTTGTGTTCAGGGGTTGCTGAATTGGAAGATTCAGGTGTTCCTGTGTGGCTCCTCCACTGGAGGCTCCTGGTGAGCTCCTCTTTTGTCATTCCCGTTCTGGCTGTCTGTGTCACCCCAGCTCCATGTTAAGGGTTTGTTGTTTTGGTTTTTTCCCAGCAGACATACCAGACTCAATAATTACTTCCCAAAATTGTACATTTTGGTTATTATCAGATCCACAGGGTTTTTTTAGATATGTCTTCCCATGATTAAAACTGGGATGAGGGCACAGAGAGAAGAATCTTTGCTTTTGTCTCCAGCCAGTCTGCAGAGAAGCTCCTACATTTCGACTCTGCTTTTCATCCTGTGTACTTTCTCACTCAAATGCTTCCTTCACTATAATTTTTTCCCCCTCGAGCAATAGGGAGGTTTAAATCCCTTCATAATACATCCAGTTGTAACTAACTATCCTTTAGAGGCATATCTGTTCCTTATTTCCAGCTGGTAATATCACCTGCAGAATCTTCCAAATCCATCTCTGGCAAGAATTGATTTGTCACTGGTGCCTGCTGCCATCCATAACTTTAGCTTAATTCTTCAAAGGGCTTTGGGAGAGCAGGCAGCAGCTCTCTCCTGTGTGTCATGGCCGAGGAATGAAAGTGCCAGGGCAATGAGAAAAGGACTTTCACTTGTTTTTTTTTTTCCCTCAAAATGAAGTGAGAAGCTTCCATATCCAAGTGTTTTTTGTTCCCTGATCACCTGTAATCAGTGATGTTAAAACCTTGGGGCTTCAAACCTTTTTCCCAGGTAAAGCCTGTGAAATACATACCTGAGGAGCAAAGAGAGCCTGGAACTTCTTGAAAAATTGGAGTTTTGGAGATTTGGACTGAGTGAAATTCACAGTCTGGTGCTTGATGAATTGACTTTGTCCCAGGAATGAGGAATCACAGCAGGAGCAGAGCCTCCTCAGGAAGGGTGTGGGGAAAGGAGGGGGCTGGTGACTGCTCTTCTGGGTAGAGACCCATTTAGTACCTACTCCTGTTAATTAATAAATAACTCCCTGAGCTCTCCATGGCTGCTGGCAGCAGTGTGCTGGCCTAGGCCCTGCTCACTTCACTCATCATCACTTATGTCCCCTGTACACAAATTTTGTTTTTTGTCGCAGCAACAGCTGAAAAGAGCATTGCAAAAAGCAGATCTCAGTGGGAACTCATCCTGTTTCCTCCTGGATATCAGTGTCAGATATTTCTTGTGTTGCTATCAAAAGTGCAGGTGTTAAATCTAGGCTGGGTCTGAAGCCAGTCCTGCTTCATCTTAGGAAATGGATGTTGGTGTATTCCCAGGTAACCAGGAGCTGAGTGAGCTCCCTAGATTTATTTTATTCCCACTGCGGAATCACTTGGGAATCTCTTCATTCACATGGTAATTTTGAATGTGTATTTATAAGTACAAAGCCCCTTTTGAAAGGAGATAAGAGTAATATCAAACAAGGGAAAGTTCCCACTTATCCCCCTGGCACCTCCCCATCGAAGAATGGCTCTGGGAACATGGGGAGGTGTCTTTTGTGGAAGAAAGATGCCCTGTGTGACCCAAGTGCTATCTGTGGAACAGAGACTTGATAAATTTAGGCTTCAGATACCCACTTATGTCAAATATGATTTCTTATTAAAGAAAAAATAGGTTATAGCTGTACTTCAGAAGTGTTAATAGAAAGGCTTGTCTGTTTTATAGACTTCCTTGATTTCGTTCTTTTTTAAAATTTTGTTTCTTTCTCCTTAGATGTAAAAGGGATGCATTATATCTATATAATGAATGAGAAGGATGTAGAAGTTTGATCCTTTTAGGGTCAGCTGCAGCATATGCTTATAATGTTCCTTTTCTTTGTCGAAGAAATGTCTTAGGTTATGGTTTACTTACCATTGAAAGGACAAGTTTCAAGTCCACCATGTGTTTCACTGAGAAAAATTTTTCTTTTCAGTTGATTTTCTTTTAATGGTAACCATAAAAATATATCGATTTTTAGATGTTTGATTTGGGAAATAATTTACAGTAAAATCTGATTTTTTGTATCATAACTGTATCCTTTGTAAATTAAGTACATAGTGTTGCCTTACAATAATTTTCCTAAGCAATGCATGTTTGATTTCCTAGGCAATAAGTGTGATATGTTAATGAATTAGAATCAATAAACTATATTATGCCACATCAGCATAATAAGTAATAAGTCCCTTGATAAATTTACAGTCTGTCACAGCCTAGATGAATGGCTTTAGTCTTGCTGCCGTGCAGTGCCTCGTGTTTTCCATGAAAAAGTGTCACCGGTTTTTGATAGGCTATAAAGTATAAATGAATTTTGCTCTGATCACTTATTTTGGAATTGCATCATCTTACTTATTTTAAAGTTAAAGATTACCTTGCTGGAATTGCCTCACAGTCTTCATAAGAGGAGTGTGGTTTGGGTTTAGAGAGAACCAATTTCCATGGCCATTAGCTGTCTGCTTCTTTACCATCACTGCTTAAAGTGTGGGCCAATTTAGTCCCAATTAGAGCAGCACTTCTGAATGGTGACAAGTGCTACTTTCCCTAATAGATGATGAAATGAGCTGTGCCAGCGTGGCTGAGGGAGTAATTTTCTTTTTAAAGGTCTGGCGTTGCACACTGCTGCCTGTTTGGGGTAACAGAGGGATTGGGGAGGGCCTGGTGATGCCTGGAATCCTTCTGTCAGCTCGGCTGCCCCAGGACATCTTGCTCTCCCCTTTGCCTGTAGGTGTCTGGTGCTGTTTGAAAGGCTCAGATTGTCAAGGGATCATTTCTGTTTCAGGGACAAACTGGAATGGATGGTGAAACATCTGTGGATTTTAAAAACCCATCCATTTTAAGGAACTTTAGATGAGTGATCAGCTCTGTACTTGACTTTACCTGAAAAACAGAAATACTTGAGTGGAGATTTCTGAGCAACTCTGACACTAATGCTGGCTAAAAGGCAGTGCTTAGAAGCTCAAGAGTTATTCACGATGCCATCTATCATTTTTATGGATTTAACCAAACCACATTTTTCCTAACACAAAGAACCTGAAGGAAAAAACAAACCCACAGCCTGCTGAGATGACAACCAGTTTTCATTGTAGCCAATGTGCTTCCGTTTGGTAAATACCATAAGGTGAGGAAGTTGGACAAAGTTATCCTTCACTGTCCAGTCTTACAACTCAATACAAGGAGGATTTTGGCTGGTGGTCACAGGGATGTGCTTATAACAATAGTGAGGAACAAACCTTCCAAAACAAAACCCCCTTAACAATTTAATTAGTGACACATGGACTGTCTCCTAATTGCCTAAACAACTGCAGGAGTTCCTCCTGTCTCTGCTCTGAACTTCCCAGCGTTACAGAGTGCTCAGAGGGTGGATTTTTCCTCAGAGGAGATGGTGGCAGAGGGCATTGCAAAGAGTCTCTAAAATTCCTGAAGCACCAAGCTCTGGCAGAATCCTTTTTAGGATGCATCTCTCATCAGCATCATGTCAGGAGTAAAACTGAAGTCCAGGGATATTCCTGAGATGCAGCCTTTCAGTGGAATCTGCAGTTCCATGGTAGGCTCTTCAACAATGAGTAATTAGTTTCCTGCCTGTACACATAAATCAAATTAACAAAGCCCTGAGGGGAAGGACTTTTCTCAGCCCTTCTTGGTGGTGCTTTGACATGCAGTTCCCGACCATCAGCACCTATGACAGCTATTTGCTGGAAGCCTGATAAGTCGGACTGTTGCTGAATTTAACTAACTGCAATTGTTGTAATGTATTAAGCTACTGTTCGTGCAGCGTTTGTAACTGAAGGCTGCTGTTGAACATTACTCAGGATCGATCAGGGATAATGAAATTGATATTGTCTGAATAATAATCAATTTTAATGGTGGTATTCTGCAGTAGTCTTCTGTTAAGGGGCTTCTATTCTCAGTTCAATTCTCTTTGAAAGCTGATGAGTTTCTGGAATGAAACAAATATGGATTGCTTTGAAAAGCTGGGGCTTTCCCTGGCAATATTGGAACATTTGGAGTGTAAGGCTTTTCAAAATTAAACAAGTTGGCTTTTTTGAATTTCTAGAGTACTGTTTGTGTACAAGAAGTTAAATAATGCCTCCTGCTCTGTGTGTATGTCTGACTTCTCTCTGTCTTAGTAATGGGTAATCTTTAAATACACGTTTTCAAGTCTCATCCTTCATATAAGCTGGTGTTTCCTTTCTCATCCTTCATGTAAGCTGATGTTTCCTTTGGACACATCCAGTTGCCACAAATTTACATGTGTTCCTGTCCAAGTTAAAATACTGACTCGTACTCTGGTTGGTTTACGAGTATTTCTTCAAGGCTGAAAAGGCTGTAATTTTCCGGTAAGATGGAATTTTCTCTTTCCATTCTTTTTTTCCTGTTTAGAGAAACATAAAACTTGAAAAGTGAATTGAAATGTCACTATCAAAACAGAGTGTTCAAATAGCTCAGAAGCAAAATTGTTTGGAAATCTTTTTTCTTGGAGACCTAATGATTTTTTTTCTATTTGGGGAATTTGGGGTGTGTGTGCTGACAGTTCCCCACAAAGAAATGTCTGGGGCTTCACCAACTTAATGTCTTTATTTCTCTTTTGTGAAAATTTGTTACTTAACGGAGTAGAGAAGATAACAGAAACAAAAAGTAGCATTAAAAATAACACTTTAAGATCTTTTTTTACTTTTTTTTTAAATAGGTCCTCAACCTTCATTAGCCATATGGGTAATTAAGTGGGCTGTAGGAGGCCTCAGAAGAAAGGTCACAATTGCTGAAAGGGTCAGTACCCCATCACAGATTGACTTCTCTCCAGGAAATTTGGGAAAGTTCTAAAGAAGGGAGTTTGCAATAATGGTAGTATTTTACTGAGATCAGAATCTAGAGAAAGAAAGTGATTTGGAATGTCCTGCCTGTGGCAGTTGGGACATGGCTGCAGACCCCTGCAGTAATCCTCTGTTGTGATACAGAATTGATGAAATGGTCAGAATTTTGAAGCACATTACCTTGACTCGGCAGTCCAGTACCAGTGTGATGATCCAGGCAATGTCACATTTTGCTGCTGCTTCAGGTGACTCACAGAAGCCCACAGACTGGAGAAGACTTAATCAAAATTTGGGGAGGGGAGACAGTGAGAAGAGGAATCAATAGTTAAGAATGTGTAAGGAGTCCATGAAAATGTCAGTGTGCCTTTGATGGACATTGTTTTCTTGGTTCCAGCAGGGCAGCTGTGCTTTAGCAGAGAGCTCAGGTATCCACAGTTACAATTGTGGCCAGGCTGGAAGGTGTTCCCAGTGCTTCTGGAATCTGTTTCCTGTCCAAGGCTCTGTGAGGCAGGGCTGATGCAGTGCAGATTGAGAGCATTTAATTATTGAAATAGTTGGCTGGGTGCTATTGCTGAGTAAAAGGTGGTAGCTCTGGGAAGTCACTTGTTTCATGGTCATTTGTTAGTAATCGTTATTGAATGCTTTTATTTTTAATAAATGCCAGCCTGGGTGATGGGCCTTGTGATGTGCATTATTAAATAAATAGGCAGGCTTCAAAAAGGGCCGTACAGGTCGTGAACAAAGTTTCTGTTCCCTGTCAACTATTTAGGGAACGAAGCAAGGAGCTGAATTATTCATAACGTGCTTAGTGCAAGGCAAATGGAACTTGCTGCTGTGTTGCTAGCAGTGCAAATAGTGACCTAAAATATACAAATGGTTTTCTTCTATGTTATAATGCCTTCTTTTCTTTACTAATATTTCTGGAAACTATTTAAGAAAATTAAACCGTGTGACAAAAAAAAAAAAGTTAAATGTGCATGGTTCCTCAGGATCCTGGCACAGACCCTGCAGGGGATATTGTTTCTAAATTATTCAGTTTATGTGCTAAGAAGATAGATAAGGCATGGTGTTAATACAGGTATTCATTTTGTTCTTGTGGAAAACATGTGGGTTTAAAAAAAAAAAAACCAAAAAAAACCCACAACCAAAGAAACTTTTGCAAAGGCTGTTTCCTACAGACAGAAACATATCTATTTGTATAGCTGTCCATTTCTATATGGGGTTCTGTGCCTATGTGAATACATTGGTGTAATTTTGCATAATGGTTGAAGGTCTGTCCTTTCCACAGCACTTCTTAAAGCTGTCGTATATTCCAGTGCTTGGCACTACTGCTCCCTGTGGTCAGGGCTGAAGCCTGGTTGCCTTCTAATCCCAGAGCCCGAAGTACTTCTTGTGTTCAAAGTTCCTTTGAAGTGGTAAAAACCATGATGTCTGTGTTTTAAATGCCCAGAGAGCTATTAGGGACCCAGTCGTTATATATGAGTATAGTTCGGGGGGTTTATCTTGTTCACATCGACATAAGTATTATATAGAATGTAAGATGAAGTTAGTTGATTACCGTGCAGCAGTATTTCCACACAAAAATAGATACCTGGGGAAGAATCCAGCATTAAATTACAAGTGAGAGTACACAGCACAGACAAGCTGATTAATGGAACTAAATCCTTTATGGCTTTGTTCTGTTGTTGGATGTTCTTTACCCAACCTGTTGTAGGCTTCAACACCAGTCAAAATATTGTCTGTGGTGTAGAAAAGGTGAGGTGAGATGATTTAGTGATTCCTTTCTATTTCTTTTTCCCCAATCTCTGTTTCATCAGAGCTTGTATCAAAACACACCAAAATGAATAAAATTTGTGACTAACTTTTTGAATTAATGTTTTTTTTTCTCCCTTTCTAACTGAGCTGTTTTTGCTAGGATGCCTGAGAGGGCTTGATATTAGTAGTCTGTCCTGATTAACAAACTGGACTAAACAGGATTTGGGCTCTGGTGGCTGCAGGATCTGGGGTGGAGCCAGGTGCTGTCAAAGAGCTCCTGGAAGGCACAGGGAGCTGTTCATGGCACTTGAACAGGCTGGGCATTTGCTGGGATTTGCAGCTCTTTCCTAGCAAAACTTTTTTTTTTTCTTTCTTTTTTTTTTTTTAAGCAGACTCTGTTAAAACAAGAATCATTTGGTATCACTCTAGAAATACAAAGCTAAATAAATGAAATCCTCCTCTAGTCCTGTGGATTTGGAAATTGGTTTTACATGCTTTGTCACATCCTGCCTGGATTAGTCTAACTCTCTTTCTCCAGTTTTTGCCAGCACTGCCGCCTCAGCAGCCGTGTACAGATCACAGATTCCTGAGGAGGAATGAGGCTCATTGAGGGCTGGGTCTCTCTTCTGCCTCTCTCATTTCCTCCTGACTCAGTGTGTCTTTACATTAAAAAGGTTTCTCTGTGTGGGAAACAGTTAATCAGATCACAATGAGTCATACCAGGATTAAATGGTGGTAGGATTGGATCCCTTCCCCTCAGTTAAATGTAGTTAAGACTGACATTAAAGATCAAATTATCCTATATGGAATTAGGAAAGTGAGAAACTCTTCAGTGACATTCCTGCACAGTGCTGGCCCTGCCTTACTAAGGAGGCCGTGAGGTCCTGCCAGAGGATCCCCAGGGTGCTGCAGAGCTCTGGGTCTCCTTGGTGGAAGGTTCATCCTTGTCCAGCTGGGTTCTCTGCCTCGCCAACACTGGCAAAACTGGTCAATTCCCAAATTGCTTTGGGGGAATGTTGGAATTTTTCCAGCAGCGCTGTGGAATTGGATGTACCAAATCGAAATGCCTTGCTGCTTGGCTGCCTTTCCTCAGGGAGCTTTCCTGCACTGCCTCAGGGAAACCCCAGGGTTCTCCCAGGGCATCTCAGCTGAGCTGGGCACGCTTGTCCCAGCAAAGGGTGTGATGGCCTCAGCATCTGCTGCCTTCTGAGAGACTTCATGGCATCCTCCTTTGCTCATGTGTTTGGTTTCTCCAAAACAGGTGAATCTCTTTGAGATCTGGTCCCGTTTGCACGCTCTTAGACAACAGCAGCTGCCATTCCTTCAGCGCCTGTTAGCATGAGAGGATATTCTTAAATGGTTTTCTTATACACTTGCTCCAAATTTATATTATCCTCCAAAGAATTCAGAATATTTGCACTGAATTTTGGTTATTGAATGACCCAGTCTACCCCAAAAGAATTAACTTCAGCTTTGGTTATATACTGGATCTCCTGGTGCATAAAGACATTTTAACACCTTTTATTTATTGTGTGTTAGACACTGGTTGCTGGCTGCATTATATTATGTGACTCAGTTCAGCAGAGGTAGAAAACAGATTTATCTAAAGATGAGTGTTAAGTGCTTGTTATGTGCTGTTGTGCCACTCGTGAAGAGTGACTTTGGGACAAGAATGGTGATATTCCATCAGTACCTGAAGATCTATTACCCCAAAGGAAAAACAGTTTCTTTTTTCAGGATGAGAGGAAAGCAATTTCATACATAGAGGGATGGCAATAATTGCAATAAGGTTTCCTGTAGCCATACACAAATAGTTTCATTTTTTTATGCCAGATTGTCATACAGGATGCAAATAATGCCTCATAAAACTACTAAAAAGATAACTTAAAAGAAAAAGTGTGACCTTAGCAAGAATTGCAGGGGCAGCTATTCCAGAAGCATCAAAAGTACATTGTACTACTATTTGTAATCCTTTATAGAGATGACTTGATAGTTACAGAGAATTAGTGTTCCTTTCCAGATAGCTAGAAGATGTCTTTATGCTTTTCTTTTTTTTTTTTTTTTTTTTTACAAACAATGTTTTTCCTTCTCCTCAGCTGGGAACGCTTTTAAAGTTTGTTATTCAAGTTTGTTATTAAAGTTTTCCAGGAAAAAACTCTTATTTTATTTTGCCCACACCAGTGTTTGAAACCTTGGAAACATTTGTGTGTGCTCAAGATTGGTTTGTTGTTATTATGGCTGAGAGGGAGCTGATGGATCTCTGTTAGCACGGGTTTGAGACAGTATTTGAACCACCCTGGGAATATGTGAGAAAGCAGTAAAATCAAATGTTTTTTACTTACAGCATTACTTGAACACAAGCTTTGAGAGAGACCACGTTCTGCTAGATATGGAAAATTACAGTGAGTACTTGCTCACAAGTAATGATGTGGCTCTGATTTTATGAAATTGGGGAAAGCTTCGTGGAGAGGTCCTGGTTTGATCTTGAAGGCAATGTAACAAAGTTTTCAGTTACTTTTCCCTATTTACCAGAAGAGTTCCTTCACACAGGAAATACTCTCTCACCAGCCTTGAATACAGGCAAGTGTTAAAGTACAGCATCATCAGATAGTTATCTCTTTAGCTGAAAGAAAAAGCTCAATTATTTAGGGAAAGTGAAGATGGAGTGAAGATAAGAAAAGCTCCTTGATGGTGTTCAATTTGCCTTTCAGAGTGTGTGTTCTATAATAATGTTTTGATTTAATCAAATTCATTATCTGTATTTTATTTTTCCTTAAAGAACAAAAAGTCTAAACAAAAGACAGGCATGAATTATTACACAGATATTATTATGCACTGGGAATGAAAAACTCTGAGCTAATGCTGTTTAGACCCTTCTTTAAAGAAATAATCAAATACATTAAATTAATTTTTCCATGAATATCATGTGAAATTTTTTCTCATCTTCTTATATTAGTAGATCTGAGCAGAAGGGACTAGTTGACTAAATATAGATTCAGCACTTCAGTAATTTAGTAATTCAGTAAATTGCCATGGTTCCAGTCAGAAAGAACTCAAAAAAAACCCCTAATAAAAATAATTTGGAATTAAAATGAGTTGTAAGTATCATTTTAAGCAGTATATTGACAGTCAAGAAAGTGGAGCTGTGTTTCTTAGAGGAGGATGAGGCCACGTGATGAGCTAAGGATATAATCCTTTGTGTCCTTTTTCAGTGTTCCTGAACTTTTCTCCCTGGTTTTGCCACTGAAAGGGAGCCCCTTGACTTTGCAGCTGCCCATGTAATGGTCTAGATATATAACTAATTATTTAACTAATTAGGTCCTCTTTCAGAGCAGATTTAAAAAAATTTAATTATTATTTCTCAGGTTAACTAGTTTGCAATTATTTTCCTGAATTTTCTGGAATTGTTCTGAATTTGCGATTGTATAACTTAGGTCCTTTATTTAAATTTTCATTATTTATAGTTAACAGTGGGAAAATTTTAATATTTTCATATTTAGGTGAGATATCTAGCATGTCATGGCACACCTGAGGAATATGGAATAAAAAACCCCTTTGATTTATTAATTTAACTCATAAATAAATAAAATAATCCTGATTATACATCGTTTCTCAGAGACAAGCCCCAGCAAGATTGAGTTAGGTTATTTATAGTGTTGATAGGCACTTGTTTTTTGAAATCTTTTTTTAAAATAAATACCTCTGTGCATAGAGGGACTAGAATAACTATAGAACATGAATGTATGGATTTTAAAAATCTGGTTTATCTGGTGTCTAGGCTGGGAGCTCTCTGGGGTTGGTGAGTGAATTTATTTGCTCTCTATACAGTGGCTGGTGTTCTGGAGCTTGGCCTCAGATTCCTCTGTTTCAAGCCTCTAAAATGCCAATAACCAGCAGTAACACTGCCTTTGTTTTCCTAAAAATTAATGCCTGCATATGTAGCTTATGCTCCTTAATTTTGCATGCAGCCTTTACCATAATTGCAGAAAATGAGAAAATTGTGAGCACAGAGTTGGAGAGAGGGTGAAGCTACGGCTGCTAAGGAAACCTTAATCGTTGAAGTTCAAGCTAAAAGGCTGAATATTCAGAATTGTATCAGACAGCAACCCCTAGAACTTACTGCGTATGCCATTTAAAAATGATTGGGCACTTCAGTTTAATTTGCTTGAAGGTGAAGAGCTTATGAGACATATTTGAACCTAGAAATAATCCTGACAGCTAATTTTTACATGCGTGAAGAAGTTTTATAGTGGAAACCTTGACTTTTAGTGCTGTAGAGCTGTCATAAAGGCCCTAATGATTTCTGACTTAATTATGTGTCTGAACACTTAGGTTGATACGCGTTCACTGCCCATCAGAGATTCATGTCCGAGTACCAAATACTGGATGCAGGCTTTGGCTATGAAACCTGCTTTGCTTTACCTCTCAGCCTGCACAGCTCTGCTGAGATCTAGCAGACAGATTCTGTTCTTGTGAGTGTTTTACATCTCGTTGAAGCCTCCACTCACACCTCCCCAATTTATAAATAAACTGCATAAGCACTTTAGACCTCACTTGCTACTTGTGTGAAATGCTTTGGGGCAACTGTTAGGAAAAGCCCGTCTGTATTTGTAGCAGCACCCTCTCTGTGCCCATCAGTGTGTTGGGTGAGCGGTTCCCAAAATGTTTTTGCAGCCCTAGGGATTCACAGTGGGCTATTGAGGACGAAAAGAGGAGCTGGACGTTCAGCAGTGCTGGACTGGAGAGATGCTGCAGCAGCAGAGCTGCCCTCCACGTGCCTCTTCTGGGAAAGGGATGTCCTGGGCTGACTGGAGAAACAAAAGAAAGTCTGGCCACATAGGACAGGGCAGGCTCATCTCTCCCTGTCTGTGGAAACAAAGTGGTGAAGGAGTCATTAGCAAATAGAAAGTGGCTTGTTCTTCTTACTTGGTATAAACCTGGTGGTTTAATAGTTAAGGAGAGTGAAATAAAAAAGGTTCAGCATCCAAGCGCTTCAGGCACGTTTATGAAAGATTGTTACCCTTTGGCTACAGTTAATTCCATTTTAAATATGTTTATTTTCACTTAGAAAGTTCAGCTGGAGTTTGGATTGCTTCCCTGCTGAAGATAATTTGATTTCAGATTGCAGCAGTTTAGACATCCATAGACACAAGAAAAATTCTTCCATAAAAGCTGCACTATATGTAAATCATCCTGTTCAGGCAGAGTGTTTGGTGCTAAGATGCCACTTATGTCTTAAGAGTGAATGATTTATGGGTTTGAGATGATATTTTAGGATTCTGCTGCCCATGCCTGTTTTTTAATAGCTCGTGTGTCATCCAGCTGGCATATTCTCTGTCTGTGTGTGAAAGGCAATGTTAAAGTTAAAAGGACTTAATGAACCTGAATTTTCAGACAGAAGCATGTCGTAACATTACTGGTTTTTGTGTCAGACATGCTAAATCTCATCTCAGTTCTCCTTGGGTTGGCAGAAATGTCAGTCCCAGACTGCACCGAGCCTGTTTGGGTATGATGCATTATTTGCTGATGCCGTTTTCTTGTTTACACAAGTGGATTTGCATGGCTTGGTGCTCTAAATATTGGACTGCTGAAAACCACCTGCATCTGCTGAGGTATTGAGACTAAAGCTCTGGAGGCCAGCCAGGTTTCTGCAGTGCTTTTGCTTACGTGGTTGACAGTAACATCTGGTAACGCAGATGTTGAGTTCTGGAGAGCCATAATTATTCTGAGAGCAGGGAGAAGTTGTCACACATAGTTATTATCATGCTACTATCACAGGTATTAGTATCAAAGAGATCATTTTGTTCTTTGCTGACAGCATATGTTTTCTCAGCTTCGGAGATGTGCTAGTTTGATGCCATGGTATATGTAGAGTAAAAATTATCTTCGGCTTTTTAAGCAGTTTGAAGGTTAAAGAAGACCAAAGAGACTGTAAATGCAAAATATTTTGTTTCTTCAGAACACCAGTTTCCCTGAAACTGTAATTGCTGCCAGCATTTCACACTGTGCCCTGGAGCTCCTCATAAATAAGTGGGATGAGGGAATAAGGAAAGTGTTTTAGCTCTGAGCATCTCAGGTGTGTTAGGGTTTTGGTTTTGCTTTGGATTGGTTTTGGGTTCTTTTGGGTTATTTGTAAGTTTGTGTTTTAAAACCCCAGACACATTTTCAGGCACAGGATTATTGGAAGGAATAAGACAGCTGAGATGTTGGGAATTTTTGTATTTACAGAGGTATTACGGAACTAATATTTGAATCTCTGCTAGGGGAGAGATTTAAACTCTACTAACAGAATAATTCTTGAAAATTTAATTCAGTTGGTCAGCTTGATATCAGGAATTAATCTTATTTTTTTAAAAGAGACTTGTTTAATTGAAACAGGAAACAATTGTTACTTCTTGATTTATTTTTTACAGTAAATAGAGAATTTTTATCTAAAGGCTTTGTATTTGAACATCTGCACATTTGAACTGTGTAAATCCTTTCAGTCAGTTTGATGCACAATACAAAGCTTGTTTGCAGTAGTGACATCTAAAAATTACTTAGACATCGCTAGTTTCTAATGTGGTTAGAAACAGAAGTCTACATGAGCCCAATGAAACGTGCTCAAAAATCTCTGCCCTATAAGTTTGTTGTTTCTTTTATCTTACACTTGCATATGACAGGTGTGAAAAGAATTTGAGTAAGAAGGACCAAATGAGTAGGAGTCCCAGGCTAAGAATGTGAAGAACCATGAAGTTCTCTTAGTGTGTTATTCTGCACAGTCTGAATCTGAAATTAGTAGAAGGAATTTTACAATAATCTGAATTTATTCACCATTAGAAATGAGTGAGTTTTTTTCTTTACAACACAACTTTAATCATATTTGACAAAAAATGAGGATTCTTTATTTGAACATCTGAAGTAAGTTAAAATTGTTCCGGTATTTTCCAAATTCATTAGCTTTCCTGTTGGGGTAGCTCTGCAAGTGCTCAGGCAGCCTACAGGACAGTGAGATCACAAACAGGTCGTCATGGAGTTGTTTCTCACATTGCCTTGTTGTGCTGTCCAGACGTTTGCACTTTTAACTTTTGTCCTCAGCTCACATTTTCATTTGAGGTTGCGCTTAGCCCTGGAAGAGCCCTGGGAGCTGCTGACTGTGCTTGACAATCACCAAAATAATGGAACAGTCTTTATCACCTGGGGTCACTCTTATATTCAGGTGGTTTAACCAAGCCCGGTCTGGTTCCTTGCTTTTACACAGTAGTGCCTGTACACTGCTTTGCTTTCTGCTGGCGTTGTGCTCCTCACACAGCCATTTCCTCCTTCACAAGCCACCATTTCCCAGGGTAAGTCGTTTCTGTGGGTTCAAATTGACTTTGGTGGCAGCACTTAGTTATTTTGCCACGTGTTGCATAGGAATGGTTACCCTGAGACACAGCTTTTGTAACTCTAGGATACGGTTTGTTGGTGCAACAAGCGCAAGCGATTTAGCGTCGTTTTCTGCCCTCTGGTTTTACTGCTGCTGGATGAAAAGGGCTGTTTGCTTTTATTCTCCTGTTTTATTTGTTGAGCACTATGTCTTTGAACTGTACTCACACAGTGCACTAGATCAGTGTTCAGTTTCAGATGCTTCTCAGTTTCCCTCGTGTAGCTGCATCAGACCCTGGACAAACTCGGGTCATTTTTGCATCTTCCACAGAATGTTTTTCTCAGGATTGTATAACTCTGTATAGCCGGGGGAATTCCCACGCCACCTTGCTGGCTGGCAGGCCAACACCCTTCTGCCTTGGTCTTTCCAGGTGTTTTCTGCCAGCTTTTTCTCCTGGGAAGTGTGGTGGCCAATTCTTACTCCCTTCCATAAGAGAACAATTACTTGTGATCCTGACCTTCCTGCTGGACATCTCCAGAGGAGCTGTGCTCCTGGGAAAATCTGATTTAGAAAAGAACCAGAGCTCATCAGAGCTTTGTTCTGGCATGGCACTTAGTGCCTTACTAACGATTTTCAAAGTAAAGTAGAAGCTCCTTCTTTGTAAACTTTTCTCTGTGTGCCAGACACCATTTCAAAGCTGTTATTAAAGAGTGGATTTTGCCGGCCTTGCTGCAGCGGGTCTGCAAATTTATCAGTTAGCTTTCCTCAGGGGGATAATTGCCAGATGCTCTCTGATGCTCATTAAACTGGAATCAACATCCCTATAAAATCTATAAAGATGGACTGCAATGCTGCTGCTTCAAACAGGTAAACAAACCCTATTGTCAGCACGAAGACCTGCAGTAGCTGTAGCAGCACAGGAGGCATCTCCATTGCAGTGGGCCTCTGTAGGGGAGAAGAACCCCAAACTAGTGAGGAAAATTAAGATTTCCAAGTTAACAATATTTTTTTTCTACTTGATATATTCATAACTCTTCATACCTACATCACATTGATGATACAGAATATAAAATTCCAGAAAATGTGAATTTATGTTTTTAATGGCAGCAATGTATTTGATACAATGGTAAGTTCTGCCCATTCTTACACATAGCACCATTAGTCTTGGTGTTATGTGTAAGAGAAACAAAAGAGTACTATAGATCATAGCTGTAATTTCTAATTCAGTTAAGGAAGGTGGTTTCTGGGAGTGTGATAGCAGAACAAGCTCTCTTCAAGACAGTTCTTCACTGTCCTCATTGAAATAATGTTCTGGTTTCAGACAAAAATTGGCTAAGAACCTTAAAGCTTAAAATGTAATTAATGCAAGGTTAAATTGTGTCAACAGGAAACACCTTTGAAATATTGTACTTTTCACATGAGAAATTAAGAAAATACTGAAATGTGTATTTCATAATTTAACTATGCCAAATTTTATAAAAGTCTTGGACAGCAACCCATAACTCTGTAATTAATTGAAAACAGCAGCAACAAAAGGGCAAGAAGGTAAACAGGAGACCTTTTCAGCATCATCTGAGCTTTCCCAGTTAAGACTTAGTCCTGCTTCTGAAGATCAATAAACTTCACAGATCAGGCATGTAATTGAAACTGCCTCCTGTTCTGTGCCAGTGCCAAATGCAGCAGAGCATTCTCTGGGAACTCACAGTCAATAATTACAGCTCGCTTAATGGTTGTGTTATGCCTTGAGGTGTTTCTGACTCTTCTGCAAAATAAATCTGGGGTTTTTTTGTCAGGCAAATGCATATTTTCATTAAGCACCTAAACACATAATTCCTTCTTAGATGTTGCCTAGCTGCTCTTCACAATATTTTTATTAAAGGAAAAAATAGTTTTCATCCATAATTTTTGTGATACTTTTGCATAAATGGGGTCTTTAATTGGGTTTAGAGGGCAAAGAGCACAAGTTTCTTGTGGTGGCAGATGTGACATCTCCTGGGCACGTGGCACTTGCGGTGGCCTTTGCACTGACCAGGTCACTGGAAGCCTTGGAGATGCTTCCTTCACAGGAAACTTTTGGCCTCGTGTCACAAGAAGGTTTTGCCCCTTGTAGACTCCAGTATTGCTTTTTAGTCACACAAACCCTTTTCATGTTTGTTGAATCTTTCAGAGCTGGACTTAACCCTGGGTGCTGTTGGCAGCTGTTGATCCATGTAGCTCTTGCAATTATTTCTTTCCAGGACTTTGTTATTTCAGGCTTTATTAATGATACTGATGTAGCTGTTTCCCTGTACTTTTGCTTGAATTGCAGATCATGTAGAGCCGTAATTTAACACAGAACATTATTTAATGAAACAAACCATTTTTTATCGCTGACCTGTTCTGTGCTATTCCTTTAATAAGCAGCTGTTCCCTTTTGAATTTGTAGTGATTGCTTTATTACTGCCGATTTTAAAAAGACAGCATATCTGTCTTCATATTCCATTTAAATTCAGCTTAAATTCAAACAGATTACTTAAAAAGCAGATGAGAAGTTACTGCATATTCAGTTCCTGCAATGAGTGCACAACGTCCAAGAGACTGCTTGTTTTGACAGAAATAACCTTTATACACTCATTTGAAATTTTCTTTAAACTATTTCCTTTTATCAATACACATCAGATTTTTATGGATTTCAGAGGGACTTGATTTTACTTTTTAGTTGATAACTTAATTGCTAAACTACCTTTGGTAATCAATAAATCTGAAAATGAGAAATCTTTTCTTTTCCTTTGTGGCCTTTAGCCACATTGATGTTATTAATTAGAAACAAACAACAACAAAAAAACCAAAACAAAAAAACATTTAGCTTAATGAATCAGCTGTATTCAGGTGAATAACTTAGAAAATTATCAGCAGAACACATCTGTGATAATCAATTGATGTGCTGTCATTTAATATGGACATTTGAAGTTAACATGGTGTGGATAAAACCTGGCTGGGTTGTTGCATATCCTCTTCCAGTTTTACCTCTTTAAATGGGTGTATGTAAGAGTACTATTTTTTTCTGGTTTTAGTGTTAATACCACTTTATTTGAATACACTTATTTAAAACTTTATTTTAATTTTTCTTTTTCCAATATCTAATCAGTGATATTGAATATTGGCAGGTTTAGAAAATTACAGCCTTAGTGAAAGTTCTCTGAAAACGTTTATTCCAGTCTTGCTTTTTTTCTGGAAGACCTCTTAGTCACCAGGAGAGTTTGGGTAATTTATTTTCCCCTGCTTCTTGATTAACTCTGATGATGCCTTTGTGAACTTCATGGGAAACAAAAATAATTTTTTTCTGAATTGAGAGCCATGCTTTTTACGATGACATACTGATATTCCTTAAATTCTTACTTCATTCTCTGTTTTCTCTGGCGCAATTATTAACATTTTTGGTAGACCTTGTGAATTCAATGTGGGGTTTTGGGTGCATTTCTCTTTTTACAGGTGTGTTTTTGAGTTTGTGGTCAGGTGATAATGAATTGAAACCCGGAGCACTGGAAACCACAGCTGTTAAAATCGTAACAGACGTTGATTGTTCAGCTCCTCTTCGATCTCCTGGGTTTGGAAGCTGGAGTCTGGATTTAGCTGGAGTGTCAGATGGAAGACACTAATTTCACCAAGTCCAGGAATAAGGACTGTGTGTGTCAGAGCTTTGATGTGATTGACCTTGAATTCCAAGTGATTCTGGGAGCAAGGGGAAACAATGGTTTTCCCTTATTTTTCTACACAGGGAAAAGCTGATAGAAATTTTGAAAAATTACATTTTGTAGAGTAAAAGGGTGGGTAACACCTTTTTAATAATACTCAGTTGTTATTTCCATTTTTGTTTTTGACCGAAATTGAGACTTTTGCCCACGTTTTGGATCTGTACTGACTGACTCACTAACACATTTTGGGTGTATAAAATTCACTGGACTCATAATTTGGAGTGAGTGGAAATATCGCAATGGAAATCTCTTCATATAAAAGGAAGAAAAGTTTTGTTTCTTCTGGTTGCAGAGTCCTTGGGCTTGCTCAGCTGCAGTTTTGTGAATCTGTGGTGGCGATGCGCTGTCAGCACAGGTGTCATAAAAAGTGAGGCCAAACCTGTCAGACGCACGCGTGGAGGATATATCTGCCTTTGAAACTATCAGTCTGGAGGAGGCTGATAAGACAACCAAAAGTAATCTTGAGTTGAGAAAAGAGAGAGAGAATAGCAGGATTTAAGCTGATAGCAGAGAGGTGAGGTAAGCAAGAAAGCAAATCTTGGGGATGACAGGTTTGTACTTTGGGTGTTAATAAATAACATCCCACCTCACACAACGACGGCTCTCCCTGGTAATTCCAGAGTGACATCCCAGGAGCCCAGGCTGCTCCTGTGTGGCCTTGTCCCCGTTGCTAGCTTTTTGCTCTGCTGGCAGCCTGCTCTCTGGGAGAGGGAAGCAAGGAATGGGAATTTGGGTCGCCCCTCCTGCTGCCTCCCCTTGAGTGCAGGGTCCCTGCCTTTGCAGAGGGAGGAGATGTCAGAAGACAGGCTGATCACATCCTCAGCAGGCACCAGTGTGATGATGGTCAGGGAAACCAGACTGTTGTTGGTGTCATGATGTGTCCCTGACTTGCTTCAGACTGTGCAGCCCTGGAGNCCTCAGCAGGCACCAGCGTGATGATGGTCAGGGAAACCAAACTGTTGGTGTCATGTC
This sequence comes from Bombycilla garrulus, assembly GCA_013400315.1. NCBI lineage: Eukaryota > Metazoa > Chordata > Aves > Passeriformes > Bombycillidae > Bombycilla > Bombycilla garrulus. The sequence goes on from VXBU01001756.1 coordinate 3,006,049, forward strand.
CTGATGTGTCCCTGACTTGCTTCAGACTGTGCAGCCCTGGAGCTGGGGGGTAGTTTGAGTCACAGCTGTTGGGACGGGGATGTGTGTGACGCCTGCACCCCAGGCACCAGAATCTCCAAACAACAGGATTTCCTTGGCCGCTTCCTTGCAGATCCTCAACCTCCACAGTGACTGCGATGTGTGATGCTCACCCAAGGTGTGTTTGGGGTTTTGGGCAGATTGTTTTGTTTTACTAATTGATTTCTGTATTTTCCTCCCTACACTTTACTTAGTGCTCAAAGTATTTCTCTGGTTTCCATTTACTGGGTAGTGATGAGTCACTGTCGAGGGCTGTCCTATCACACCTGTTAAAAAATTACACCAGTTTCTTGTAGATAAGGCAAGAAACAAATTACTCTGGGGTGGCTTTCTCTGGCACTTCATTTGTCTTCCAGACTGTGCAAGGGTAGTTACCTTCATGCCACAATTAATTATGGGCAGCTCTGGAATGCTTAATCTGTCAGAAGTAACAGGAGAAGAAAACATTTTATTCAGTTCCAAAGACTGGGTGAATAAGGAATGGATGGGAGTTTTCTAGACATAAATAGAAATTTTCTCACTCCTATTTTCAGCTGATTCTGAGTTCTCACTGAAGTTGTAATCATTTTTGCTTTCATCAAAATTGCTTTACTATGTCTTAAATTAGCAGGGTCACACTGTAGCAGATGGATGAAGAGTTAAACAGTTTTTCCTTTTTCTGCAGTAACTTTATTCACAATGTACACAATGCCTACTGTGTACACTCCTTCACTTGCCCTCTGTTTCAAGAAAGAAATGCCTTTTCAAGGAATAAATCTTGCATTGGCTGGCTATCATCTCCTAATCTAAAGACTGTAAGTGGTAACTACATAAATTACTGTTATATTCTCAGCACAGTTTCAAATGGATGACTTTATTCCTCATAAAACCACTGCTGTATGGCTTTTCCACCAGGAACGGTGTGCGAGGGACCGCTCGCTGTCCTCGTGCTGCTGGCCCAAACGCTCCCTCCAGTCTCAGTGCAGACAGTAACTTTAAACTGGATTTATTTGTTTGGCATGAGTCAGGAGCCACAGGAAGGATTGTGGCTTTCCTGCTCGTTCCCCTGCCAGTGCCACATGATGTGCCCTCCATCTGGTGGCAGGAGTACAGTGGGAAAGGGAAGGAATGAAAATGCATTTACAGGGAGAAGTAAAAGCCTTTCACTGACTCTTGATTTAACAAGGTAATATCCCTGCAATCAGAAATTAAATTGTTAGCCTAGGGGTTTTCCAGAATAGGCTTGTTGTTTAGAATAGTTTTCTTTATATTATGGCAAGCAAGAGGGGTTTATCCATATCTTATTATATCCTTTTCCTCTCCTCAGTGTAAATCAAAGCAGGGTTTGGCTCAGGGTTCACAGGGCTCCAGACCCCTTCAGTTTTCTCCTCTCTTTACAGAAACGCAGCTCCTGTGGTGTGGCATGCAGCAGCTGTCCTGCAACCATGAGGTTTCAGGGGAATAAAATATGATTCAAAATATTGCTTGTATTTCCAGTGCATGCCTAGAGCAGAGGAGTGCAGCCATTCCTGGCAGCATCCAAAGCCCTGTATGTATTGAACGCATTCTTGTGGCTGTGCCTGCCCAATCCCCTGAGCTGCCACCAGGGAAGGGACCCCAAAGGCAGCAGAGGTGGCAGTTGAGTGACATTGCTGTTGGGACCCTGCAGTGGTGGCCCCAAGGCTGCTCATCACTGGCAGTGCAGGCAAACATCCGACCACAGACACAAAAGACCGTGTCCCTCTGTGTGACTGTCTCACCACCTTAGTTTTTTTGTTTTCAATACTGCACAAAGCAGTATTGTCAACACACAAGGCAAAATGATTCATCTGCTTTCTACTGTTACTTGCTCAAGCAATGAAAGTAATTATATTTAAATAGGAATGCTTTAAATTTGTTGTCTGACTGCTGAGTGCTCTCAGTTCATCTCTGTTACGTTCTTCTTTGTAATCCTAACAGCTAAAATATTTTTAATAAAAACTGAAAATCTGACACTGTCACAGTATTCCAGGAGCTAAGACTCGAGATTAAAAGCAAAACAGATTTGCATGGCTGGAAACTTCTTATTTGTTGCTGTAGGAATTTGGGAATAAAGCTGGGGGAAAGGGCTCCGCTGTAAACCACGCATGACATTTCAAGTACTATTTGCTTGTCTGAGTAATATCCTGTAAAAATCGTGCTGATAGTTGGTCACATTACACTGATATGCCTAAAATGAGAGTTGGTAATACACAATGGGATCTTGGCAGCATGTTGTGCCCTTTGCTTCTGCTCCTCTTCTCCAGCTTCTGTTCCTGAAATTGCTTTAAGGTATATTTTATATGTTTGAAGCACTGACTGGAACCTTTTTTGGGGGACGTGCTAAACTTTTGCTGGGTTTTGTAAAATAAAAGCGTTGAAAATCAAGGATCCCAAAACCCTTCTGAATGTTTCAGTTACCACTTCCTCCTGGGTGTGCCTGGATTCGGAGATGGAAAAAAATTACAGTGTTAAAATTCTTGTGTTATTGATAATCTTCTACTCTCAAAAATAAGAAATTACATACTGGCTCCTTGTGATTGTATGTGTGATGACACACTAAAAATGCACTCATTAGCTGACAACTGCAACTTTTCATTTTATTAATGTTTCTAATGATGCAGTTGGCAGGAATTATCTGATCATCCAACCTGTTATAAAAACACCCTTGACTGTGGATAATCAGATTAAGTTCACCTATTGGTCTATTTCAGGCTCTTTAAAGCTTTTTATGTAAGTGGCTTCTATGGTTTTTGGGTGTATTCTTTTCCTAGTTATGTAAGGAAGATGTCTAAGAATTCAGTAGTTGTCTACTGAGGGAGGCTACTTAGAAGAAAATATTTTGTACATTAGTGATCCATCTGATTCTGGAGTGTGGGCAAAACACTGGTTAGGTTGCTTAATAGAATTTTGTGCGTTAATGGTTCATAAATATATTTTTGGCAGAAACCAGTGTCTCTGAATTGATCACTTCCTGTGAGTACTGAGAAAGAATTACTGTCGATTTTGCATTAGAAGATTTTTTGAAGCATATGGCAATAATGCCGTAATTTCTGGAAGCATTTGATGGGGTTTTGTACTGTGAATGTCTCTGTCACATTGTGGAACTGATGAGTGTGAAGATAGCGTGTAAAATGGCTTTGATTAATTTAAACTTTACCCTTTGTGTGGTACCATAACTTTGGGGGCTTCAGCACGGGGGCACAGCTTTGCTCTGTAATTAACCCAGAGAGACAGAGTTCAGCGTATGGGAGGTGATCCTGTAATTTTGTCGTGTTAGGAGCTTACATTAAGTTTTTGACCTTGTTAAATGTTGGATTTTTAATTTTTTTTATTATTTTTACTGAAAATTCCTCTGTAATCATCTGACAGCAGCTGAAGAGCTGTTGTGGGTCTCTCTGGCAGGCTGTGGTGAATGAGGCTGGAGCAGCCTGGGCTAGCTGAGTCTCCTGGGGTTTGTGCTGCAGCTGGCAGGAGACAAGTGGAGCTGCAGCTACAAGTGTTCAGGGGCAGAGGAAGCAGGTTGTGTTCCAAACATCTTGCTGCCATCAAGGCTTGCATTGAAATCTTCTGGTGTTCTGCAATCTGCCTTAAACAGGAAAGTAGCAGCAGCAGATGAAGCAGGTGCCAGGCTCCCTCCAGTCCCAGCAGTGGATGCTGTGTGCACACACATGTGCCTGGGTTATTCCTGGGGTTTGTATATATTCCACGTGTCTCCCTGACTTTTGAACTAAGAAAATGCAGTCATGGAAATTTGTTTTTACAATTGAACTTTTGTGTAAGAGCCCTGCATGTTTATAGGAAGAAAAGTAGGTATTTTCCTCTTGCAGTCAGTCTGGTTTGGGGGTTTGTTCTTAATCTGGCAGCGTGTGCAAACCTGTATTCTAACAACCATTATTTCATGCATCATTGTTCTGGAATAAGAATAGATAGAAACACTGTGCCTTTGACTGTCTTTAAATACACTTTTTGCCTTTTCATTTGCCAATGCAGATGTATTTCTGTATTTTAAAAGCAGATCTTGGCTATTGGAAGCTGATTCAATTTTAGGATATCGTCTACTTCATTACACACAGACCACTTGGTCTCATTTCGTGTCATCTCATGGCTATTTACTGAGTTTTTAACCTGGTTGCTGGAGTCCTGCAGTTTATTTTATCTTATTAATAGCACTGCTTTACAAAGGTCAGGCCCATTCAGCTAGAAGGTTTTGATGTGCTGGTTTCATTTCAGGAAACAGAATAGCCACTGCCTACTGTGGGTGCCTGAAAAATACTGAAAGAGGACTCGTATTGGATGGTGGCTCATTAAAAAATTACAATTAGTCTTAGGGAGAAGACTTAATGCACAAAAATATTTTTCTATCTAGTGAATTAGCTCGTTAACAAATACATAGTGTTTAGATTGTGTAAATAATCCCCCAGACTCTTCTGGGTGAGGTGAGTTTATTGTTCCATCAGCAGAGCTGAACGAACAAGAATTTTCAGATGGAGGCGGAGGGGTGGAGAAGAGCTTGGGGCAAGGATCCCTTTAGGGGAAGCTGGAGGTGGGTGAGTTTATTGGGTGGGCTTGCAGTACTCATAAGGCAGCAGATATTGGAAGGCAGAACATTTGGGCTCCGGAGACTCAGGAGTGAGACCTGAGTGGGCAGAAGAGGATGAACCATTTGGGGTTTGTTTTGTCCTTAGAAATGCCTGGTGCTGTGGACTTGCCAGTCTCCTGTGGGAAAATGTTCTAACTGAGGAGGAAATAATCTCAACTGTATTTAAGTCTTTAATAAAGCTCCTACGTAGGTGACCTAATTTTCAGTGCTAATCATTTTTAATTCAAGATTTTATTTATTTATATGTCTAAATACGGATCTTAGATTCTAATGTTAATCATCCATTTAAAAAAGTAAAAAGAAATCTTGACTGTGGCTAATGTGATTAATTCAGTCTTTCCAGTTGTTGAGAGGTAGGATAAATGCATAGCTAGAGAGGGTAATTTTGTTGATGATTTAAGAAATGCATCCTAGCAATGTAGTGTATAGTAAGCTATAAAGCTGTTGTTGTCTTCATATAAATGTGTCATTAAATCAAATTTCCTAATATTAGTGGCCAAGGTGAACAGAGGATGATGCAGAGCAAGATTATTCTCATTTTCCATTGCTCAGCTCTCTAAATGTTCACATCTGCCTTGCATAACAGAATTATACAAAAATCTTATGACTTACCCCACAAAAACCCCCTAGCAATTCACAACTTAAATAAGCTGTTATTTGATCCAAAAGAAAGGTGCTGTATTACACATGAAGACTATGATAAATAAAATTTAGGACCTGATTGTTGAGGTAGAAAAAGATTTTTACCCAAATTATACAAATTTGTAACTTGTGCTAGCCTGCAGAGCAAACCTGTGGGCACAGACTGCCAAGTCACCTCAAGTGACATCACTTTTATCTAAAACTTTAAAATCTGAATACAAGGTGGGAAAACACTTCCAGCAGCTAGGCCATTCCTCTCCCCACTCACCATCTGGATATTGTGAGTAAATTATTTTTATAAGCCAATGCTTCTGGAGTGTTTCTCTTGTGATATGCAGAATGAAAGGCTGGGGGAGGCATATGTGGTCCAGCTCCCCTGTCAAGCTGAATTCTTTCTTTCTTTCTCCACTCAAGGTGTGTTTGGCTCATCAGTCATTTTTTCAGTCCCAAGGCTCAAATGCATTCTATTATTTGTTTGCTGATCTTGTCAGCTTAGCACACAGAGGAATATGTTATAGGGGAATAGTGTGCTGGAGCTGACAAGGGACATTGCAGGAGTGAAATGTGGTGATGCAGGAGAGCAGATGTGAGTGAAGCCATCAAAGACTGAGGTAACCAAAGGACAGTTTGCAGTGGGAAGGGGACGACGGTGAGAAGTGGTAGAAAAGCTCTCAAGAATGGTGAAAAGCATGTGTGACACGAGGTGAGCCTTCTCCACGCCCACATCCCAAAGCAAATCACAAAAGCTCAGAAAGAAGAGAAGGTACTGGCAGGGTTCGACAGTCCTGACAGAGTAGAGTTTACTGCGAAAGATGAAGAAGCAAACTTTATCCAAATTCTCAGTGACTTGCACATATTTGGGTGGCTGGAGCCATTTTGTGCTCCCACTGTGTACACCCAGACTGCATTGATGCAGCATTTCACTGATTGCGAAGGAAATTTGCTGTTTCAAACAGTCTGTAGAAAAGGTGATCCCACATGCAGTTCCAAAGAGAAGCTTAAGGTTTTTTTGCTTTCCTAAACCCTGTCGGTGCTCTGGAAGATATTGCTTACATAAATATCACAGCTAACATTGTGTCCTCTTGACAAAACCATTAACTTCACAGATAATATGCTTAACATCTTCCCTTGTGCTCTCTGTTACAATGATTGTTTTAAAAAAAAACAGTTTCTAAGGCTTAACCACATGTGATACTTGTTTTAATTGAAGATCAGATTTAATAAAATCCACTGTTTGTTTCACTCAGTATTGCATGCACTTCCAGATTGTGTTTTCTTCAGTAGCAAGACTCACAATAATGTACTTCTAACACACCCCAGGTTGCTCAGGTCTCGTAGTGATTGTTGCTTATAGAGTGAAGTTTTAATGCAAAGTAATTTCCTGAAGTATCTAACCAAAATTCAGAAGTGAGTGCTCTCCTAGTGTCTGCTCTGTAGAAGGAGTTGATCTAAATGTAGGCAGTTGATCTAAATGTATTTTGGTTTAAAAGGAGCTTCCTTGCTTGTGGTTTTAATTGTGGTTGGGGGAGAGCTTGCAGTTGGTGCAGGGGTGAGATGTGTGTGCTGTGTGGCAGTGGAGTTATGGACACTGCCTGTGGGAATGCTTGCTGCCAGCAGAAAATGTGCAGGAAGAAAAGCCTGCAGAGATTCTTCATTAAACAGAACAACTGCTTCGAAATAATGTCCACGTGTGGATTTGCACTTGTACAATTTCAGTCGGTTCATTGAAGTAAATGTGTGCAAAATCCGTAACTGGCTGTTGCAGTGTGCTGCTCTGAGGAGTAAATGCAGGGGAATTGTTGAGTCTTTCCCTGTTGTGTTTTTCTCTTTCTGGAGGAATTCTGCCTGCAGCCAAAGTGCCAGTGAGCAGACACAGTATGGGCTGTAAATCTGAACCACTTTGGGGTGGGTGCAGGAAGGAGTTGAGGAAGGGACACGATATCCATCAGGCTGCAGTGAAACACTCACTGGGTTCCTGTGTTTGCTAAGTAAGGTAGATTTGTTTTCTGAAGGTTTCCAATAAAACACAAAAATTCAATTTATCTTCAGTTTCCCAAAGCCCAGACTTTACAGATACCTCTGTTGTAGTGCCTATTGCTTCAGGTATAGCTACAATTTTTCAAATTTGGTGTTTTTTTGTTTTTTGTTTTTTTTTTTTTCTGTTCATACATTTTTGATTGTGGCTACACTGTAAAAGTTACGGTTTGACATTTTCTTTGTCCCCTGCTTAAAAAGTCTGAAGCTACTCTGATTCAGCTTGATTGAATATATTTAGACTTTGAACCCCTTACTGTTTTTTTCATTGTGATATTTATCCTTTTTATGTGTCAGTGAGTGTGTCATATGTGTTAATGTCACAGATTTTTAAGAAACTTGGGGGTGAAATGTTGTGTCTGCATAGTCCACGTGGGTCGTTTGTTACCAAGAATAGGAGTAGTCATGTCATGCTAATAACAAATAGACCATCTGTCTCCCACAATTCCTCCAGCTACTTGATAGTTTAATAGATGACTTTGTCTTCATGGTAGATGTAAGAAGCAAGCAGTGCAGCACGGCCACAATACTTTTTTCTGCAGTGAAGATAGCTTGACTGTGTTCTGTGTGTGAGTACCCACTAAAAACCTGCTCAGCTGATGGATCTCTGAGTCCTGTTTTGTGTCCTCATGTCTGTCTGTGACTTCCTTAACACACCACATTAAGAGCAAACTCAGACTCATAATATATTTGTAGAAAGCGAGAAAAAAAATGTACAGAAGTCTTCTGTTATATAACAATTCTGCTTTTAATATTTTTTTGTTCCCAAAGATTTAATTGACATTGCAGCTTTGGACTAGAGCACTTTTACTGTTTAGCAACAGCCACTCCACTCGGGCCTTTGGGTTGAACCATCACAGCACTGCAACATCCTTTTGTCCTGGCAGGGAGCAGTTCAGGAGATTGCACATCAACTTGTGCTGAAGAGTAGGGGGCATTTTTCAGCCTGGATTCCAATTCCTGCATTTTGCAATGTACACCCAAGTGTTATAAATGTGTCCCTCAGGGATGTGTGGACTTTACTGGGCTGCTGGGAAGAGATGGAGTGGGTAGATCAGCCTTGGAAGGGACAGAAAGGACTTTTTTGTGTGGACTGAAGTGGACTGTGCTGATGGTTTCAAGAATCTGCTGTACTGAGAGCAGACGTACTGGATTCTCATTGCAGGCTGAGTGATGATTTTGGAAGCCAAATCTCTGATAAGCCCCAGAGCTGACATCAGTAGAGGCTTAGAACTGAGCAAGAAAATACTTTGAATTTTGCCTCCTTTAAACAGTTTATCCTTTCAATGTCCACACTGGTGTACAGTGAAATCTGGTGTGGTGAAGATAGAACAATTCTGGAAGTCTAGAACTTAACCTTTTCTTTTTGGGAACTTCTTGGTTTGGGATGGAGGAGGGGGGCAGGTGAATGCATTTTTAGCAGTGGATTCTCAGCACTTTGAAAATCTGACCTGTTTTATGCAGTTCATGGAGATGTATTCAGGACCATTCCTTCTAGGAGCAAAGGAGTGATGAAATGATGAGGCCCCTTTGAGGGCAGCAGAGCTGAAGGAGTCACTGAACTTACTGGAGAGGTACAGAGTTGAAATCAAAATAAAGGACAGCAGAAGGATAATAACTGAATTTTATGGATGCAGGCGCTAATTGGATAGTAGTCCTTCATTTTCAGTGCAAATGGCATATTCAGAATGGCCTTCTGTTGAACTTCTGCTTGAAGAGGAGTGGGGACAGGCTGGAAGGGGGCCAGAAGAGGTGAGGGAGAGCAGTTGGAGATTTCAGGAGCAGTAGCTCTTTGGAAATGGATGAAAAGACTGAGGAAATTTGATTTTAAGACAAGATCAGTTGAGGGAAGGACATGAGAGCAATCCTTAAGTTTGTAAAAAAAAGTTGCAGAGAGAAAAAAGATTAGTCTGTTCTCAACATGAGTGGGAGAAAGAGAAAATGCAGTGTGTCTAAATACAGCAGGGTGATTATTTAGGATAGACAAGAGGTTTATATCTTTGGAAGAGGGCAGGAAAACAAATGCCTGGAGTGGCAGTGGGGTGAGCTGAGCCTGCCTCAAACCAAATGATCTCCTGTGGCCTCTTCCCAAGCCTGTCTTTATAAGATTTTATGCTTGCTCCTTTGGAGAGAGCTTTTAGTTTATCCATAGCAGCTGGATTTGTGGTACAGTGTAAATAACTTCAGGACAGTGTTTTGGTTATCAGTGCTGATTTCCTCAGCTGTATATTAGAACTGAAGGGTCACTTGGAAGCTGTCAGTGTTGTCAGATAAAAACAAATGTATCTGAAACACAGTTCAGCTGGTGAGATGGAGATTATCAGAACTAAGCCATGTGATATGGCATTTGTGATAACACTTCTCTTACATAAACATGTGGAGATGGTATTTTATCCTTTCACCTTTTTTTTTCTCCTTTTTTTATTTTAACCAATACACTTTACTGAACTTTTAAATTTTTTTGTAAAATGTCCAAGCTGACATATCAGCTAGGAATCTTTGCAGTTCTATTAGAATTGCACTGGTAAATTAACATATCCTGATAAGAAAATGAGGCTGGTAACAGGAAGGTTACATGGCATCATCTTGTGGCTGTCTTAGGTTTGCCTGTATATAAGGTTATCTTCTTAAAATTCATTAAAGAAAGCTTTTTTACATTCTTTTCATGTTCTAAAAATTAAACATTTATTTGGGGATTTATCTAATTCAAAGTAATCCTCAATCTTTAAATAATAGGTAGCTTTCCTAAGCATTGCTAAGTTGAGGTTTTGGTTGTTTTTCTTGGGGGGGCGGAGGGTTTGATTTTGGGTTAGCATGCCCTCTTTAATTCCTCATTGTCCTTTGAAAACTGGGGTATTATTTAAAAGTTAAACCATACAGTTCCAATAAAGTTGTCCAGTGCCATCAGAATGACACATTCATTGTAATTACTTTAGATTTCAAAGTGTAATCTAATGATTGGCAATTGAAAGGAATAAAATACTGCCAGTTGAGCAGTATTGAGATTTTTTTTTTTCATCAGCAGATTTCCTGTATAAAAAGCAAGGTTTCAAGGGTTTTTTTTGATCAATAGGTTTTCTATATAGAAAAAGAACCATCGAGTGCTATTCACATCCACACAGAAATGGTCTCTTGCTGGAAGTAAACCTAATTGTCTCCGACAGTAAAAGGAACCACTTGGACTTGATTATGCAGCTGGTCACATTTTATTGAGACACTGACATATTCCCTGTGGTCTGGGAAGAAAAGAAGATGATATGGTAGTGAAGTTTTGCTGGGTCAGTGCTCTGCCATGAATGCAGGGTTATATGCAAACATTTCAAGGTGAGGAATTGTCTTTTCCCCGTCCTCCTTCCGCTGTGGCTCGACATCGCCCTCGGCACTGTCACCTGCTGCAGAATGCAGGGCACAGCTGTTTGGAGCTGCTGCTTCTCTTGCATTAGGGGAAAATAGAGTAAAAACCTTCATTAAATAATTAGATCTATAAGCTTTAAATGAAATTATGTATTCCTTTTGGTGTATTTAAAACAGAGGCTACGATATCCTTGTATGTCCAAAATAAAGGTTTAGGTTGAAGCGCGCAGCTTATTTAAAGTGTTTTAGATGGAATTGAACAAGGATAAAGTTTGTGGTGTTATGCATGCACAGCTGTCTGTACCACAGAGGAAAACCTGTCTCTTGTGGCTGAAATTTAGCAACTCTGAAAGTTAATAAGAAAACTGTAGTTGTGGGCATGTGATTGTGAAAGAAAATGGCATCATTTTGAGAGATCATTTTTCAAACTAGAGTTCCTTTAATAATAATAATAGAAGAGGTTTCCTGTGTAGATATCTTCATTGTGTACGTATTTTGAAAGACCTTTTTTTTTTACCAACAGCTCATCTGTTGAAAGCCATTTATTGTAATAAATAGAATAAATGTATGAGGAGTAGATCAGTCCAGTTTGTGGTAACTATTTGAAGTTTTGTGTTAGGGAGAAGCGAGGTCTCCTTGGTTTGCTAAAAGGAAAGTGTCTCATTCTTGTAACCAAAGGGACCAGTGGAACATGGCAATGAATTCTTTAGAGCTGAAGTACACCATGTAAAAGTTATTTTCTCTCTCCTCTTTCTGTGGAATTAAGTTTTAGGATTGTTGAAATAGTCCATTTGAGGGACTGGAGCTGCCATTCTCCATGTTAAGGGTTCTGTGGTTCATGTGCTATAGTTAAAAGTGGATAATGATAACCATCTGTGGTGTTTCGTTTTGGGCTTTGTTCGTTTGGTGGTGGTTTTTGTGGTTTTTGTCTGTGTTTTTTGTTGCTTTTTTGTTTTTTGAACTTGCAGAATGAGGGGAGAGAAATGCTTGATGACATTCTCAACTATCTCCACACTGTGTAGTTGAGCCGGGTGTACGTCACAGAAAAGTGGGTGCTTGGAAAAAAAAATGATTAAGATTAAAAAAAAAATACACTTTGATAACAGAAGCCACAAGTGTAAATAGCCAATCTGGTTTCTGTTCCTAGTTCTGTCTCTGCCTACCTGTCCTCCCTTCAGTGATTTGTTTATCTCATCTTGGCCCTCTAATGTTCTGAAGTATTTGGAAGATTTAGATGCTGGCTAAATGTCACATAACCGAGATCCAGATCTCTTAAAAAGTTTTGGAAAGCCCACCTATGGCCAGTTCATGACTTTGCAATGTTTAGTGTAGGGGAACAAAGCATTGCTTGTTTTCCAATAAACTGTGGAATCAGAGGGTGAGAGAATCAGTCATTTTTTGATGCCTTCCACCTTCTGCCTTGAATTCAAGTTTGGCTTGCATCATGATGTTGGAAATTGAGATTTGAACTATCCCCATGGGTTTCATTTCAAAAAATATAAAAGGCATGTGACTGATGTGATGGGTAGGAGCAATAAACTTGGTAGTCCTGTAGTGAAAAAACATAAATGTACAAAATAGCTGAGCTTGGGAGCCAGCAGGGCTGAAATCTGAATGTTCTTCAATCCCATGGCAAAGAACTTCTCAGGAAAATGAGAGTTTTGCCCTGGAGCAGCTCTGCATGAATTTGTATTGCAATAGGAGAAGATACATTTGGTCAGGTACCCCTGTGAAAGTCCAACACTCAGGTGGACTTTACCACAGTGCAAAAATACTATAACTTTTTGTTTAAAAGTATTTCTCTGTTTTCTCATAGTATGACTTTGTAAAGAAAGAGGTTATAACACTTTTATTGGAAATACCTGAAAGCCACAGTACACATAATGTTTTTTTAAAAAATAAAATTCCAAAGGTTTTTTTTATTTTTTTTTTTTCTGGAGAACTGCACAACCAAATCTAGAGCTGGCATTCTGTTATCTGACATTTTGTATTTTTTTGATTTCATGAATTGAATTTATTCTGTCTCTGTGAGAAGTAAAAGATGCTGTAAATCATAGTCCTCTTTGTTAAAAGCATGAATTTTACTCCTTTATGCTAAAGCATGTTAAAATGTGTATTGTGGGCACTCTGTGATATTCTTGCTGCAGATGCAGCTCTGTAAATATTCCCTTAGATAGCAAAAGCATTAAGTTGTTACCCAAGAATGAGCAGGGGTTAATTGTTATTATTATTACTGCTGGAATTGCCCAGAATATCCAGAATGTGTGAAGACTGATGGTAGATGTGACAGAGGACATTTTGCAGATCAGCTTTCTGCAGCAGATGCTGGTGACCTTGCAGTGTAACCTGAAGATCCTGAGGTGCTTCAGGATCCTGCGTGCAACTCTTTGCACCGTGAGCATGTTGCTCTCACCTCCTGATAAATATTTAGCCTCTCTCAGACCTGAATTTATTTATTTTTGTGTTTTGGGAGCAGCAAATTTGTGGCTGTCAGTTCAGACCATGGGAAATCCAATCCGGGTGGGTTGGAGACCAGCCTGGTGGAGTGCCCTAATTAACAGGAACATGTAATTAAAGTTGAAGCAGATGTGGCTTGGGCAGGTGGTATTTCCTGAGCGTTTCCTGTGTGTGCACACTGTGTATGATGGACACAAAGAACTCCTCTTTTTGTGAGTGTGGGAAATGCTGGTGCATCTGCTGAGCAGTTGGTGTGTGCAGTGCCACAGCCTGGCTCTTAATGGGTTGAAACGAGCTCTGAAATCCTCAACATATGAGAACATCTTTAAAACCCAGCCTGGAAAAGTTTGAGATTTAAAAAAAAAAAAGCCACAACATTTGCATGAGAGGCTATAAATGTAATAACCCCACGTGATGCATTTCCTGCATTCTTTTGTGATTATCTGCTACTGTTGGGAGCATCGTGTTAGACAAGAGAACACTTTGATCTGATGCAGTTGTACAAGATATGAGCAGTCACTGCAACTCACAGGATCTGAGAGCAGCTACTCAGCTGAAAAATCGATCTGTAAAAATTCCAAAATCACGTTTGTTGTTAGCTCTTATCTAAAATTACTGTAGTTGCTTTATGAACAGTTCTCGTGAACTGGAAGGAAATAGTGGAAATTTACAGTCAAAATATGGGAATGAGGCACTTAAGCATCTAACTCTGCAAAACTGGAATTCAGATTATTTTTTTTTAGTAGGCTAGGAAGTATAGGCCAGTACAAGTGGTAAATCTGAAAAGAGAAAAACTAACCAAACCAACCACACTTGAAGTTTTATGTATTTGCAGCGAATTTTTTGTCCCTGTAGATTTTTCAGATTAAATCTGTAGAGTCCTTCTGCAATTCCATTTTTTTTTCCCATGGGGTTTTATAGCAATTTAATAGGATTATCAGTGAAGTAATTGTGTCGTACAGTTAAATTATTCCATCCCTTGGTTGTTAGAGTGACCTGTTGTAATTTTTCAGTATCTGTTGAGTGGTGGTTCGGTGTCCCAGCTGGCTTATTTGCAATACCTTGTTCTCTCCTTTGGCAAGCCGTGTCAGAAAGTGCTGTTGTAGCAAACGAGTTTCCATTAAGGCACGGCAGGTCTGTGTTCCCCATGGTTACCAAATTGAAAATGAAATTTGTATATTTTGTGTGTGTGTTCATTTATCTTTTATAATCATCTGGTAAAGAATAGCCTTTTGAAGCTGCAGAGGCTGCAGAACCCGTGGCTTTATTACAGGTATATCTTCAACGTATTTAAAATTACTTTTCTGGGTTTAGGACTTTGAATCTGCAACAGTGGTGGTCTTTTCATCACATCAAAGTGGAAATCTCTATCTTATTCAAGTGAGGTAGGGTGAACTTTCTGGGTTTTAAGTGCAATTTTACCAGATTATTTTGAGTTCAGGAACTGAGCCTTTTGAGGTGGAGGAGAATGCTCAAGAAATGAGTTTATGTCCTGTTCTGATGTACATTAGTTCAATACTGATCTGTATTAAAAAGTAAAGGTCAGGAATTTGTGGAAATCTCTGAGAGCATCCTGCACAGGCACAGGAGTGTTCAGACTGGCATTGTTACATTTATTAGTGTTGATTTTGACTTGAGAACAAATCTTCAATCGGTGGTGGCTTCACTTCACTGGATTATGTAAATTTACAGCAACAGAGATGCTCCCATAAACTTTGTGCTTATTCCCACTAAAGGAACCTGAAAAAGTACCTGAATAAAGTATGTTTTTAATGTGACCAAAGGGAGTCAAAAATTTGGCTGAAGTTGTCAGAAGCAGTGCTATAAATTGAAATTGGCAATTGCTTTTGGTATTGGTTCCTTCTGAGCATGCAGCTGCTTGGGGAGCTGAGAAACATCCTCATCCTGAGGGGAGAAACATCCTCATCCTGCTGAAATCCTTCTGCTGGGAGTCTCTCAGCCCTGCAAGTTCTAGGAAGTCAATAATTGGAGCATTTGTAAAGAGGGGCTGTGAAATGCTTGTGAAGCATTGATGTTATTCCAGGCGGATCTACCAAACCTGAAAATTTTCTGAATTTGGCTGGGTTTAGGAAATACTGGTTTTGCATATTTTACTTGTTATACAATTAGTATGTAAAAAATATAATGAGTTAAATTACCTCTGACTTGAAGTTCATGCAGTCAGCATCAAAGGCAAATGCAAGTCAGCTATTTTAATTACTCTGGGAAAAAAAAAATCTTTCTGGTGGTGTTCATAAGATTTATCAAAGTAGTCTAATATGTGCTGATTTATTGTAAAATAATGTGTGCTCATAATTCGCAATTTGATTTTAACATGCTATAAAGATATTATGGAGTAAATAGTGAGTGGGATCATTTCTGTAACTCAATCAGATACGTTGTCACAAAATTTCAGAGACATGCTGATTTAATTATGAAGTAGAAAGTAACTTATATTAGTAAGGGAGCAATTTGCTTATTGTATCTTCCTCTTTTAATGCTTAATTCCTTTTATTGTGACTGAATACTTCTGGTTGCAATGTGTCATAACCCTATTAGCCTGGGATAAGTTTCTTTAATTATTTATTCTATTAATGTTTCTATCACCTGAGGGAAATGCAGATATTCTGTTAATCATTGTGTTAATCAAACAACTTTCTATATTTCTGCACTGCCCAAGTTTATGTCATTACATTAGCAGGCACAGGAGATGGAATTGGAAACTTGTAATATACTGCAGATTGGATTAAGTCATCTGTGCAGTGTAGACTGCTTGAAGACTTATTTTAGATAATTTAAAAACATTAAATCTGCAAGACAGTTATTGTTCCTGACAGGATCCCTGAAGTCCCAACATAAGGCCAGTGTTGTTGTAAAGATTTTGAACTTAGTGTGTGAACAGCCTCGCTGAAGCAATGCAGGCTGGGATAAAAAAATATTGCTTTGAACGAATATATCTTATATAACCCACATTTATACAAAGATATGTCTATTTTTAAAAAAGCCTTTTGCATGTTGGAATAATTCCATCCATGTAATGTGATGATGGGCATTAGGCATTTGAGTGGAGTATATAATTCTTGAGCCATTTCTAAGTGTAATGAGTGCTATAACTTCACTTTCTGCCTTTTTAAGGTCTTGATATTGTCTAGGCAGTAAATGTTAATTTTTTGAATGTCCAGCCACCAGAGATGGGTGGAGAAGGGAGCCCTTGTGCTTGACTTCCATCAGAATCTTTGCTTGCTGGTGCTCTCCCTGGGGGCAGTGCAGACCCTTCTGCAAGGAGTGCCAGTGCCTTTAGCCAGGAGCTTCCCGCCTGCAGCACTGCAGCTGGTTTGGGATACTGCAGGGGTGCCTGGAAAGCACCTGGTGGGATCCTCAGGCACCATTGCATGCTTAAAAATATTGTACATTACTCAACTGTTTATTTTTGGTGTGTGCAAGACAGCCAGGGTATTTTTGAAGCTCTGTTGAGGACCTTAAAGCAGTTAAGTTTAGTGGCCTTTTTTGTGAAGAGGAGGTTGTGGACAAGACTTCAGGCAGTGTCAGGATCTTTGTGCTTGGAAATCAATACATCTGAGATCCTTAATCTTCTTGTCAGTCCTGAGAGCTTTGTAGACACACAAAAAACACCCCAGAACCCCAACTTCACAGAATTCAGCAACTATTCCATAAGCTTTTTGTGCTGCACCATGGGTAGGGCTTTTTATTTGAGCAATAAATTTTATTTCTGTACTACTTTGCTTAAATGGCTGCTTGCCTGCATAAGTAGGGAAGCCTCCAGTTGTTCCTGCAGCAATCCCACCCTCTGAAGTTATCATGGCAGGAGTTTCAGCATCTGGAATCCTCTGGCATGTGCTGGGGAGGAGAGTGGTCCTTCAGTGCCTTCATCCTGGAGGCCCCTGTGCCAGCCGGTGTTGAGGGTGATGCAAACCCAGTGACACAAGCCCAAACCAACCTGTCTGAGTTCTCACTGACAAAATAATACAAAATAATACAAAATAATTCCCACATTTGTCTTTTATGCTGGCCAGGCTGGTGGCTCAGGTAACCCTTCAGTGCAGGCAGGAAAAGGTGAAGAACTCGCTGACATCGAGCATGTCATTTGGGGAGCAGTTCCATCCTGCTTAGTAAATTTGCTTTCCTTGATGAATTTAAGCCAAACATGTAATTATAACTGTGTAATTATAACTAATTTTCAGCATCATGCCCTCCCTGACATTCTTGAGACGTTACTTCAGATTTGCTTCTTCATGTTTAAAGATTGGTTAAATTTATGCTCTTTAAAATTTTGATCAGCAAATGACATACGAATTTTCAAACAATTATTGTGGTAATTTCTGTAGGATTCTTTATTTCATTTGAAGATATTTCCCATACATACATTTTTTTCTTATTTTTATTTCCCAAAAAGCAGTTGCCTTTGTCTCGTTCTTGGTAAGAAAATATTTGCAAAGAAAAAAAGAAAGTTGTATGGTTTTCTTGCATGTTTAATGATAGGTTTGTAATAAAGCCATGCACTGATGCATACTAAGGTACCAGAGTCCTGTGGGAAATAAACTAAACCCATGTTTACTTGTGTGGGTTTTATTTGCAGAGATTTGTTAGAGTTCCCCAGGGAGGATGATGCAGACGTTGCAATGAGGATCCTGGGTCAGTGGCGTTCCCAAGGCCTGGAAGATGTCCGGCTGGTGAATTACTCCGTTCTGCTTGACCTGCCAGGCCCTTCTTCAAACACAGTGACTCTGCAAAGCAGCGGGGAATGCTTTTATCCCAGTGGACAGCCGTGCAGCAGAGACCCCAAAACGCTTCACAGCCGAGACCTCCTGTACTCGTACGCAGCTTATTCTGCCAAAGGAACTCTTGAGGTAACGTGGCCATTTGTCTCTGTCACTTGGGGTGAAATAGAGTCAGGAAACATCAGCTTTTGCTGAACCTGACTGGAAAACTGCACATAGAATGACAGAATTATTCAGGTAGGAAAAGACCTCTAAGATCATCAAATCTGACTGATAATGTGCTGAAATGCCCAGCCTTAAAATAAGCATATCTATGTGAATTATGATGTGGCCAATCGTACTTACCTTAATTAACCCTACAACCTTAGATATGTAGGAGTAGTTCATAGGAGATATATATATATAGATATAGATGTACACTCACATCCATCTGTGTGAATAATTTTTTAACTATCTGCGTTTATGAATTGGCTTGTGTGTGAAAATCTGTGTCTAGAGTTTCACTTTATCCTTGCTGATGTACGAGTGCTACTGGTTTGAGAGATGCTTGTAGGAAGGATAAGATGAGGCTGCTGGGAGTTCTGGGCTAATACCTGGAGCCTCTGAGTTATGGTTGTGGATCTCACATAGTTTCTTCTGTGACAACTCAGTTGACACATCTGCTCTGTTTCCCCTTGAAAACACCGATTTGTAGTTTTATCTTTTATCTGTAGTTACTCTAGGAAGTTTTGTCAGCAAAAAGATTCTCCCTGTTTGGATTTGTTACTTGCCAAGTGAAATAAGATCTTGGATTATCTTGTTTTTTTCCTGTGTACTGTCTTGACTGTCTGTTTTCCTTTAGCTGCTTGCTAAATGTTTTGAGAGTGCACAAAGGAGCCATCATTTCTGTTTACCTTTCTAGCAGAGATAGTGTCAATCTTAATAAATATTTCTGAAATCTAAAAATTGCAATTTCACTGCTAATTGCATTATTGTCATCTTCCCACTTTTAAAAACACCTATTAATATTCCACTCATGCTGGGGGGGTTTCCATCTTGGTTTCTTTCTTATTTAAAAGACATGTTTGTTCATGGCTTAGAACACTTACAGACTATACAGGAACAGATTGTGAACATCTAAATATTTAAACGTGCCTACTCTCAATGCTGAGTCTCATCAGCCTCCTATCTGCTGCTCTGTCCACTTCAAATTTGTTGCTGAGAAGCAAAACGAAGTAGGCAAGAAGAGATCCTAACTTGCATGATAGACACTTCAACTTTTCCATATTCTAATGAATGGGATTGCCTTCTCATGTCACTTAAAAACTTAATATTTAATATTATTTTCTCATTGTAACTTAGTAAGAGTAACTGTAATCAGAGAGAAGAATGGTTGTGACCTTTGAGGTTTTATTTCATGAATGTCAATGTGTTGCTAACAAATTCATCAGATTGAAGGAAGTCCAATGTTCCGGGAAAATCCACTGCCGTTGTTCCCAGCAGCACGTGTTCCACTTCCCATTATGTTCCAGGGCAGTTTTCTCTTATGAGTTCAGCAGAAATGAGCACCACACACACCGTCCTCATCACAAGGGCTGGACCTTGGCTTTGGCAAAACTCCAGACTTGCACTGGAGCCAAAGAACAATTCTCTGCAGTTTCACAGTTCTTTGAGATACCTCAGCACCCTTACAAAACTTGAGATGTGTTCTTCTGTTCTTCAAAACGTCTGCCTGAGATGTCCTTAGATCTAGAGTCCCTAAAAAGGACACTTTCCTATTTGTTTAGGCTACAGGTAAGTTGGTAGTGGTCTAACCTTCCTGGCTTTCAATCCTATAAACTAATCTCTACTATTTAAACTAATGGAAGTAGAAAAACTTTAAATGAGAAGTAGCAGGTGGTGGTTGTTGCTGGGTTCAGCCATCAGAAAGTGGCTTGATTGCTTGCAGTGGAACTACAAGTCGTATGTTTTGAATATCCTGCAGTGGTTTGTGATTGCAAAATCATGAAGCTTTTCCTGTGAACAGGTATTTTTGTAACAGCTACTCATAACCTGAATAATTTTCTTTCAAATGTGGCACATCCTTAGCAGAAAATTCCTATTATGTGTCACTTAATCAGGCTGAATTGCTAATACTGCCTGGATGCTGCTGCTTCATTGTATCTCATTTGTCTGTTTGGTTTGCTAGAAGTTGAAGCAAATAAAACCATTAAGCTATTGCAGTCTGGCTACCAGCAGAGCTACAGCTCCACTTTCATGTTGACAAGGTTATTTGTAGAACAGCAAGGCTCATTTTCTTTGACCACCTGTCATGTCCATTCATCATACGGCCATTGTATATGAGCCATCCAATTTGTGCTTTCTGGTAACAGTCTAAACAGCATTTGTGACTAAAAATGTGAGCATTTGTGATCTGAAATCTACTTCAAAAACCTACTTAGTGCCATTGTGATGGATGGTGCACTTTACTACTTCTCTATATTTCATCGGGCTGTGAAAAGGTGACAGTGTTTACCCATCATGGTGACAGGCAGGGCAGCTTACACTTCTGGAGAGGGCTGTCGAGTCAGTTTTGAAATAGATATTGCAGCAGTTATGTAAATAATATATTGTAGGCTAGGTCAGCCTAGGGAAAGAATGACATACCTGAAATATATTTTTATTAAAACTTAAATATCAGCCACCTTTATAGAGCTTAAACCTTTTGTCTGCTTGATAAAAACAGGAAAGCTGCTCTGGCCAACAGAGTGCACATATAAATGGAAATTACATTGCTTCAAATTTATGCATTAAAGCAAAATGCATTGTCAGACGGTATCCAGCCAGTCTCCAAGTGAGGGTGGTGTGCTGAATCCAAATGTGCTGCTCCTGCCTCCTGGAGCACTGGGATCCAGGAGCTCTTTGGGGGTGTTCTGTCCCTGGGGAGGGGAGGGAGCTGAGGAACATCAGCAGGAGCTGATCAGAGGGGGCTGTGAACCCCCAAAATCTGCTGTCCCCCTTCAGTTCCACGCTGGTAAATGGTGTCAGCAGCCCTGGTGTAACACCGTGGTGATCCCTGAGTGCACCACAGGGGAAGCAGGGGTGTATTTGGGCTTGCAGGAGCCTGGGTGGCACTTGGGGCACTGGGCACTTGGTGTCAGTCAGTTCTGCCAAGTGCAGCAGTTGCTGGAACAAACACATGTCCACAATGTTTATCTGCTCCCTCCACTGTTTCTTTAGCAACTGGAAATAGTCCTAGCAGATGTAATGGTTGGTGTGATGAAATAACACTCAAGGACAGACTAATTAAACCAAAATGTAAATGGTATTTTCTTTGTATTCACACATTTTCTAAACTTATGTTTGTGTGACCTGAGGTTTTTCCTCACTTTCCTTTCACCTTCAATTTATTCACTCTTTACTCGATGGAAGTATTAAGGAACTTTTAGCAATCCTAATTCTGCTTTCATACTTTAAACTGAGGTACTTGGTGTTCTTAGCTATACAGCATTGTCTCGTGTTTCCCTGCTCTGCCTCATTTGTAAAAATGCACCAAATCCCTGCTGGTTTCTTTGCTGGCTCCCTCTTCTGGTTTGGGGTTTGTTTCCACCCTCATGGATCCTCTCAGCAAGCCCAGCAAAGCATCATGTTTTTTTCCTGGACCTTTCATATACTGAAGGGACTGTGTTGTCTCAGGAGGCAGGAAAGGAAGCAAGAGTAGAAGTACTGGCACGTTCTTGAAATGGAGATGCACATGCAGGCAGGGATTATTTGAGGGTTTATGGCAGAAATGAATTGTGCTTATCTCCGAGGCAGTTCTCACAACACCTGACCGTGTCTATTTTGCATTTTGGCCACTGCTCTGTCCCTGTTCCCTCACTGCTTTGACTCCTCTGCTGTGTCACCTCATTTCCCCACCATCACCCACATTCCCAGTTTCCACGGTTTCTCTGCTGGTCTGAGGCATTCATACTCCCAGTCAGCCAGGGGTACCTTTGATGAGTTTGGAGGGGCTGCAGGGAGCAGAACAGTGGGAATGCTGCCTGCCTGTCTCTACCCACACCATGCAGAAGAGATTCTCTGCCTCTGCCGGTCACGTCCCAGTCTGCTCCGGTTCGTTTGTTTTGGTGACATTTTCTCAGCTAAATGAGAGCCCACCGCAGAGATTAATGCAACCTGAAGCAATCTGGGAAGTACGAGCCCATCTGTTAGGCTCACTCAGTCATCTTCCCACCATTCTTCAATCTTGGTAAGAGGGGAATGAGGGAATCAGAACTTGGATTTTGCTGTCAGATCCTCTTCCACAAGGAGGGGAGTTTGCTCCCTTCTTATCCAATATCCCATTTTCTTATGGCTGTCTGTAGGTATCTCCTCTCCCCATGCATCCCCTGCTTTGCCAGCTCCTTTGCAGGAAGAAGGGAGTCGTCCTCTCCTCCACTGCCTGTTCCTCTAACCTTTCCCACTCCTGCCAGGAGTGTCCCTTCCAGTCCCCACTTGCGTGTCCTGCAGCCCCTCCCTTCTCTGCTCAGCTTTACAGCCCTGTTTGCTGCCAGTACTGGCTGCTCTCTATTCCCAGCTCTGCACCAAAAGGTCTGGAGTTCCTCTGGAGGGGACAGTGCATCAGGAAGTCCTTGACCCCAAAGCTTGCTTTCATTTGATTCGGTTTCATTGTGCTGGAAATGTGATTAGTGCACCCTTATTATCTTTTTTCTTCCCTCCAGCTAATCAGTGGTAATTTCCTTAACAATATTTCAGAATTAAGATCGGTGTCAGCGGGTTGGTTTTAGAAAATTTTAAAATCTTCCCAGGTTATTTTTATCCCCAGGCAAAATTTCTAAATGAGCCTTCTGCAGCATGCTCACTTGCACATCTTGAATTCCAAAGGCAGAGAGTGCGTTTAATTTAGATTAAATAATCACAGCATCTCCTCCTAAGTCTTTCAGTCATTTTTGATGGCACATTGGTGCAAAATACCAAGCTAGAGGGAATCTTGATACATGTGTGCATTTAATTCTTTTAGGCATGCCAAATTTAGTTCATTATTATCTTTATTAACATTTTTAAAGATTTCTTCTCTGAAGAGACATGCACTAGCTAAAATGAATCCCTAGCAACTGAAATCAGTTTTGCAGATGGTTAGGGCTATAGGTTGAATAACACATACACACAAATGAGAAGAATCATGTGATTTTTTGGTAACATTTAGAAGTTTTAGTGCAGCTTTATTTATCTTTTATTTATAGAAGAGTTTCTCAGAAACCTCTTCCACAAATAATCATAATTTAGACCACTGCTCTGCATACCAAGTAGGCACAGCAAATTTTCAAGACAATCTCACTAAGAATATGGATTTTAGAATAGACTTGACCTTTAAGCAGAAAACAACATTCAACATTAACTACAGCATAGCTGCCACTCCATTATAATTACATATAGAAAGCTGTGAAATGCAATGTGAAGGTTATATAATTTAAAATTGCAGGCGAGGGCTCCAAAAGCGATCACTGAAGAGATGTCCTGCAGAACATTCTGTCAGTTTTCTGGCATATATCACATAACCATTAATAAATAAAGTTGTACAGTTCCCTAAAAATAATAGTAGTTCATCATGCACAAAGCCTGGATTAATATTGCTGGAAGATTTTTGTGTCATTGAAGGGCAGGGTTTCAAAGATGCAAGCGCTGCTGCTGCAGAGCCTTTTGCTGTTTTATAATTATGAGTCAATGCTGTTCCGATGTTTTACTAATAAAATGTTAGTAATGGCATTTTACTAATAATATCATTAATAATAAATGAGAATTTTTAAATGATAAAAAAGCAAAAGGTGAGGCAGCTTGGTATCTAGAGGCATTACAGATCACTGAGCACTTCCATGCCATTGCACAGAATCAGCTGAAGGCATTTCTTAGAAAAGCCTCTGTACAGTATAAGAGAGGGAGCAATGCTGAACCATAACAATTATTTATATTCCAGCTGCATGGTAAAAAACTAAAGGGTGCAAGCCCTGAGGACTTGGGAAGAGTATTTGGTGCCTATTTTAGGTTTTAGTGCAAGCAGAATTTCTATTGAAATAAATGGGAATTACATCATTTCTAAGCAGAGTTAAATTTTGTCAGTGTAAGAGAATAGCAGTGAAATTTTTGCAGTTGCATGGGTCTCCAAGGAATGTTTTTCTCTTTGATTTTTATGGTATAATCAGACCCACTGAGTTGCTATCACCTCTGCAGTTCAGTGCATACCTGGGGTGGTGCCCACCCAGTCAGACTTTTTTCCACCCCCATTCTTTATTTACAGTGTTTGGTTCAAACCTCAATACAAATACACTCAGCTCAAGTGGTATAAACCTTTCCAAACCTTTCCTTGCCAAATCCCAGGTCATGTTCTTCTTAGGTACTGCCATCTTCTCTCTCTGTAACTTCTTCTTCACCTTCTTAGTAAATATGAACCTACCAGTAACATACCTGTGCTTTCCTTTCTGTTTCAGTTTGTAAAGGCAATATTCTACTCAGAGGAGGAATTTTCAAGTAAAAAGCTTCTTGTGCTGTGATCTTTTGGGATTGGGTTTTGGGGATCTTTTTCTTTTAAATTTCACCAGTATTCTGGAGGTTTAAAACTGCCTCGAAGGAATCCTGCTTATGCTGAAAAAAGCAAAAATTTCCTTCAACAGAGGGACTATTAAGTAAATATCAGCTTTTAAAAAATTGCTAGTATGAGAAAAACATCATAAGAGACAACTACAACTGATATGAGAACGTTAACAAAATATTTTTGTATTTATATAATAGTGAATCCTTGTCCCTAAAACTACTTACATAGCTTTATTGTTTAAAAAAATGTAGTTTCATGCATGAACAATAAAGAGCTGCTTAAAATGCTGCTCAGTTCTCTGGTAGTTGTGAGTGACTGTGAAGTGCAATATTGATTAAACTATTGCTGCTTCTCAATTTTTTAAGTTTGTTTTTCAGGAAGAGAGAAGCAAGTCCTAAAATCTCTTCAGGAGCATTAGCAATGGAAAAGCATCTGTAGATGAAGGCAGATTCCATTTTGCTGAGCATAAATGTGATGTGTCTGGGAGCACAGGCACAGGGCTCTGACCCTGGCAGCCCCTGGCTTTAGGCATCCACCAGGATATGGGTTACAATTGCTGTAATAAAATAGATTTTTAAAAGGCAATATACTGCCATATTTCATTTGATTATTTTTAAATTGGAGAAAAAAATCTAAATAATGGTGGTTTCTTGTGAATTAGAGCTGGCAGCTGAAAATAATCAGCAGCAGCTATTTTAATTTTCAGTGCAGTGTGATAAATCAGTTAAAGCCTCAGCAGTGTTTTTTATCTTAGGAGTTCTCTCTACCTACCAGTACAACTATTACAGTCAGCACTGGACAGCATTTTATCAAAATCTTAAAACTTACTTTCTTCTAATGTAGTAATATGAGTTTATTGGATGCTTTTTATGGGAGTCTCTGTCTCACTGTTAAAATATTTTTTTTTAAATATTTCAAAATGAAAGTAGCACTGAAAATCCAAAACAAGTCTGAAGATTTCTTATCTCCATGTTAGGATGTGGTGATATAAAGTCCTAATGTAGTCTTCTAAGATGAGCACATGAAAGAGTGGAAATAAGGTCTTGCTAAAAATAATTACAACAAAAAAAAAGGCATAAGGATCCTTGAGAGGTTTTAAATGTAACCTAAAGTAAGGATGAAGCTGTCATTTATAAGAATAATTTGATGAGAACTGCAGCATGTCTGACTTCTTAGTTAAAAAAGTTTGGAATTAAAGACAAAGGATGGACCTCACTGGAGAGTGCTTTGAGGAATGCTCTAAACTGGACACAGCCTTGGTAGCAGGAAAGACCCAAAAAAGAAGTAGACCACTCTGAGAGGAAACCTTTTGAAGCAAATAACTTTTGAAACGGTTCAGAGCAGGATGAAAAAAATAAAAGATGCTGCTGTGATAAAGCTGGCTGAAAAATATATAGGAGAACTGAATTCTTAAAAATGTAAAACAGAATAAAAAGCCAAAAAAAACCCCAAACAACCCAGGCAGTAACCATTGGCAAGTGTAAGTTTGGTATCCAGGTGCTGTTGGCAGAAGTGCATTTGGCTGTGTGTGGGAACTGTCAAAATGCCAGAGCCTCATGACTGGCTGGACTAAAATGTCCTGAGAAAAAGCTTTTGTTCAGAAATTCCCTTTTAAATCTGTTTGGAAATACAGCACTTAGGCCTCCACCTACCAACTGCAATCCCAGGAGAGAAGTATCTCTTTTAAAATAAATAAATAAAAAATAGTGCAAAGTAAATACAGCCGAAGATACATTGGTCTTCTCTCTTAGACTGTCTTAGGTATTTATTCTGTCTGATGTGCTGTCTCTCCCACTAAATATAAATAAATCTCATGCCTAACCTCATGAAATGAATATTAGTTACAGTGTTTATCTCATTCATTAAGAGGGCCTTAATGTGAATTAATTCCGAGCTATATCAGTTTTATTCTCACAATTCCTTCTGGTGCTCCTGAGCTGTGCAGTTCAAAGGGAAGGTGCCTCATCAATCACCAGCTTGTGACTGGCCCGAGAGTAGGTGTGCGTGAGAAAGAAGATACTTCAAGGAATTTATCTTCCTTCCCCTGAATTATGTTACCATATAGAGTTAGTCCTGTCTGCTGCAAGATTCACTGCCTCACTCTGCTGCCTGGAAGGGGCAGACAGGGGTGAATAAGGATGGGAGAGGTCTGGCAATGGCTACGACTATGGGAGAGCAAAGCTGCTTAAATATGCAAGAAAGCTCCTGCTGCACTCTCATCCAAGAGGGATGTGTCTCCTGCTGCAGGTCAGGGCTTGCCAGGCACGATCTTCACCTGGGGAATATCTTAGAGTGAATTGGTAGGAAAAATCTAGAAGTTTTACATTGCTGGAAAAAGAATTAATGCATCAGTTTTTTAACTAAACATTTCATTCAACAAAATTTTATCACGTTTTTGCCCATGTTTCCCTTTTTTCGATGAATGTCATATTTTAAGGCTAAAGTAGAACATTAGAATCATGTAAAGTCACAAGCTAAAATCTAGGATGAGAAATTGTATCAGTATGGACAGTGTTAGGCTCAGGATTTTGAGTATAACACCGATTCTTTGAATTGAGATCTTTCCCTGCTGACCTCACTGCTGCTGTAGGGTTGCTCTGCCTGAAGTAAACTTTCCCAACTGGTCAGTTTTCTCTGCAGGCTGTGTAGATAAACTGTTGACAATGTTTGTGAAGTAGGTACCAAAAATGTAGAGGTAGTTGAAAAAGTATGGAGGGGAATCCCTTCAGCAGAAGCTAAAAGTAGTGGACATTGCTAATGGTGACTGTTGTGTGTTCTTTGTCTTGTGTATTGAATTGAGTCTCTTGTGTTTATTAAACTCAAGGAAAGGCACCACTGAATGCAGGAAGATGGGTCATTAGGGAAGTCTGTGGTTGAATCAGGATTTATGAGAGCACACACTGTTTCTGGTTTCTTTTTGTTGATTGTCCAGGGTCTGGGGCAGGAAGGATCAGAGCAGGTGAGGAGAGGGAACTGCACACAGATTTCTGTGGTGACTGATAGTTCTCTAACAGTGTCCCTGGCTGCTTTTCTTGGGAATTGAAGCATCAAATGGTATTACTGCAGTGACACTGAGTGCTTCTGTACTGCTGTGAAAGAGGCTGACCTGAAAGCCAGGCTGTGTGGAGGGTGAGGGAAGCTCTGTCCAGC
The DNA here is from genome assembly GCA_013400315.1 of Bombycilla garrulus. Taxonomy (NCBI): domain Eukaryota; kingdom Metazoa; phylum Chordata; class Aves; order Passeriformes; family Bombycillidae; genus Bombycilla; species Bombycilla garrulus. The sequence goes on from VXBU01001756.1 coordinate 3,033,650, forward strand.
TCTGGATGGGCTGCACCAGGGGCAGAGCTTTTGCTTTAAGCAGCAAAATCGATTCTGTGATGTCAGGGCAGGTTGCTTTTTCCTCTCATCAAGCTGTCCAGATTCCAGAGTCTCTTCAGGCTTTCCCATATGTTTTAGATCATGCAAACATTTTTCCAGCTTTTCTTTTGAGGTGCCACTGTACAAGATGAGTGGTTTACTGGGACCCCCTCTGAAAAGAATCAGGTTCTGTGTTTTGCATGGGATTTCCTCTTTTCCTCCAGATTTTTCCATCCCTGCTGAGAGCACATGAACCAAGTCACAAATCTCTATGGGGTTTCTGCCCACATTTAGGAGATGAATGCTCAAAATATCTGTGTGAAATTTGGCACAATTCAGGAGAGCCTTCACCTTTGTCTTTGGAAACACACAGGATAAAAGTGAACTACTCATTTTGCTGTAGGCAGAATTTTCAAAATGAAGGTTAGCTGTTTCTGAAAGAAAAGCCAAATGGTGCTGCCATGTAAAACTTTTAGATTACTGTGCAATGTAGGATGCACATCTATTCCAAAATCTTGAGTGCACTTAAAAAAAAAATAATTTGAAAGCCTGAAACAAAAAAAGAACTTTTTCTTCCCTTCACGATTTTATTGTCTGTGAGACATGAACGACACACTACATGTTTCTTGTGAAATATGTCTGATTCCAAAATATTAGGTGGTTGAAAACCAGAAAAATATTCTTGTTTAATTACAGAGATGAGCTGTTCTTAGGTACAGCTCTATTTCTATATCTACATACTTGTCCTGGTCAATCATTTGGGCCACTTGAATTTGATATTACTTAGGCACATTCTGTGTATTTTATGGGAGTCCTTTTCTTGTCATCTGAATGTATTTTTAGAACTCTTTTTCCCCAGTCCTTTTTCTACAGATGTAATTTAGAGACCTATAAATCTGTGCAATGACTCAAAACAACAGAATTCACAGGAGATGGGAAAGATGTCATTTTCCTTTTCACAACTGCATATTTGCTTCTGCAAATTGTTTGCTCAAATGCTGCTTTAACACTCGGATTTGTGTTTACATCATTACATGGTTGGGCATCTCCCTGATTATGTTGAAGTGGATGATGTTTGGCCAAGCAAGGGCTGTAAGTGCTTTGTGAAAGATCATTTATTATCATCTAGAAAATAGAGTTCTCCCCAATATCTTTGAAAGTTCAAGTGTTCTCTTGACGCAGTGGATGACCTCCTCTTGTACATATGAATGATTATTTTCTTCTGTGAGGTAGATATGTGTTATATATGTCTGGAATCTCACTTTGGGTCCCCTGTCCTGGCTGTGTCACCTCCCAGGCACTCCCAGCTTAATTGGAGTAGGGAAAGCAGAAAAGGCCTTGGTTCTGTGCAAGCCCTGCTCAGCAATAACAAAAACATCTCCATTATCACCCCTGTGCTCAGCACAAATCCAAAACACAGCTCTGTTACAGCACTGTGAAGAAAATTAATTCTGCCCCAGCCAAAACCAGCACAGTTCTGAATCATGAATTCCAGCTTGGAAGACTGACAACAGTAGGCTGTTTTCTGGACATTTTGTTTTGATGCAGCCAAATTGACTCTAAAATTGAAACAATTGGACAAAGCTGGAACACCTGTCTCTAAGGAATTAAAATATCAAATGTATTATATGTTAAGAAATGAAATCTTTTTACTTTTCTTAGATTTTGAGGCACATGTAGTGTTTCTGTCTGGCTGACCCATGTTCTGTCTGTGGTGGTGTTTGCACACACAGGATGTTTTTATCAGCTGATATTTCAGGAGGAGATGGATTTCCTTCTCTGGGTGTGTGTGTACAGCTCATGTTCTGCTGCTGTTCACGCTGAGCCTCCAAGCAGGTGGAGGGAGCTCCCCCGGCTCAGTTTGGTCCCTTTCCTGCCCAGCTGAGGTGGATCCATCCCTCCACAGCTGCCCTGCAGGGCCTGGTGATGGGTAAAGTGCTTCCCACACCTCCTTGAGCTCCAGGCTTCTTCTCTAAAGGCTTAATGCTTGGAGCTACTCTAGGAGGGAGTGCCCGGTTTTAATTCAGTGTGATGTGAATGACTGAGGGAGGACATTCTGCAGCCTCTGGATGGCTTGTGTTCATTCCCTGTGTTTCACAGAAGACAAGGAGACTTCCACCCAGCCTTGAGAATTTGGTGAGTTCAGACACAGTGGGACTGGATTCTGACATAAACCCCTTCCATTGAGAATTTTAAGGCCAAGTTTAAATCACACCGTTATAATTTCCTGTGTACACATGTAGCTTATGATTTATTTTTTTAAGATACCACATCACAGCTGAGTAATTCTGTTTTGTTTAGTTTCTCCTCAGTCTATGTAATTTGTAAATGTATATTTGCATGAATAATTACCTCTGAATAAGCTAAAACAAGCAGGCTGGCAAATACAGATTACTCTTTTTTCTTAGGAAAGTATGAGCAATGTGACTTTATGCTCTAGGGACTAATGCTACTAAATAGCCTTGCAGTTAACCCTTAAAAAGGGGGGCATATAAATAATATTAAACACATACAAGAAAGAATAATTAGGATTTAAAATTTTGTCACTAGTGAAGTGACAATCAGCACTGCTTAATGAAAGTTTGAAATAATATTTCTGATAGTATTTTAGGCATTTAATGATTTCATGTCCTTCAATTTTTTTTTGTAGCAAAAGGCATTCTTAGAGATTCTAAAATAAGTAAATGTCATTTTAATGTGTCTGAAAATAACAATGTTTTAAGTAAAAAACTTGAAAAGCTAGATTTCTATGTAAAATATAGTTAGAAAAATAAGAAAAAACCTACCCTAATATTTTGTTTGGATATCCTGCTGGACATCACGGAGTAATATTTAAATACTAGTTTTGCCTTTTGGGAAACACAAAGAATATGATTGGGAACAGAGTTGGAGATTGTGAAAATTAAAATAAGAAAAAAATAATGTGGAAAAAAAAGAGTTGTGTGAGTTCAGATTTATTTGGGGCTGTGTAGCCATAAAATAGAGAAGAGCTCTCTTCTGTAGGCTATAAAAAGGCTTCGATCTTGATTCAGTCTCCCTTGGAGCTGGTAGGAAAGACGTCTTGCAATAAACTGTAAGAGGCAGGGAAGCAAACAAGTTTAACCTCAGTGTCTTTCCAAAAATGGCCCTGCAAGAGCAAAAGGAGCCTGTGAGAGCAGCTGCAGGAGAGCCCTGTCTGATGGGGCTGTGGGAGCTGGGCAGGTGGGGGAAGACTGAACATGAAACGTGTCTGGGACTGAGCTCTGTCTGCAAGGCCAGACTCCATCAAACTGAGGCTAAGGGACATCTTTTTCTCTCTTGTTTCAGTATAAATTACAGCTTTAGCTGTCTCTGTAATGCAGCTTGCAATTTTATGTAATAAAACCTAGACAGAAAGAACCTTTTCTGACTGTAAGCTGACACTGTGAGTCATACTGCATTGAAATGCTCCAGAGTTCTATTGTAAGAGCAGGAATATTGAAGCAAAGAAAAGAAAGCCTCTATAAAGTGCTAGCAACCATGAAGAAAAGATATCATGAATCTGTTTGAGGATCAGGGCTTGTAGGTAAAACACCTAGCAAGACTGAAGTTCTCCGGTTTAAATCTTCCCTGACATTGTTGGTCAGAAGCATCTCAGTCTTATAACAGATAAAAATCGTCTTCAGTAAATCCAGATATATAATTACTTACTTTCTGGGCTCAGACAGGGTCTCTGCCACTCTTTCACCTGGAAGCAAGTGAAGGAAAAAGGTTGAAAGACAAGTTTGGATGTTAACATTTCAGTAGAAATACAGTAAGTTTATAAAAGGTAGTTATGGATGGGTATTTTGTCTCTGGTGTGCTCAGCAGTGCCCTGATGGTGGCAATCACACGGAGACAGCTGTGGCTCCCTGATTATTGAAGGATGCTTTTGGCTGGAATGGGACCAGCTCTGGTCAGAAAGAGAAACAAGAGTTTACACCAACAAAGGATTTGGCACAGCTCCCTTATCTCCCCTTGTCTTTCTTCCTTTCCTCTAATTTTAAAGATCAGCTAGTTTAATATTTGCAGCTTTCTTCACGTTTGTTGATGTCCGGCTTTGATCTACAACCAGCTTGAGTTTACTTTTATGCTCTGCTGAATGCTGCCTTCAGCCTCAATTTCAGAGCTGTGCAAATAAATTATAGCGATGTGTTTAATTAAAGTTCGCCTCATGTCCTGATTGCAGACTGTTGCCTTCTCAGATACAATTTGCAAATATATTTTGGAGTTTTATTTTAAGCAGGATGACTAGCTGAAGGTTATTTAATTGTGATTGATTGTGCATGGAATGTTTCTGCTGCCTTTATTTTGTGAACAACCTGAAAATAGTACCTGAACATTGAAGGACAAATGAAGGGCATTGGCCTGGATGGAAGGAGGGGATGTCTGAACAAACACAGAACTGAGGGCTGATGCTTCTAGAATTCCATGTGTGCTTTCTGGGGAATTTGATTTAATTCTGAGGAATGAACAATATTTATTAATATTGAATATTTAGATTTCTTCAATGCTTGGAGTTTCTTTAGGGAATCTATTTCTGAAAACTTTTGGTGGGTAGGCAGGAGCTGTGAATATGAGAATATGGGGAATATGAGCTTGACTGTGTCATTTTCATACCTGCAGCTCCCCAGCCCTGAGTTCCTCAACAGTTTGTGCAGAATCCATTTGTTAACACGGGTCAGGAACTTGGTATTTGAAAAAATATATTCAGCATTTGAGGTTACTGAACTGTGGCACTACCAACAGGCAGCATGAAGAGGAGAAAACTTTTCACCACAGCCAATCTGTTGCTGCTTTGGGTTTATTTCCTGCCAAGCTTTTAAGAGCTTGGTTGAAGAGCTGCTTTCTTATCTGCACTGACTTCATCCTCATTCTGGTGATTGTGAGAAACATCTCTTCCTGGGTTTACCACCTTTGAGTTTTGTGCTGGGTTTATTGTTTGGGTGCTTTTTTCCCCCTCAGTGGTTTCTTCCCTGAGTTTTTGCTGCCTTGTGCCCCTGGCAAATCAGCACAATCTGCCTCCCAGGCAGTGTGTGGGGTACAGATGTACAACGCTGTTATTAAATCCTCCTCAGTCAAGTGGACTGATGAGAATGTGATCAGACAAACATATTTCTGTTATTATTTTCAACATATTTATCTTATTATTATTTAATTGCCTCAGAATTTGCAAGAAAACAAGATTTAAAAATAGTATCCAGCATCTTTAAGACCCCAGCTGCCACCTGCTTCGTGAAGTTATTAATATTTTTCTTTTGCAAGACCTATTTTCCTCTGTGCCATCCATGACTGGATGAAGTATACTCTTTTATTCTGTTTCGTTTTGGAGATAAGTAGAAGAAATTAGGATAAAAATCCATGACTGTCTTGATTGTGGCATTTTCAGAGCATTTGTCTTTCCTGTTTTGGGGAGATTCTGTTAGAATTTTTAAGATAGAATGTTTACAGTTCACTGAGCATCATCTCGGGATTTAGAAACTAATAAGTCGTCTAACATAAAATAATTACTTTGCCTAAAAATGTTTGTTTTATTACCTACCCCTGTTTCATTTCATGCATGGGGGAATGCTACTGAACTCCACAATGCGCATCACAATTTGTTCCTAAATAGTCATATCTTTCAAACAGCATAGCTTAAAATGATTTGAGGAGTAAGTACCTAATTCAGATGGATAAAACAACTCATTCTTTAGCAGTTTCCCAGTTTTAGAGTAAGAGGATTTACTGTGACATAGCTAAACCAAGTAGACAAGTGCTCTTTCTCGGTACCTGATAAAAGGATGAGTTCTCTTTTGTTTTTGAACAGAATTATCCTACCACAGGAAAGCAATTTATCAAATATGGGTAGTTGGGGGTGGAGTTTCGCTTCGCAAAAAGCTGGTGTGTGTAAAATGAGGATTATGTCATGTTGTAAGCATTTCTAAAAACAGGAAAGAGAAATAATAGGAAAATTAATCTTTATTCCTTTTTTGGAGGTATTAGGAATGTTGTGACTAAAACAGGCCTTCATGCATCATAAATGGTCTGTCAGCTTCTGAATGGATTATTAAGAAGGTGGAAGGTCTGGATTCAATAGGATTCTTCACTGTTATTTTGAGGTTGTATTTTTTTCAGTATTTTATTTTATATTAGAAGTAAGGGTTCCAGTTATTTCAGCCCCAGTCCACTAAATAACACCAAAACTGGCTACTCTGAGCTAGTATTGCTGTACTGTATTTAATGAGATTTCATTAATACTGCAAACTATTTTGATTTTTATTGCAAATTCTACTTAACTGTTCAGGTGCAGAATAGAGGAAGGGGTAAGAATAATTTGTATCACTGTTTTCATAATGTAATGTGTACCTATTGCTTTCAGGATTGTATTGCCAAAATGTTACGACTTTGTTCTAAACTCTTCTGGTGAGTTACCGACTTCATTTGGCCAGAGATGAGTCGTGTGTTGTTCTACTCAAGAGAAGATTTAATTGAATTTTTGTTTGTTGTTTTTAGCTGGGGTTAGAGGTGATAGAGTCTGTGCAGACCTCTGGGTGCTGGGCTATACATGCTGTTTCCAGAATGGGATAACCTTTGAGCTGTGACAAACCTGTATTTCATGTGGAAGATGTGAGGTGAAAGCCCATGAAACTCTGTTATATTGTACCCAGCTGCTCCTTCATTATGCAATTTCTTACACATACTCTCAGTATATGAATGTACTTAATAGCTTTGGCATTGGGGCTAACTTTTAAAATTTGAAGCAAAGCACATGGTTTGCAGAGTGGTTGGGGCAGCAGGGAGTCAGCTTCTGTTTTCCACATAATTAAAAAATGAGCTGTGCTTTTGCAGGGCCTCCTGTTCTGCCTCTCTCTTGTAGAGCACGTGTTGCCTGGGAAAGACCAGTGAGCCGCTCTTGAAGATGCAGTTTGCATCCATAAATTAACTAAGAACATCCAAGGGCAGTTGCTAAACGCATTAATAATTGTGCAAACATGTAGTTTTGTTGTTTCCAGAGCAGTGGATAGCACCCTGGAGGAGCAGCGAGCCAAAGGGATGTGCAGAGGAAGTGTAGTAGCTCAGAGATGGGCAGGGAGCTCATTCCCACACGGGCATCCTGGAGAAGCAAATGGCCTGATGCTTCATTATCTTACATATTTGGGTATTGATTTTGCCTCAGGAAAAGTCAGTGTGCTTTCTCCCATACAAATAATGAAAACTCTTGATTTTTTGTTTTGGAGGATAGATAAGGAAGGCACTGGATCCAAGGGAATTAGATGTGTCCCTAGAAATCAACCTAGACATAACCTCCCATAACCTCTCAAGCCCTAAGACTTCTGAGATACTAATAATTATTGTATCTAGTGACATATGTATAGGTACAAATCAAAATAAAGTTGAGAGCTGCAGAAAGATGTAAGAATTCTATGAATTTCACCCTGGTAAATAACCTTTCCATATCTGAGATGAATTCTTTAAAACTGGAGGCATGAGATTAGGTAAAACATAAAATACCTTTCCCTAGTAGGAAATCTTCACTTGATTTTATCCTACTTTTTAAATACGGTGCCATACAGGAAAAAAATTATATGGGCCAACTAGTTTTCTAGTTCTTTAGATATCAAAACCTGCATATATTTTAGAAGAAACAGTGCTAAGTGCAAATTTCCTGTTCCACATTTCATTATTTGGTGTTAAATCTGATGTTTGTCTGTTCAGAAATGTCTTATAACTTTGGCTGGCATTTCCAGATTGGATTGTACAGAACATGTTACAGACTTGGAAACTTATCTGAAGAATTCAGAAGAATTTCGTAAGACAGGAGCCTTGGCAAAGTTTTTGTATGGTTTCAACTTGGATGTTGAGATGCAAACTCACAGATACAGTTTTTTAAGGGTAAATGCTTTCCTAAAATACCCATGTTCAGGAATCTACTAAAATTTCACACATCCTACACATCCAGAACAACTGTTGCTAGAATTTACACAGTTTCTGTAGGGATACCCAAAATCAGAGCTGTTGCCTTTGGCAATGAATCCATACTTAAGTTACAAAACTCAACTGAAGGGGAAAACTTTTCCATCTTGTGCTGCTCCTCTTATTTTAATTTTTAAACACTGTTGTAATATTTTTATGTCTTCTTGTACTTGTGTTTTATATGAGTACTGTGTAGGGATTTAGAGGTTCCAGAATGTCCTCAGTGATGTCCCGAGAGCTTCATAACATTCTCAAATAGTAATGTACAAGACTGATGATCCTCTTTGTTTTCTCCAGAATTTATTGCTACAAATGTTTAAAAAAATGCCCTTGGTCATTCTTAAATTATATATTTTAAAAAAATACTTGAAAATTCATCTCGAAATATTTTTCCATTACTGCTTGACATTTAATAATAACTTAGAACTTGTACTATATTTTCTTGCAGAGTCTTAACTGAAGAGGTGAAGATATTCATGTTCTAAACACTTTTAGATCAAAATTACTCTAAATAATTTGAAAAATATGTATTATATAAAAGTATACACATCAGAGCATAGTCTGCTATCAGTGTAGTTATCTGAGTGTAATGATGGATTAAAAGAAAATACTTCAGTAGTTGGGTAAGACTTCTCAGGAGTCATGTGAGACCACAAAATAAAACTCTGTATTGGTGGAGATTGTGTTACCTGTGTATTTTTAGAAGTGACCAGTAATAATCACTCATTTCCTGAAATACTTTACAAGACTCTGATTATTTTTAAGAAAATAGACAGAAGTGAGTTAGTATCCCTTACAAGGTTTTAAATAAATTCCTGTAGCTAATGAGGGGAAATTCTCATCAGAATCAGCATCTCTTACAACCACTGGGAAAAAAAGCAGTGGGGGCAGTAGTTTATCATAGCTGATGAATTGTGAATTAAAACTTCAAAAAAATTATCTGTCAGATGAACTTTCAAGGTCTTTGCTATTACAGATATTGCTGATTAGATGTTGGGGTAGGGCAATGCAGGACTCTACTCAGATGCTTGTGCTCCTAAAAACAACTTTGTTTCTGTGCAAGGAGCATCCTCAGTGATGTGTGATTGCAGCTGCAGCCTGAATTTTGTCTCCTCTTTGCAGGCAGAGCTTGTTGATGTCCAGTATGGGACTGTGGATGACCTGATCCGGATTCAAGCCATCACAAACGTGACCAAAAAAATTGCACTTTTGAAGCTCGGACAATCACCTTTGCTTTATAAGGTTAGTTACACATCAGCTGAATTATTCATTTGTGGGTTGTTTTTGGTTTTTTCTGTTTTGAATTATGAAAACCAAGAGTTTCCCATTTTCCCCTGATAAGTCAGGACTTACTGACATTCACATTCTTCCTCAATACTCACCACTGCCGCTCTGCAGTGCCTTTATTTGTTGTTTATTTTGCTGCATACCTTGCAGTGCTCCAGTACTCTGCTGTATTTTCTCTGGGTGTACTAGAAGCCTTTTGACAAACAAAGAAATCACTGAAAGAAATAATAGAGCAGAAGGGATTCTGTCTGGGGAGGGTGCACCTGGGTGCATGTGTATCCATCTTCTCCAAGTCCAGCTCTGGCAGAGAGCACAGAGCAGGAGCTCACTAATCCACTTTGCACTAAACACAACAGACTCAACATATAAACCACATTTAAACTATGAATGTCCAGTAACTTCTGCCTTCTGTTGCAAATACCTTATAAACAAAAATTCTGGTTTGACTTTCAGAAAATACAGGAAGTGTAGTAGCTCAGTAAATGCTTAAACAATTCATTCCCAATTCACAAAAGCAATTATAAAAGTGCAGTGACTCCAGATCTTGCAATTAAGTAAATCGAGACCTGCTCTGTTGCCCATAGAAAGCACAGCCGGGACTTCAACAGATTCAGAAAATAACCATTTAATGTTTTTTCTATAGGAATAAGATTTGTCTCAATAAAAATGCCATTTTCAACTGAGTAGCTTTAGCTGTTTATTTAAATTATTTAGATGCAATTTAATTACATCCGTGAAAGGTCAGTTGTCATTGCTGGGACTCGGTTGTTGCCCGTCATTTCCAGCAATAGATCTGATCCTGCGTTTCACTGCTGACAAAGCCAATGAAACAGCAATCAGGGCTCATAAAGCAGGGATTTGATAAAGATGTAAAGTTTGCTGTAACAGCACTGTCTGTGAGATGGACTTTTTACCAATTTGTGTTTCTGTGAACAGCTCAGTGTCTGAATTACCAAGGCGAGCAGCCTGAAGAAGGGAAACCAGGAGGTGCTGAGGACAAGGCACATCTCAGGAACTTTTGTGTGGGCTGGCTGTAGCCTGGTCCCAAATATGTGCTGTTTGATGGCTGAGGTGCATTAGCTGCATTTCTGGTTCTCCCAGAGAGTCAGTTTTGCACATTCAGAGTGTGTTACACAGCACAAGCCAAAGTGTGCTGTGATCAGGAGACTGACTCACAGTGTCAGGTCTGAGGTAAAATTACAACCATTTAAACCTGTTTTCCATGGTCTCCTCACACAGGTAGAAAGTTTGCCCTTTTTCTTGAGGCCTTTTTAGCATATAATTTGTGTCTTTTTGGCAGTGAAATAATTGTAAGCTTTACTTTGGTCGTAACTATCAGAAGAGGTGTAGAAAGATTATCAGGGGTAGATTCTCTTTTCCTAAGCAATAGTGGATGTGAAATATTCCCTTTAACTGCAATTCCTGCTGGTTTAAATGGGCCCAGTATCTCTCTGCTGAATCCACTCTTTGTATCTTTTTTCTCCCCTAATGTTTATGTTTCTGTACTTAGTGAGTCTCACATTTCTGTTTTAGCAGATACTTCCCTCTCCCTATATTTTCCTTATCTCTGCCTTCCATGTGCTTGGTTTTACATCGCATTAAAACAGAGCACTAGTTCATAACAGAGCTGTGGCTATATATACATATATGCTTAGTGGATTTCCTTCCACTTTTGGTATTTAACTTGTATTTTTCATCTGTTAATTTCCTTTAATTTTTCATTATTATTGCTTCATATTATGCAAGTATCTCACTCTGGATTTGAGTCTTATTATTATAGATCCTCCATTGAGGTTCCATCTTCATAACTGTTTCTAATTATGTCTCTTATTTTTCAGTTGTATCTCCCTTGCACAGTTATGCTTTTTGTCTTTCTGTCTTTACTGCTGTTTTTCATGTGGTTTTTTTTTTCTGTTTTCCACTTTTTGTGTATTTAATTTGCCTTTTAAAATTTTTTGACTGTTCTCTCTCTCTCTATACTGAGTCCTTTGGAAAAAAACCTGAAAGAAATAATAAACTACTGCTGGCAGAAAAAAAATCACCATGAAAACTGAACAACATTTCTTTTGTCTTTGCATCACATTAAGAGAAAGGATGTGCTGGTAGAAAAGAGTTTCATGTTCAAGGGGCTAATTTACAGAAATACGCCCAAGTGAAGGAAATTTGAATATTTGGAAAAATAGTTGTATCAGTGACAGTATTTTTGCAATATATTAGTTTATAGAGATTAGATGAGGTACAAAATTGAGGAAGAATTAAGGTTGAAAATAATTTGGAACTTCTACTTCCAGTCTTTCACACTGTGCCCATCTCATATCTTTACGCACTGAAAACAACAGACAGAGTTCAGAGCTTGGAGTAATTTGAAATTGGAATGTACAGGGAATTTGGAGTATGCAGAAAAGCCTGAAGTTAATGTGCTGTTCAAATATTCAGTTTAGTCTTAACCATGAGTAATTCTGATTAAATTTCGTAAGGTTCATAAATTTAAGCTGCTTTGTGAGAACAAGGTTTGCAGAAATCTGACCTGGAGTTATTTTTGTAATTGGATATGATTTTCAGCTTTCATTGGGACTGTTGTATTTCTGTTCCACGGGATCAGAACGTGGTTTCTGGCCAGGTGAGAGGGGCAGCAGCCACGGCAGTGGGCACCTGTCCAGAGCCCAGAGACACAGCTTGGGCCCTTCAGCTGGACCTTTTCAAACAAAGAATGTGTTACCTCAGCCACGTCATAAATTTCAGCTATAAAGAGAAAAAACATGGACCCTACCTTTATAGCAAGGTATCAACAAGAGCATTGAGTCTGGGGTGAAAAAAACCTCAAAACAAAATAACAAAATGAGTAGTTTGCATTGCTGTGATTCAAAAAAAAAGGAAAGATAAAAAAGTGCTATGTATTTGATATATATATCAGAGCAGGGGTTTTGAGAAGGAGGTTTTACCATCATTAGGGCACTAAGATCAGTTAGTGAGCAAGACTTGTTATAAGATTAATATAAAAAGTGGGGGTAAAGGAATGGTAGAAACGCTTCAAGGAGCAAGTAAGAGTATTGCAAAGGCATAATCCTTTTCAACTGCAGCTGAAAGGTTCAGGAATTTACTACGCCCAGCGCCTGGAGTGGCAATTTCCGATGGCAAGACAGAGTGAGGCAGTGGACTGAGCTGTGGGGCACCTGGGGAGCTCTCGTGTGACAGGGAACTTGGCATAACCGAGTCCTTTTGGTCTCGTTAGCCAGAATAATTCACAGTGCTGAAAAACTGACAGAAGGAAAAAGTTCCAGCCGTTTCAACAACTCCTGAAGGGATTTTGTGACTAGTCTGAGACATTTGTAAGATCCGGACTGTTGCTAAATAAAGAGAGGGCTGGATTAAGGAAGAAGAAAAATTTTCCTAAGCAAGGAGCTGAAATGAGACAAATGTAGAAGAGAAGTGAGGCACAACTTCTGGAGGGAATTGCCATGAAAAGAATACTTGTTTTCTCACACCTTGAGATTGAAGGTGACTGTCTCCTGCTGTCCTGGCTAGAAGGAAAATTTGTGTTTTGTTGGAACTCGGGTTATTGGGTCACTGGTGAGGTCACAGGAGGTCAGAGCAGACTCCTGGTGTCCTTGAACCAGGAGGATCTATAAATGTGGCTGGTGAAAGACAGTGAAGATTATTACCAGTGATTAAGCAAATCACTCGTGTGTAGAGCACTTTGTTGAGAAAGAGCACCTTGAGTTGCCCACTGTGTTTGTAGATTGGCAAAAGCACCACGATAGCACCCAGTTCCTGTGCCCTAGAGCACCTCTGAGTGCGTGGCGCTGCTCTGAGCACTTCAAAGAAGCCAGAGGAGGCTTTTTCAGGGAGTGGGTTCAATATCCAGCCTCTGGAAATGTCCTTAACAGAGTCATTTTTTGAAAAATGTTGTGCGTCTTGATCATGATTTAATCTTTAGGGGTTGCAGTTCGTGAAAAAGCCATAATTTTTGTCCTAAATTAACTTTTAATAGAGTAACAAAAGCCCTGAAGGCCAAACCACTTCATCTTTAAAATGTTCACATATTAACATTTTTTCCACATCCATTAAATGAAGATGTTGTTCTACTGTGTAAATATCTGTATTTATTTTAATAATTTACTGTCTTCATAAATATTCATAAAATTGCTTTTTAACTATCATAAAATTTAGGAATGTGGAGGCTTGGATGTTTATGCAGAGGTTATTGGCAGACCCTTATAGATAAGGGTTTGCTAAAAGGAAAACCTTAAAGATTCCCAGAAAAAAAGGCAATTTGCAAAAAGGCTTCAATTTAATAACTGTGTTAATTTTAAATAAGTGTACTTTGGAAAAAGTAATTTCACTTTTCTACAATGTCTACATTGTTTATTCCCTTCCCTCAGGTACTTTTTATGGCAGGCACATACAGTTGTGAAAATGATCATTTACATTGTAAATCTCCATTTAACGAGGGCCCTCCCTTCCCTTCCATCCCTTCCTCCCTCCCTAGAGGTACACAAATATATGTGTATATTAATATACATATATGCAGCATGTGCATACAAATATACAAATAAAAACCATGTTAAAAACCCAACCATTTTTAAGGGAACATAAAGACTTTATATGCATTTCATTATTAAGGACACTGGGGTTTGGTTGGAGTTTTTTGTGGCCTTTTTTTGGATGGTAGCATTTTTCCAAGGCTCCTAAAGTCTTTATATACACACATTTCCCTATATGAGTGCTATGGGACTTTTAATGATATTATATCCCCTCCTAAAGCCCTTCTGGAAAAGTCAAGCCACAGATATAGGCAGCATAAATAAAAATTGTAGAAACGTGTAAAACTATACCTGGGGATCTGGATCTGAAGGGATTATCTGGTAATGTCCACTGGAATAGCATCCTGTTTTTCAGGTTTTCTCTAATTTACCATCTTCTAAAAATCTCATCTCAATTCCCAAAATCCTGAGAGTGTCTCATGATAGTCCAAACTAAACTTATTCATTCAAAATGTTGGTGCAGAGTTTGCTAATTAGCCAGTTTATGTTTGTACAGGGTAAGCTGGTTTTTATTTGTCTTGAAGGAAGCACTAGTTGCTTTGTGGTGCTTTATCCTTAGCCTTTGTCTCCCCTGAATTTATCAGAGATTCTCTCCTTTGAGTCAGTTGCTTTTATTCTTTATCCTTTTTCTCTTCCCCCAAAGACTAGATTTCGTTTACTCATGTTCTTAACCTTCCCCTTCCTCAAACAGCCTCTTTAATCTGCGAGATATCACACAGTCTGAGGAATAGTCCCTTTGCAGTTCTTCTCTCCTTCCTACGTAAAAAAATTCTACCTAGGCCTTCAGAAAACTGCACGATAATCTGTATCAAAAAGGTGTTTATGTAATTGAGGTTTCACACTCATCAGTCCTGTGCTTTAAATGATTCTATCAGTGACCTGTTTGCCTCTTCCTAATTTTAGATTCATGGAATTGTGCATAAGCTGTTTTGCTCTTTAGTGAATACTGAGAAATTTTATATTTGTTTTGAAGAAAGATAATTGGTCTTCCTTCATCAGAAAGTGAGATATTTGAGAGATTGGTAGACACAACACTCAGTTATGTTCCTCCTGTTCTGACTAATAGCAATGCTTTCTTTTTCCTTTTGAACAGAAGTTTAAAACATATTTGATAATATATAAATCATAATAGTGCATGTATAATAATTATAATAGTTAGAGAGGCCTGGAGATGCCCTGCCCTCCATATCATAAATCGGGTCTGGGCTGCGTGGACTAAGAAATGCACTCCTGCACACTGAGCAAATGTACCAGAGTTAAAAATCCAAGTCTCTCTGTACAAATTTATCACCTAATGCTCCATCCTGAATTCATATTTTCATTCTTTATTGGTAAACTTAGTTTAAACATAGCTGGCAAAAAAATAATTTAAAGTAACAGTTGCAATACCTTTTTCTCCTCAGTGTGAGGTACTATGGGAAAGAAACTCAGGTCCTACTGACTTGATAAATCTATAGCTGATGTCTAAAAAAGCAGTAAAATAGAAAGTTTAGAAAAAGAAACACAGTGTTTTTGTATTCCTGACTGGAACCAAGTCACACTGAGCTCTCATGTTCAGTTCCTAGAAGGCTGTTAGAATCCAGAATAATTTTTAGCTGAGCATGTCAATTTTCCTCCAACTTCATCCAGCATTTGAAGAATGATGTAGTGTGACCTGTGCCACCTCAAAGCGAAACAGAGCCAGTGCAGTTATAAATTCAATCTCTATCTGTCCACATGAGTATGAAATAGTTGACAAAAATTTGCTCTCTTATCCCCTTAGTCAAGTGCACTGCAGTAAATTAAAGAGGGAATTCTCACTCCACTTTTTACAGTATAAATGGGAAAACGTAATTTGCTCTTGTAAGCAGTAAGAAGAATATAAGGGGTGGGGTAGGGAAAAAAAGCAATTGATGTCTGGAAGGAAGCGTAATTATAGCACAACTTGTCAATATTCTCGAGTAATTAACATTTTGGTTGCATCAGTAAAAGGACTTCTGGTTATTAATCATTTCCTTTTTGCTTACAAACCGCTGGATTTGACTGCATGGAAGGAGAGATGTGCTATTAGCAGAGTAAACGAGGGGAAATGTAAGTTAATCACCAAAAGCAGATATCGATTATTCTGCATTTCTGATGCCACACAATTTCCCCTGAATGTTTTGACAAGGCACTGCTGGTTTGCAGACTTATTTGTGTTTCCAGCTGTAGTTCCTATTATCTCTTTCTCTTCTATGTCAATACAGAAATTTCTGGTCCTACTGGTGAAGCAAACACTGAATTCTTCCCGATTCAACTCGGCGCATAGTCCTGTTCTCTTCAGTAACCCTGAACGCTTATATTTCTCTTGGGGAAGTGATTCTAAATATTCATATACTCAATTGGCTGTTTAATTGCACATTCACTGAATGTATTGAATATATCCTTTAAAAAATTAGTCCAGCTCCCATAATGGATTGCTATTTCCTGAGGGAAAAGGCTGACCAGTGTTACAGGTCTCCTTTTAGTGCAGTAAAATTGAGTGAGGCATTAAGTGGCTTCCATTCAAACATGGACAATGGCTGACTCATAAAGAATTCATTGTGGGGTCTTCTGAAGCCCTTGTCTGATTTTAGAGGTGTGAGACTCAAGTATATTTTTATATTTTATCAATCCATTAAAAAGTGAGCAGTAAATGCAATCATCCAAGCGAGTGCTTTGTCCTGATAAATGGTGCAAAGTCAAGGGAAATGGTTTTGCTGTGAGGCAACTGTTCTGAAATAGAGCTGAGCAAAGAGAAGATATCCATTGCCTCAGTCTGTACCCTAAATCTGCACATGATCAGCTAATTGTGTGCAGGGCAATGGGAAACACCCCTTTGTCTTTCCTTCAGAAAATCCAATTTTAATTTTCTCTTCCTGCAGATGCCCTGGTCAAACTTCTACTAGTGGTCCTGGCCCTTTTTCTGTACCCTGTGTAGGGAATTATTTTTCCTACCCAAGCTGCAAATTGAGCTGGTCTTTTGCATTAGTTGAGCTTGGATTTCACAAAAGGGCCATTGACAAACAAATTATCTGGGCCTTTTCCCAGCTCATGTGTTTCCAGCGCATTTCAACAACAGCTGAGAAAGGAGGAAAATAAAATGGAAGATCCAGGAGCTTTGAGTAGGGAGGAGGGGTGAATATATAAAATCTCATCCTGCCAGAACAGATCTTCCTGACTTTTGATTATTCCCAAGTATCAGCCACTGGAGTGGGTGAAACAGTGCCAGAAATCTTCAGAACTGCCCTCTCCAACAGCTCTGCAGAGGAGGGCAGAGACCAGCATGGCACATCCTGGTTATATTTGATATTTTCTGGGATAGTGGTCAGAGGAAAAGCTCATCTTTTTCAGGCAACAAGTGTTCTATAAGTACTGCCCTCATTCTGTAGTGGGCTTGACTTTTATGGCATGCTCTATACTGGCTGCTGGTTTATTATTTTATTAAGAAGATGTTAGGATTCTTCTCTGACATTTTATGCTCTTTTTAGTCTTCTCATTTCAGAAACCTTCATAATAATCAGTTTATTTACATATCTGAACTGAGAAACTGGGTTGAAAGGTATCAAAAGCTGCTATTCTTGAATAAAGTATTTATGTAAAACATGATTCAAGAGATTATAGAAGTAAATAATTCTATTCCTAGGATCAGTGTTTTATTTGATAAACCAGGATGTCACAGATTACTCAACTAAAGAATGATTTTCATGCCTTGTGGCTCTTCAGGATACGGAGCCAGATCCAGACCTTGCATTGGTTCTGTGTGGCTTTAGAGACTCAACTCTGAGAATTGGTTCACAAAATCTGCACTTGTGATTTCTGCATGAAAATCTAAATTCTACCTTTTCAAATACACCTATAGTTTGCCACATGAGCAGAACCCTGAGTGGAAACATGGACTTGCTGGATGCTGAGATCCAACTTTTTAATTTGCATCCATGGAATCGGGGGTTTACATTTTTACAATCTATAATAACCAGCATTTTGGAAAGTTTTTATTATTTTCCCTGGGTTTACTTGAATTGCTCCTTTCAGATTGTCTGTAGCTGGATTTTGTGGAGCATAGATGGTTAAAATACATAACTGCATGTCTTCCCTGGAGAGGGAAGAGGTGGCTTTTAGCATTGTATTTTTTCATTTTCTATTTGCCTGCATAATGCCATGGAACACCAAAGTCAAAATTTCATTCTTAGCCATTTGGGCCTCTTGATGCCTGTGTTTGAATTTAAAAAGAAAATCACCAAGTCCACCGTTACAAATATAATTGACACCCTCTTTGCAAGTACAGCAATAACCACTTGGAATATTTTGTTTTGATTGCCAAAACATTAAACTAACCTTCTGTGCAGAAGGCAATTCTTCCACAGTGAACATATTTTCACTTAACAGGAAAAGATTGTGCATTTCGATATGAGAACTCAGGCATTTTAATTTCCTCTTTAGGTCTCAGTGAATAATTCACAAACATGCACAGCAAAGTTAGACTTATGTTGTTTTCTCTTGATCTAGGCCTAACAAAATGGCAGCTTCCTTTATATGTTACCCCACTACATTCGCATGTTTTTAAGTGGGTTTGGTTTTTATATTTAGCTTCTGGGTTTTTTTGTTGTGCTTTTTTGTTTATTTTTAATATTAAACATACTCTTCTGAGAGCAATTTGTATTTGGAGTTGTACTCATTCAAGGTAATTAATTGATTATTTTGGGATTTTTTGGTTTTTTTGTTTTTTTTTGGGGGGGGTTTGGAGTTTTTTTGTTTGTTTTTAAAGGATTGCTTGGGATGCTTTTTGATGTATATAATCAATCAGGGTTGTTGCAGATAAAAAGATTCTTGAACTTCCTTATGGTCATTGGGAAAGAAAACAAAGATCACATGATCACAGTCCCTGTTCCCTTAAGGTAAAAGAGTTGAGGGCTACTTTCCTTGATTGAATTAAGGTGCTGTATAATAACTAGTGCAGTTTTTCATCTTTTGTTTGAAATTCCACATCACTTGTACACTTCAGATTTCTCTAAAAATCAGGTTCTTCATCAGATGAAACATCCTTAACCAAACAAACCCAGACTCTCACAAATCTGCCCAGGAAAGACTTGTGATTGTGAATAATCACAGAACGTGCACGGGCTGAGATCTGTCAGGGCAGCTCAGTTATGTGGAGGTACAGGTAATATTTTAGATGGAGGACAGAATGTTTGCATTTTGTGAAGGCTGGAGGAGTGCCTGCACTGACAGTTGAACCTGTTATTTATGTTTTCCCACTGTCAGTTATTATGCAGACACAAGAATTCTTAGCACACAGCCTCAGAGGTGACCTTGAGGTGACCTAGAGAGACCTCCCTTTCAATAGGATGGAAGCATATATTTCACTTCTGAGTCAGTCTTGGTTTTCCCTGGAGTGGGAATTGACTATATTGCCTCTTATATCAATATTCAGTTATATGTGATGGCTTTATGTTATAAAATATCCACTGGGGAGCTGACCTGACAACTCATTTCAGTCAGGCCTCCTCTGTAATCTCAGAGGAAAAATGATAACATATAATCCACTTAACCACCTGGGCATGTCCCATTCCTGTTTCTCATATTAGAGAGTTTAAGGGAAAAAAAGGAAAAACCAAATCTGCTAGTTCAGGCCATTCTTGGATTACAGGCTGAAGAAATCTTTATGAGACATTAGAAATTAATTAATCTGGAGCATCAGTGTAGAAATTACTGTCCCTTGCCATGGTCAGGTGCTGCAATGTTCCTTAAAAAGGAGATGCAAGGAAGGCATTTGAAATGCATTAGGAGAGCTGGGATCTGGCCTCCTCCTCCTGCCCAGGAACAGTCCCATTCCAAGCAAAATGTATTTTTTCCTTGATTTGAAATACCTACAAAGAGTCCAGGTGTATTATTTGCACTCTGCTTCACACTTGACATTAATGGCAGCATCTTTAAAAGATGATTGCTCTTTTCAGCAGAGTGGGGTTGGAAGTGTGATATCACTGTGTGATAAAAGTACAGAAATTTTCATTACAGAATTTAGTTCCTTTAATTTAATTTAAATTTTGTTCCTTTTTCAGTGTAATGTTATTAATCAAAAATAGCTAATTGGGAAAGGTTAACATATTCGTATTTAAAAAAATGTATGTTCAACTATCATACACAGAAATCTATTTTGCTGTGACATTTGTACATACAATAGAATCTGTTTTCAAATGCCTTTTGTTTCCACACATGCTTTTTCTGAAAAACTTGAACTCTTTGGAAGTGCAAAACAAATCTTAAAAAGCATGTAGTATTTTTAATGAATTCTTTATTTAAATGATAATGTATTCAAAATTATTTGATTATTATTATAATAAATTATTGCAAATATTCCTGACTGGATGAACTTATATGTGCGCACTGTACAGATTCACTGAAAGTTGCAAGGACAAAATCTGACATTGTCACTCAATGTGCTTTATTTTCCTTGAAGGTGAAGTCATTTCAAGGCATACAGAAAAGTCAGAAAATAAGATTTGCTTCTGACCTGCCAACAGTGCGGAATTGTTCAATACTCGGTGATAGCAGCGGTAACAGGGGAAGAGCAGCTTACATTGCCTATTTCTCCCTTTTTCTGTTCACTAGCAAACAGAACAAAACTGCAAGTATGTTAGTTCATTTCAAGAAAACTTAAGTTTTCCTATCCAAATTAGCTTGATTGTTAATACAACAGATCTTCGTTCTCAGCAAGAGATGAGCTTTGCAGATACACATATGCAGTGAGGTTTCCAGAATGTAGAAAAACACCACTTCATGTTAAAGCACATTAAAACTCGTTTTATTTAATGACAGTCTAATCCCATGACAATACAGTCACAGCCATCCCATGGCACCTTTACTGTTGAAATCCTGTCCCCATGAACTGGCGTGGTGAAGTGCACACACAGTCTCTCATCCAGATTTATCATCTGCTCAGTCTTCTGTCCAGAAGTTCTTATTGACCAGAAAAATCTCTCCTCCTTTATTTCACTGTGAGAACACGGTGTAAGAAATGCCCTCTGTCAGCCTGATGTCCTTCCTTGGCGTGGCTTCTGCTTAAGCAAAGAGGAAGTAATATTTTTTTTCCCCCTGGTATCCCTTTTCTAGAAACAGCAATCAAATGTGTCTTGACTCCCTGGAGTGGAGGATATGTCTGGAGCAATTTAATCATAATCATGGCTGTTGTGTGAAATGAGGTATTTCAGTTCTGAGTCTGTTTATCTCTGCAATAGCTTTTGGTGATGAGGTCCTCTATGTAGATACTTAAACATTTCTTGATATAGAATTGGACACTGAAAAGCAGGTGTATAAAACTCTGCTAATGCTTTACCATTTATTATGAAGTGGGGAAAAAAAGCAAGATACACAAAATATTCCAGCTTCAGTCTAAATCTGAACAGCCAGAGTAACTGATGCAATTCTGAAGGTACGACCTGCATGCTAAACGTTATTCTTCTCCCTTTAAGGGTATTAAAAGGAGATTTTCTTTTTCTTGGTCTCAAGATTAATAGACAGTTTAATGAGTTCTTAACAAATCTGTGCTTCTTAAAAAGCATCCAATTTTAAGCTTTTATTCCCGAATTAAGGTATTCGGTGTCTCATGGTCAAGGTGTGTCACACAATGATTTGTTTCACCTCTGAAGATGTTTTAAATGATAGGGGAAAAAAAAAAAAAAAAGATACCTTTAACATTATTATAGTCCTGTTCTCTTATTAAACTTGAAGAGGAGAAAAAAAACCCAACCTAACATAAAACAATGCCCCTCCAAAAGAGTGTTTTCTAGAAAATTTCTGTTATTTTATTCCAGAAAATATCTTAAATGGTAAGCCTGGAACTTAACATCAATGACTGTGAGATGAAATTGATATAAATATTTCTAATGCAGCCATCAAAGTCTTAAGTTGTTTTCCAATAATCAAATATTATCTTACTGGGGACAAAGAATTGATGTGTGCCAGTGGAGGTTTTACTGTCAGAGCTGCCTCTAACTCAGTATCTTCATGGAATGCTGTGAGAACAGATCCTTCTCCTCAGAAATCTTGTATGAAAGGACAGTTTGTAGAGGCTGGCAAAAACTCAAAAAGGTAAATTTGAATTTAAAAACCCCTATCATCCTTGTCTAAGTACCTTAACAGAGCCATGTAGGCCCTTGTTGGGAAGGTGAGTATTAATTACTTGTTTAAATTGTGTCTATTTCTGCAATTAACTACCTTTATATACTTTGTCTGTTTTAGGATTAATCTTCAGCATTTGCTATCAAAAATAATCATAACAATTATGTGAATATTATTTTTCCATCCCCTGAGAGAATTAGGTTTGTACACAGTGAATCACTGAATCATTTAGGTGGGAGAAGACCTTTAAGATCCTCAAGTTCCCTCAGGCAAACCCACCATTAAACCAGGTCCCCAAGTGCCACATCCACATGTTCTTTAAATCCCTCCACCACTTCTGGGCAGCCTTTTCCAAGGATAACCCTTTTGGTGAAGAATTTTTTTCCCAATATCTAATGAAACTTCCCTGATGCAATTTGAGGCAGTTTCCTCTCATCCTGACCTTTGTTACTTGAGAGAGGAGACCAGCAAATAAAGATCAGAAAGCCTGACTTTGAGTTTCTTACCAATTAAGGTTTATTGACACTGAGGGTGGTACTTTGGTGTAAAGCTGGTGCAGTTAAATGCAGACTTGGGCATAAGGATTTCAGTAACTACCAATTTTCTAAACAGAAGGGATAGAGATGCACTTCCATTAATAAGTGATGCAAAAGCAAGCTTGTCCTGTAACCCTGAACTACTTCCTTTTCACCTTTTCACTTACAAGAAATAGTAAGTACAAAATTAGTCACCACTGTCAGTCACCAAAGAGAAGAAATTAATTGCTGAGAACAGAAATTTCTGTTTGTGGGTTTTTTTTGTTTTTTTTTTTTTCTCCACCAGGANTTCCCCACTCTGTCTCTTTTGCAAACCTATTCAAGAGAAAAATGCTTGTTCTGAGCTTGGAAATATTCCCTGATTTTCTATTGATTTCTCTCCTGGGCTGAACACCAGGGCCTGTGATTGTCATTTTCATTCTGTGTCAGACCATTCATTCATTAATGGTCCTGTAGTGTAACTTGGTGTTGGGCTGGAGCTTTTATTTGGGTCTTTAAGTTGGTGGCTTTTGGTTTGGCATTTGTTTGGGTTTGTGCTGCTTTTTGATTTTTCTTTTCTTTTCCCCCAGAGTGAAGTTGTGTGTTCTTTAAAGACTTTTTCTGCAAGTTCTGTCTTAGGAGTTACAGTGGAGTAACAGATGTTGATTGATCATGAGTTTTATTGTATTTCCTTTTCATTCGTCTTATAACTGCAGTATTCTGTTTGTCATTTAGAAAGTTTAGTGGAGTTCTAGGAGCTGTAAGTGGTGCTAAATCTTTTCTGTGGGCCCATCAGAGGGAACTGTGTTTTTAATGTTCAAGGTTTCAAAAGATATTTTCTCTTGGTCTTTCCTTCCCCCCCCAAAAAAAAATAAAGCCAGAGAAAGACAAAAATAATGTGCTGTCAATGACCTAGTTGAGAAGAGTGACAGAGCAAAGGTTTTACTGCCACATCTTTCTTAACCACCCTTGGTATGACCTTGTTTTGTTACTGGGCTCTTCCTTTCCTAATCACTGCATGAAAAAAATCTCAGTGACAAACAGTTGGATCTATTTTTCACATTTTAGATTTTTCACTCTATTTTTTAAGACAGGGGAAGGACATAATTTTGGATTGATGTTTTGGAACTAATTGTAACCTGGTTTTACTGAAGAGGAGCTGGGAGTTGTTGGTTTTGAGTTTTTTGGGGGGTTTTTTGGTTTGTATTTTTTTTCCCCCTAACTGCTGGTGAATGAATGACTTCGTAGTGCTTTGTGACTGCCAAACTAATCCAGCTGCCTTCCCTGTTCTCATCAAGTGCTTCAACCTTGGACCTCCTTCATGTAGCTCTTTCTACTATTTCATTTTGGTGAAATGGGCTATTTAGTAGGTCACAGGAGGAGGCAGAGCTGTGTTTTACTGATGTGCTGAGTGGAAAGCAGTGAAAAAGAAAGGACCTAGGAAGACACAAAAGCTGCACTAGTTGGCTTTTTCTGCTGTTGTATCTTTTGTAGATTGCCCGCAGTTCTGCTGTACCAGAGTTATGCATTAAGTGGCGCTTCAGTTTATTACATATTCCACTTTAAACCTTGATGTTCAGTAGGAAAGATGCATTCATGATATGTCCTGTGTAGCACAGTTCATGAATAAGTTGTGGAAAAAAATTCTAGTTTCTGAAATGTCAGCGAGGAAACAAAATGAAGGCTAGCCTAATTTTTAATTTTGGAATTTCTGGGAGAGCTTAGGAGTGGAAATCAGTCCTGATAATTTGTAAAGAACTTTTATTACTAAGGTTTGTAATAACTTATTTAATATTTATAGTTCTTGAAATGACTTTATGCACTGGGGCACATTCTTTACGATCATTTCTTTTATCACTCCTGGTTTGTGACTGTTTTTCTAATAAGGAAGATAAATAAGTTCATTCTGAGTATTGATTTACTTAAAGGCATGCTAACCAAGTAGTTAAACACTGCTCTTTTCCATAAATGAAGCTAAAATATTCATTAACAAATTAATAATATTCAGTTTTCCTAGTTGATATATAGATATGCCTGAGGCTTACATATAGCACGCTCTATATCACTATATGTTCAACTTGGAAACATAAAATTAAATAAAATGTAAATTTAAAAATACATAACAATGTTATCCAGTCTCAAAAGAGACTGTTACATTACATTCAAGGCATTATTTTAAAAGCATGAAACCTGGATGCATTGTAATAGACCAGGAAAGAGTTGAGCAGGGAGTATGTTTGGTACTAAACAAAAAAAAAAAAAAAAAAAAAAAGCAAAAGACTAGAATTTTCCAATACTAGGAATTGGATAAGAATTGTGAGAATAATAAATAAGCGGATAGGATTGGTTTTGCACAGGTCCAGTGAAGGCAGGTATATTTTAACAATCTAACAGTTGTGCTAATATGAAATTACTTGAGGCAGCAAATGGGCCTTGACTGCAAATCTCTGGCTGAGTGCTGATGCCTTGGTGGATCCCATACAACAGCTGCACTCTTGGAGCCAGAGAAGTCATAATCCTGCTTTTCTCTTGGAGATTGAAGGATGGCTTGGGCAGTTTTCATTTCAGCTCAGCTGACTTCAGTGTTGGTACTGGAAAGTATAAATTCCAGGTACCCCAAGGATATTTGCGTGTTAGTTGAGGAAAAAACACAGAGAGCATCAAACGTTATGAGTTCACCCTGCATGTGAGGCACAGTGAGGTGTGTTTGTACAAAGCATTTTCCTTCCTCTCTGCTCCTCTTCTCCCTCATTCTTGCTGATATTTTAAGAGAGGTTGGGAAGAGTTGAGCTTTAATGTCCCTCCCAACTCAAACCACTCTGTGATACCATGACTGGGGTGTCTCCTGGCTGGGAGCTTGCTGCTGGAGTCAAGAGTGAGAAGAAGAAGATTGCAGAGATTGCAGAAAGCCCCCTGAGGCTGGGAGGAGGTGCCCCAGATGTTTGTGGTGAGCAGAGTGGCTGCTGGCACAGTGGAACTGCAGCCACCTCTCTAGGGCAGTGCTGCTGTGGTTTTTGTGCCCTGCACAAGGGTGAGGGGAACCTGACACCACAGATTCCTGTGTGAGCAGTGCCCTGTGCTGGAGTAGTGTTTGAAAATTGGATCTGCTGATCAAACAAATAAATTAAAAAAAAAAAAAGAAGAAAAAAGTAAGGGGACATTGGCAGATTTGACTCTGGTCTGTGACTCTCTTGGCAGTTCAGTGGATTTTGGATTAAAAGTTCGGTAGAATGCATAAAATCCGACAAAGAGTCTAATCAGTTTATTCTTGATGATTTAGCAAGATTATAATTATATCTTTGTGTAATTGTTTTTTGTATGATGGATCTTCAGCTTTATTCTCTCTGTAATAGAGTCTAAACATAGACTGGAATAACCATAAACATAATCAGAAACAACATTTTCAGTGTGAACAGGGAAATGCTATTGGCTTTCTGGAGGTTGCTCATCTGGACATTCATACAGTCTGTTTCTTTTTAATGTTTACTGAATATTTAATGATACTTATTATGCACAGAGTGTTCCTCTACATGCTTATTTAGAGGTGAGTAGTATTTCCTGAAGATGTACGAATGCAATATCAATGTGAAAGGCTTTGTATTATATACTCATCAAATAATGAAGCTTTTTTTTCCCTGGTCTGTAAGCAATTCAATTATTTTGTTTCTGAAATAAATTAAGTAAAGCTTATTGAGTCCAATCAGCCCTTGTTTCAAGGGAATTGTAGTTCAATTTCATTTTTAATTAGATTGAACATTGTGAATTTCTTAGCAGTGGTAAGCAAGATCTGGCAATAAAATATGCACTCAATTTGTATTAAAAGTTGCTAAAATCTAGTGCAGGGAACTGGCAGTATATCTGGCTTATGTTTAATTGTCCAAATATCCTATTGTGAAAAAATCCATTTTTAAAAACTGCTGATGTGTAACAAATTACTTTTCTTTGATAAAACTGCATAGAAGATGAGCAGGCAGCAAACAGGAAAAAGTGTGGGACAGAACATTCAGTTCTTGATAAGCTTAATACCACGTGTAGGAGCAGGATGTTAAACTTTTTTCCGTGCAAGGATTACAAAATTAAACCGAGATGATTTTTGGTTTTGAGACAATGGGGGAAAGAAGTCTCCAAAGGTTTTTCCTCAACTGCCACAGCTGTCCAGAGGTCAGAGTGTGGATTTCCAGTCAAACCAGCGTACAATAAGCTTGTGACCAGTGCTCATTGAAAATCCTGCTGTCCTTGGATAGCACTCATGTGACAGAGGAATGTACTTAAAGTGATGTGCAAGTAGCTCTGACTCATCATTGCCAGGCAGCCCCATCGCTCAAAGGCAGAGTTTTGTCATGAACATCCTAAACTTTCTTACCCTTCCCTCCTGCTTTTCTTCCTACATGCTGTAGTACATCCAAGAGATACAAAAGGAGACTTTTTCTTCCCTAGAAATACTTTTCTAGATATTAAAAAAAGGAAAAAAAATTGAAAATTGAAAATTGTGAAAGTCAGTTCTGGTTTGGAAAGTGATTACAGAAAACATTTTTAAAAATCTTACATATGCTTGTCAGATTGTTTCCACAAACAAATGGACTTCATGTTGTCATTTCTCTGGTGGTAACTACATCAAAGACTTAAGGTCTTGCCATGGCACAGAGCAACTCTTTGATTTTGTATTGTTCCTAAATATGTCACTGTATGGCAGCAATAGTCTGATAAATTCCATTGCAATACATTTTCCCCCTTCGAAGACCTTTATGGCAGTATGCTATCATTTATGAGACCACTGTGTATGCATTTATAGCGTTGGAAGTTTTATGCAGCTGGATCCCTTTCCCAGCCCTGTTTGTTCAGTATAACAATGATGCCATTCCTCAGGCAAGGACAGTGTCTGAGCTGCAAAGGAAAGATGTTTCTTTTCATGGTCCCCGTTAAACTGGCTGCAACCTCCATCCTTTTACAGCCTTGGCACAGCTCCTTGAGGGTTCATCAGCAAAAGCCAAAACCTCTTCAGACAGAGCTTGGCCACCAAATTCCTTTGCACATCACTCGATCTTTGTGATGGGGAATCCTGGAGCGTGATTGAGCATCAAGTGCGGTATTAAAGATACAAAGTGAAACCAAACCTTACTTTGTTAAAAACTCGCAATTTGGAAGAGTGGTATATAAATGAAGATCTGTGTATTCAAGTGGATTTTTTTCCACCTTGTACCAAGCCCCTTCCAAAAGCTCTGTATTACAGTAGGTAATAGAGAGGATAGCAGCATCTGATGATTCCCACAGCATCTAAATATTATTTTTCTACCCAATCTGCTAAAGAAATTAAAAGATGTCGTGTCACTGAGATCTTCCAACAGTTTAAATGTACCTTTGCTCTTGCTTCATAATTTTACGTACTGCCAATTAGTCAAATGAGATGGGAGATCCTTTCAGAACATCATGATTTTAATTGGGACTTCAGTAGAAAAGAGTAATTAATAACTGTTAACCTGTCCAGTAAAGCTGTGTCTCAGGTTAATGAGCCATGTCTTTTGCACATTGCACTATGAACTGAAAAATGCAGCAGTTAAAAACTTATTACTGTTATTTGTCTAATTAATGGTGATCATTGCACTAAAGTATAATGACAACAGGAGATTTAAAAAGAATTAATATATTTTATTTTACTCAGAATAATATGTATTAGGTACATACATGTATTTTTTCACGTGTGTTTGATATACACTTTTTTTTTACAAACTACTTTTTCTTTATTTTTGTTTCCATGCTCCATTTGTATTATGGCTTTGAATATAAAATTCTGTGTGCGTTTTTGTGAGGTTTACCTGGAAGGGACAGAGAAAAGGGAATCACAATTATATAGAGACAACATATGAACAAGATATTGTTTCTTATTTTATGAATGTGTTATGTCCATGTTTTGCTTTGCTAGCACTGAATGAACTTATAATAAACAGTGAGATTATGAATCTGCCTTTAGGAAGAGGAAGAGTTTTGGCCTGAAGTTACATGGATGAGTTTATAAGTTAGAATAACAACATGATCCCAAATTAACTTTGCTGTCAGTAGCTGACACTTAAAGGCCTTTGTTGTCTAATGAACTGTGATGAACACTGAGGCATTGTGTAAAATACAATTTTTGCAATTTTGTGTGCAAAATTAAACAAAAAAAGTTTTAAGGAGATTTAAGTAGTGTAAACTGCCCTTTTAAGTGTTAAAAAAAAATCTCTGTAAGATTTTGTAACTGCTTGTAGCTAAAGCATGTTTTATCTCTTTATTTAGAGTTCTGCTACTTTGCCAGACACGGACATATTTTTGATAGAGAAAAACCTTCAAAAACCACTGAGAAGTTTCAATGAACAGCCCAGTATTATCTATTAGTGTGATTATCTGTGTGCAGGAGTGAGGATACACTTTTAAAAGTGTGAAATCCATTTGCATAAATGTATTCTGAAGATGAGAACTACTTTTTTAGCCAATTTTGACTTCAGGCATCAAAGTGTGCTTAAAGGGCTTTTTGAAATACAGACTTTTAAAACATACTAGCATAGTACATGGTACATAACGAGATAGAGGAGAATTTTAAATACTGTTGTGCAGCCAATTTGTATTGTTTTATTTACTATTATGCAAGGATTGAAAGTCTGAAGCCTTATGTAAAAGAGTTGAAAGCAGAATTAGATCAAATAGTGGATTTGTATTGAGTCTAGTAACAGTAGGGAACCTATAGTAAAATTAGGAGATCTGGAGTATTTTTTTTCCAGCGCTAAAATTTGATTTGAAAATCTCTCTACAAGTGGTGGAATGTGTTTGGAAGTTGTTATATTTTAAATCAAGTTTTGCAGACACACTGTTAGTGCTACTTGTTTTGAGTAAGAATGGAACCTTCCATGATGGCAAAGTCCCTTGCTATATAGAATTGTAAGCCAGTGTTTCTTGTACTGAACTGCTTTATCTTAAATAATGTATCAGTCAATAAAAGAACAGGTTGTTCCACAGATTAGTGAACATGTTTTTCACAGCTCTGTTTCTCAAGGCTGGATTTTGTGGTGTCTAATCTGTGGACAAGTTTCTGTATTCCTTTACATCTCTCACTCTGTCTCTTGATATCTTCCATGTTTTTTCCCCTTCCATTAAGGAGTAAACTCTTCAGTTTTTATTAATGCCTTCTCAGTTGTGTATTAACAGCATCTGCCCCTTGTCTGCTCGATAGCTCATTTTCATTGAACTTGCAGGGAATATACTGAGATACTTCCTCCTGTGAAATAAGTTTTCTGTGCCAAGTAATCAGTGGCTCTGTCATTTCTGTGGATCAGGACACATAAATGGACAAGCTTAGAAGGTGGACTTAGGCAATGTTTTCAGCAATAGGGCTGGTGTTGTACCTCATAAAGCACAAACTGCACTGCTGGTGCTGTAAACACCATGAGGAGGAGAGCTGTCTGTACAATGGGCTCTCAGAAGGCTTGTCCATATTTTGGAACCACTTGCAAATATGGTGAGAAGAATTGTTCATAATGAGAAGCTATTTTAATATGCAATTAGTAACTTGCATCATCTTTTTTTCTTTTTTCCTGGTGCATTCATAAGCACTGTTAGCCATCGCTGTTAGGAATATACTGTGTTGTGATGCCCCTTGTCGGTTGATTGCTACTTTCTAAATTATTTATAAGCAGAACTGTTGCTGGGAATCACCGAAAGGGAGGGAAAGGATGCCATGCTTATTTAATTACCTTTCAACATTAGGGTCTTGCTGGATCAGAGATTCTAGAAACAGGATCTCATCTGTTCAGATGCAGTGAGAGAATAGTGTAGGGAACCCTTTCTTAGCTGTCTCTGCACTCATAGTTGCTGTAATCCAGGTGAGACCAAAGCGTGATGTGATTTTCTGCTCTCTGCCCATGAAATGACAGCTTAAACTCAACCCCAGCTGTGGCTCCCATGCACAGAACATCAGAGCAGTGCTGCTTCAGTCACGCTTTATTTTCAGCTGGAAAGCCAGGGTACTGCTGGAACAGCTCCATGCCTCAGTGTGCATGTTTTTAATTTTCTGAGCCCCTGGGGTTAGCAGGTAACCAGTCCAGTGTAGTCCCTGGAAAATAATGAAGGCTGATTGCCTGATTGGTTTTGTGCTGTTTGATGCTCACGAGGTGCAAGGATGGGCTCAGCTGAGAAGAGACCAGGGGAAAAGATCTTCAGAGAGTCAGACTTTGCACTCAGGTGGAAGATAAGAATTACAGCTTGAGGCCAGTACCTGCTGCATTGCTTCCCTGCTTATCACCAGTCCTTGATGGGCAGCTCTTGTGCATTGTGCTGGAGATTGACAGAGCCTGCAGTCTGTTCCTTTCGTAGGTTTGTTCTGTGTTCAGATCATTAATATAAGCCCCAATTAAGTGTTCATTCAGGTGCACACTGGCCTCGGATGAGCTTTAAAACATTAAAGCCACCTATGAAAGGTAGTGGCCCCTGCATCTTGTTGCTTCTTTTCTTTTTCCTCAGCAAATACTCACGCTCAGCTTGCTTATTTTGGACCCAATACCTGCCAGTAGGATTGTGGCCAAAGTCCCACAGTGAAGCTTGTGTGAAATGTGGAGCAGACACCTGGTCTGTGTTACCTGTGTGTCAGTGTAAAAGGTTTCCTCTGCCAGATCTCAGAGATGGGGCAGTTAAAACAGAAGCAGCTTTGAGATTTCCCCTTAGAGCCAAACTAAGTTCTGTAGACTATTGCAATCTGTCGTTTCACTGCTTCAGCCATATCATCTTTAAAAGGCAATTTAATGGTGCCTGGTGGTGTGTAGAGTTTACAAGGCTAATCTGTCCCCAGGTACACGACAGAGCCTTGGATAAAGCAGCAAGTGTCTCACATTAGATTAAATTGAGTCCAGAATGTTTTATGGGGTGATTTAATATACTGAACTGAAACAGTCACATTTTTTAAGGTAACTCTAAAAACAGAGGACTTAAGCGGCCATAAATAACTAAAGGGTTAACAACAGGCACTGGCATTTTCAAGGGTTCTGCTGTTTCCAGTTTGTTCTGAGATGTTGATGGCTTTGGTAGAGGGACGATGCATACATCCAAAATCATAAGGAGCAGATTTTGCTGTTGGCTGGTTGTGCAATCTAAAAGAATCCATTCATTTTAATAGATGTGCACTAGTTTACCTGAAGGAATTAATCTACAATATTCTGCTTTGTAAAAAAATATATGCAGAACCTGCTTTGGCTTCTTTGTGCTCGGACAATTTATGGCTGGTAAAATGTTGATGCATTTAAGATGAAAATGGAATGAACAATGCACATTTATTGTTGGTATAGTTGTGCTGTCACTGTTGTAAAGTTAAAAAGCAGTAATTATAGCTGAAATCTGAAAGCTGTTTTGTAATTTCACGTGTGTGACACAACTCTTTACTCGAGATTGTAGCCATGGCAGCAGTGGTTGTTGCACTTTGTGAATAACAGGCATGTAGTTACTTTCTCTTACTGAAACTGAGTGATTTAACAGTGATTTTTGTATAAGTACAAAGTTTTTAAAACTCTCTTTAAAAAAAAAGCATCTCTATTTCCTGTTTTGTGTGCTACTAAATAAACCAGGGATTAATAAAAAGATACTGGATATGGAGGCAGGAAAAGGCAATTGTTATTTTAAATCCTGCCTGTTACATCATTTAGCTATGATGTGTCCCTAGCTCTCCCACCCTATTTTTGTGCAATCAAATCCTGTCTGAATATCTGAATACAAACATGAATTGAAAACAGAGCAAAACAATAATAAATGAACCTACCATTTGGGAAATCCCTATTCTTGCATTACATTTAAGGTCTGTAATGCGTTTTAAGCATCTGATATAATCACCCTTCTCTCGCTCTCCTATTCATCTGACTAGAGTTCTCTCAAAGAATTCCTTTTCATCTGTGGATTGCTTGTTTGAGTCAGATAGGTAGGATTAAGTGACTCACAGGTTCAACTTGCATCTGCTTATCTGAATTCAGATGAGTGTCAAAGTCTTAGCAAATCACAATATTAGATATATTTACTTACAGAAATTGCAAATAGTAATTTGCAATTTTTGTATTTTTTTTCCTGTCTTAGCTGTTGAGTAAAGCAGAACTGAACACCAAATGCTTATGAGAATGCCATATATTCATTTAATTTACATACTTGTAAAGCCACAAGGAACTGTCCATAAACATTCCTTAATACCAGCAGCTAGGAGATAAATAGAAAATTATATGCATACACAAGAAAAAAATGAAGGTTCTAAAATATAGGAAGACAATTGAACTGAGAAACAGAGGTGTAGTAAAAAGTTCTCAGGTTCCTGTGAAATCAGAGTTGTGTGGAAACATCATATACCTGCAGTCATTCTTCAGGCCATTTGGAGACATTTGGAAAGTCATCAGCAGAGCAGCTCAGTGAATAGTAAGATAATCCTTAAATACCTGAATTACTTCTGTCTGAAAAATTAATATAGCTTTGTATCAGTGAGTAGTCCTCAGTCAATTCCAAATATGCAGAGCATTACACAGAAAGGTCATCTCATTTCATGGGAGTATTTGCCACATTACAGTTTGATTTTGTCCATCTCGGAATAAAATCCCCTTACTTTTCAGTTCTCTATGAAAGAAAAAAACAGAGGTTTTTCCAGTCAAAAAAGCTGCTGCAGGTTATGGTACTTGGATGCTTTTGTCCTTGACTTTGAGGAAGTTTGCCTGATATTTCAGCCCAGATCTGTGGATTTTTGGAAACTCTAAGTGCCAGTTCCAATTCAAGCTTTGATGTTCTAATGAGATAAAATAAAAGCTGTTTGTCTGACAGGAGGCAGATCCAAACATTTGGGTAAGATAGACTGGAGTTTTTAATTTAATTTTTTAATGTTCTGTAAACTCCTGTTTTCTCTGTTAACTGAAGAATAACTGAGTCCAGAAATCCTGTGGAAGGCTGATGCCAGTGTAGGCACACATTCATTATGTACTGTGTCCTTGAAGAGGTAAACTGAGCAAGAACATCTTACAGATAATAACATGGAAAATATGGAAGGTCAGCGCAGGAGGTTTTAGTCACATTATTTCCAAAACTGAGGGATTTTCAGGGTGGTATTTATATTATGAGAAAACCTGTTTAGGTGCTACAAGCACTTTGGCAGTGCAGCTTGCTACAGGACAACTGTGGTGAGAAAGTGGTGAATGGGAAAGGCTCTGTCTCAGCAGTAATTAAAGAATGAAAGATGTGTTCTGACACTGTTGTTGTTAATGGCCACCCGTGTTGCTTTGTTTCCTCAGCTTTCTCTGCTGGAAGATGCCGGGTTTGGTGGTGTTCTCCTTTACCCTGATCCTTGTGACCTACCAAAGACTGCCGACCTTGCTGACAAAGCTTTCATGGTCTCCTTGAACAGTGGAGGAGATCCATCCACGCCTGGTTATGCCAGTATTGGTAAGTGCTGCTCAGGGCTTGGTCACTTCTTGTGCATTTTAACTCTGTAGACTGTGAGTTTGGGAGTTAAAAATCTAAACCAAATCCTGCTGGAAACAGAGGCTCTGAGTAAGG
The DNA here is from genome assembly GCA_013400315.1 of Bombycilla garrulus. Classification (NCBI taxonomy): domain Eukaryota; kingdom Metazoa; phylum Chordata; class Aves; order Passeriformes; family Bombycillidae; genus Bombycilla; species Bombycilla garrulus. Next base: position 3,067,641 of record VXBU01001756.1, read on the forward strand.
AAACGCTGTGTAATGCAGCATGGCTTAAAGGATGGAATCGAGTCTCAAAAGTGCTTTAAACTCTTGGCACAGAGTCTGCACTCTCAATAGTTTATTGTGTTTTGTATTTGAGTATTCACACACTGAACCATTATTACTACCTACTTATTCTCATCCAATGAGCGAAACCCAAAACTGTGAAGTATTGTGGTTTTGGAGCATTTTCCACAGGATCTGTCCCCACTGAAAGAATTATTCCCTTCATTCTGTCTTCCTCTTTCATACTGTAAGAAATGGAAACTTTTGGTCAGTGAGTGCAAGTGAAATGTCATTAGATATTTATATTTTTTAAGTATTAAGAAAAAATAATGCTTATCTGTATACTACTATCAGTTGAATAGGATGTGTTCATATAGCCTTGCCCAGATAGACTCAGTTATTAGTTATGCTTCTCCAAATGTATTTTTGAAAGATGGGAAATACAGAATTGATTTCAAGGAACAAGATAGTCTCAAGGAACAACCTTCTCTTACATAATTTTACTTGGGGTTTTTTTGAAGCAATGTTAACAAAAAATAGAAGCAGCTGCATATTTGACTTGTATGTGCTACTTAAATCTCCATTCTGGCAGTTCAGTGAATGTATGTTCTGCTTCTCTGCAGCTTTTTCAGCTTTACGGCTCTTTTTACTATCTAACTATTTGGAAATGTATTAAACAGCAGTGTATGAGTTTGTGACAAGGCTTCATCAAGAATATTTTGTCCGGTTACTGGCTCAGACATCTAAAGTTTGACTTGAATTGGCACTAAATCAACTGAGGCAACGTGGAGATACGTCATGTCTGGAATGGCAGAAAATAGAAATATTTGCCTGCTTGTCAAAGAAGGGTGTTAGCTATTCACAGCATGAATGCCTTGACAGCTCAGTGGGAAAGAAATTGCACATTTTCTCAGTGTCTCAGTGTACCTGACCCAGTGTTCTTAAAAGTGCCCTGGGAGCTACAGAGGTAAATATAACACTCCTCAAGCTTTATTCTTGCTCATTTCATGGAGCTATTTGAAAAACAGTTTGTGGTGTCTCTGTCTGGCTGACTCCTTAATGTTTTATTTACCCTACATGAAAAGTAAAGCTAATTAAAATAGACACACCAACATGAAGATGCCACTTCAGTGTTAAACCTTATATGTTAGTTTTCTGTCAGTAAATGATCTCATCTGCAGTGTGCATTCCAATCTCCAGTTTGGGAAAGAGAAGCTTAATTATGTGGACAATGGAGTTCCAAGTGCTTGATGGTACAAGAAACTGATGGTTCCTGGTAGAAGCTTTAGTGTGGCTCATGTGTGGTTTTAAATCTCTGAGCAACACTCATAAGCAGAATCAGGTTATCATGTTTAAGATCATTTATATTTTGATCACTGAATGCCACGATGATCTGGAAAGAGCTCAAAGGAATACTGGAGAAAACCCTTTTTTTATGGTTTTGTCACTGGAAGGTAGATCAGATGGAAGTAATTCCTGTGTTTCTGATGATGGTTTTGCTTCTCTGGAGACACAAATCCATCTGGAGTGCCTCTTTTCCCTGGGGATGCACTTGGATGTTCAGTAGTTAAACTGCCTCTATGGAGGATGGAAGAGCCAGAGAGCCCGGGCTGCCCCTTCCACTGTGATTCACAGGGTGTAACAAGCACTGCAAGAGATTTTATTGGAAGCTCCTGCTTAAGTTATTGGCATATCTTTGACACCATCTGCACTTCACACTTTGCCAGAACTGTTACTATCAGGAGCTCCAGGCTGCTCCTCCCAGCATTCTCCCTTTCACTGGGAAATTCCTGGTAAGATGGGTGATCCAAAGGTAGTCTTGTACTTGGTGAATAAAAGGTGGGAACCTTGGGTTTTCGTGCTGCTGCCTTTGTTTCTCATGTTCTTTTAGTCTGAAAACAAATTTCTTGGTCGTGCCAGAGTACTGCAATGCTTCAGTTTTTTCCTAGAAAAAAAAAGTCTTCAGGAAATGGTATAATTTACAGATCTTTTCTCAAAGTTGACAACATTTTAAAATGGGATTTATGTAATAATTCAGAGAGAATTTTGGAGTTCTCATGAGGTTTCTGCTCACAGTTTCTGTTTCATGAAGATTAAATGCTGCAGTTCTGCATATGAATCATCTTGAATGTATAGAAATAGCTTGAGGATGGGTTTGAGATGCCAACTACCTACGAGTGCTATGATTTTATTGATCTCTGTTTAACAAAGGGGAAAAAGTAATGATGAGAAGGGGAAGTGAACAGCACTTATGTGAAAGTTTCTGCAGCTCTGTTTCATAATTTAATTCTTCTGTTCTTAAGACTCTTCCAATCCTAAGTCATATCAGTCCTGAAACAATCATCGGAGCCTTTGTGAGCATCATTTCTGTCTTTGTGATTCTGACTGCCAAAGACTAGTGTCCTTCATTTTTAGAAATATTTCTTCTGTGTTTCTGCTTTTGAAATGAAAAAGATCCAGGGGGTGAAACTCAAGGCACGAGTCATATGGGATTAAGAAGCTTGATGAGGAAATGAGATTTGCATGGCAAAAATTGTCTTGAAAATAAAGTTTAGAAAAATAGTGTAAAACTAGAGAGCCTTCCCCATATATTTTTCTTTTTCCATTTCCATTCTGCTGCACTTCCTTTCACCCACCTTCGTATGGCAGACACATATTAGATTTCTCTATTGCTAGACTTCTGAGCTGTTTCAAATCAAATTTGTTTCCACACAGGAAATGACTCAGTAAACAAAAATATGGATAGAATCTATTTGTCAATCCTACTATGTAAATAGAAAAGTGGCATTGTGATAAGCACTAAGAACCCTCCCCATGAGATAAGGTGCCACATAATAGAATCCCTATCTGTGCAGAGGGGGAATAAAATTATTTCATGAAGAGTTCAGATGGCATCATAGAAAATACTGTGAGCTTAAAAATGCTGAAATATAACAGCTGTAAAATACAATCTTATGGTATCAGGTGGAGTTTGAAGTGTAATGTTGTTTTAGGGAATGGTTATGCAGAGGTTATAATAGTAAGAAAAAGGGGTGTGTTAGGAAGTCATGCATGGTTCGGGTTATGGTTAGCAGCTGGTCATGTGGGCCATATTACAGGAATTTGGGTGAAAAAAATCAGTGACACGGGAAACTCATGGTGTCTGCAGAATTGTGAATAGTGAACATTATCCAGACAGAAGCATTGACATGAGCATTCCTCAAACGTTGCTAATAGGATTTGTTATCAGAGGAAGGGGTGAGGAAGGCAAGGCATTGTTAAGGGTTTGATCCAGTGCAGGCCGCAGCTGAGGCCATCAGCAAAGCCAGTGATGCCTCTGAAAGTGTATTTAGGAAGGGACAAGGTTGCTGCACAGGCAGGGGAGTGAAACTGCATCTGGAAAAGGGCAGGGTGACAGTTTTCGTCTTTTTGGGTTTGTTTCTCACTATCCAAATCTAGCTTAACTGGAGATAGCTGACACTGTTTTGCCCATGGTGGTAATTGATAAGTGATCTCTTACCCTGATCATTGATCTTTCCCATCTTACTTTCCTCTTACCCTGTGCAGTAGGGATAGTGAGAGCATGGCTGGGCAGGGTCTGGAAGCTGGCCAAGATTTACCCACCACACTCAGTTCAACAAAATTCAAAATAAGCATCATAAACCCCCCCGTGTCATTTACCTCTCTAGAAATGTGCCATTCTGTAATTAGGCTTAGTTCTTCTGCAGCAGCCACGGGGAACTGCTGCCACTGCCTGGAGTGTGGCTCAGGAGGGACTGGCTGGGATGGAAGTGTGTGCCTGTTTAGATTTTAGTCAGCCCTGTGATTCTGTAGGTTTAGGTGTGCCCTGCCTAATACCTGAGTTTGTCCTTTCTGTCCTTCACTTCATGTTATTTTGCTCCTCTGAAGCCAGCAGCTGAGTGGAAGTTAGCTGGAAAATAGAACGTTGTGTAATGATTTTACCCGTGCATATGCAACATATGCTCTAAAATGGTTTGTTATAAATCATCATGACTTTTTACAAGATGTCCTCAGCCCTGGTTTGTCTGTTCTTTTTGAGAACAAAACACAGTCACAAGAATATATTTTCTAGGCTTGCCTCTGCGGCTGTGGAAATGATTCTGGGACTAATTTTTTTTTTTCTTTTTAAAAATTTGTGTTTTGTTCTGCTAATAGCATTGGATAAATGAAATACAGAGATAATTTGTTGTAAAATGTCTGTCTACAGTCAGGCTTCTCTGCACTGTGCTTTGATTTTCCTTGAGGACAGACTGAAGCTGAGGAGAAAGAAAAGCTAAAGTCTGATATTACAATTTAGGTGTGTGAAAATATGTTTACATGTACTGTTGATCATTTTATTTTGGGCTTATGACATAATTTCAGTGGTTGCCATAAAAACCATGCAGAGTTTAACAGACCAAGTACACTGCTTTACCTGATGCATGGTGTTATTTTCTGTATGAACAAAAATCAGTGCTAATGCAATAGAGTGGTAAATCTTTGGAAAACACTGGCCTTTGAATAGTGAATGCAATAAGTAATAATTTCAGCAGATTTTCAATAATATCTCTAGCGCTAATGGTTCAAGAGGTGTCTAAATCCATGATCTGCCTCTTGAGATTTTTCAGGATAAAAAAAGCAAGTAATTTTCTATGTAAGTATCAAATTACATGATCTGAGATTTTTGGATTTGTGGTTTTGAGTTTTTAATTTTTCCCCATCTGGTTTTCAGATAGGTTTGCATGTATTTAAAACTGAGAGAATTACTTGGACATTGAGATATTTTAGGCTCACAGGTTTGAGTGTCTGGACCTCTGTATTGCATATCAGATATCACTTTATCTTCTGCTAAGCTGCCTATATTTTTTTATTGGAAGCAAATTTTAATTGAAAACACTGTAGTCTTATTAATTAGAGTATTAGAAGAAGAGAGGAGAAATCACTGGCAATGGTACTGGAATAGATTGCTAGCACTGCTTTTATCATTTGACTTTTGCAAATGCCATCATAAAACATATGGTCAAAACTTCTCTCAGTTTCAAGCAGAAAGTTATTAAAAATTTTGAATTGATAAGAGAAATGGAATGTACAAGTGATGAAGACCAGATTATTTGAAAACAACAAATCAGCACTTCCTATGCTGCAAAATTAGCTCAGTGGAAAACATAATGACTAAATTCTTCCTGGTGCCTTATAAGTTGCAGAGGACTTCTCAATGTTTTCGGCATTTCAGACAGTTTCAAACTACTACTAAACAGCTGTGACTCACTACAGAATGTTTTCCAGTGAAGCTGCTTTTTCTCTCATCCAGCAAAAATTACATTTTAAATGGACTCCAGATTAGACTTTGAAGCTGCCCTACTCACAAGGGAATTTAGAATATTTAAATCTTTTGTGCAGTCATGATTGCAATGAATCCTGCCATAGCTTTACTGACACACTTCAGCCCAGCATAATTTGTGCAAGTGAGCTGATTTATTGTGTGCTCAGGAAACAGCAAACATCATTGCATGGCAGGGAACCCAGCTGGTGTCTTGGAATCTGCTCCTGCAGGGTCTGATTGAAATCAGTTGTCTTTGCACAAATTTGGGATGGGAGGCTCCTTTTTATGGAACTGTGGCCAGTTCTTTGCTGCTTGACACCCTTCTCTGGCATTACTGTGTTTTTTCTTGGTTTTGTGGGCTCCAAAACTCTGATTGCAGTATTATAGTAGAACAACCTCAGTGGAGCCTATTTTTCCTGTGTTTCTAATAGTTGAGTCTAATTATCACCTTCTTCCATTGCAGGTGATATATTCTAAAAAAATAATACTTGCCAGAATTTAGGGTTCCCTCTAAATAACACTGTTAAGACAGTGTAGTTTTAAAACTGGCCGCTAATTTTTCAATGAAAGGTTAATTTCAAGTAAAAGAAATGCTGGGTGGCAAAATGTTTTTGTGAATTTAAGCTGCATTTAGTGGTTTATTAACTGTTAATTTAGTTTTGTATGCAGGAAGGAGACTTTGAAAATACATTAATTTCTGTTTAAAATTTTTTTAAAAACTGGATTTTTCTATGTAAAAGTTGATAAAATATAGGGAAGAGGTAAAATAGTTACGAGGTTAAACAATTTGAACATTTTGGACCCAATTCACTGTGAGTTGTACCATTTTCTAATTGATTTTGTGCATACAAAGCAAGTTTTTGAAGAAGACAATGTTTCATTCAAGCACGCTGCTACGATGACGTGTCAGAGAAGAAGACAGGCATTTCTGGTAGGTTATTATCTATAATTATTAATGGTGCTGTAATTGTGAGAAACACGACTGTCTCAAAGTACAAACTCTGGATCAGATTATACCATCATTCTTTTGTCTGTCCAAAAGGGAAAAATGTCAGAACCAGAAGAGATTCCCCTCACAGGAAGATAAAGCAGATTTTTTATATGTATATATTGACACACACAGACATAAATATATATATATATATATATAGATATGGAATTATGTTTCCTTAGAAAGCTTGCCTATCTTTCTCATACATCTGCAGGTGCCTGTATTACCCTGGTATTTTATCCTCCCAGGGCTGTGCTGCAGTTGGGATCCCACAATGAAACTCTTACCTCTTGCAGTCAACACCTGCAAGTACACCTGCACTGCAAGAGCACCATAAAGTCAGCTGGCTGATTGTTTAAGCAATTAAAGATATAATTAGTTTTATAATTGAATTTTTTTCCTAGTGCTGTTCAAATACTGAAAGCCAGACTAAACCAAACCATCTTTAACTTGACTCGATCTCTGTTCCAGCCCACTGCTTTACCATATCCAGCAGCTGCATAACATGATAATAGCACCTCTTCCTACTATCAGACAGGTAGGACCTCCCCCAAAAGAAAACCTGATCATCTTGAAATGGAGATGTGGAAAACACTTCATTGTTGCACAAACGAGTACTATCATATTATATAGTATTCATCTGCAGAGCTCTAAAAGACATGAGTAATTCACTGCAGCTAGGGTTTGGCCAATTCTCCAAAACATTTTGCTTGTACTTTTTCAAAGATGGTTTTGTTGGATTTTTTTGGTATGGTTATTGTTCGGTTTTTCGTTTGTTTGTTTGTTTTTTGGATTTTTAAGACTTACAGTTTTCCTTTCAGAGACAGAAAAATGTTCTGCCCAGGGGAACTGGGAAGCGTTGTGGGTGGGAAAGGAAGGGGTTGATTTCAGTGTGTTCCAGGGTGTGGTGGATCATGGAGTGCCTGGGATGTCCCTGATCCTCATTTCAATAAAGGGGTCACAGGAGGGAAGAACTGCACAGTACTTGAGCTTGAAAAGGGACCTGAGGAGATTGTTGAAGGACCAGCACCTGCTCAAAGCAGAGTCACCTAAAGCAAGTTTCCTGGGTCATTTTCCAGTTGGGTTTTGAGCATCTCCAAGCCCATATATAACCTCGTTGAGTCCTTTGTTACTGTCAACCATAAAATAGTTGTTTGTTTTTTTGTTTTTTTTTTTATGGTAAGGGTAATTTTCCTGTATTTCAGTCTGGGCCTGTTGCCCCTCCTGCATTCCTTGAACACCACTGGAGAACAACCTGGCTCCAAACTTCCACACCCCCATCGATTACTTACACGCATGAATAAGATTCCCTGCTAGTCTTCTTTGTTCCAGAGTACACAATTCTGTCTCTCAGATTCTCTTTGTAAGTTTGTCAGCTTTGTACCACTCCCAGAGATCTTCCTGTCCTTCTTACTTTTTGGAAATTATTTCCAAGATTATTTGCTCTGTCACCCTTCACAGTGACTCATGGATGGCTGATCCCAGATCCACCTTCTTGAGGGTGATAATTGCTTTCATCTTGTCCTCATGAATCTCTTCCCATCACCATGAACTTTCTAAGATCTTTATGACCTCAGTGTGACATCCATGAGCTCCTTCATCACTCAGGGTTTCCAGGCCAGCAGGGCTTGCCCTGATGAATGAATTACATTTTCCTCCAGCCAGTGCTCTCTTAAGCTCTTTGTTCCACCATTGTGCTGCTCAGTATCACAGCCTACCCTTGCTGCAGTTGGAGTGATGAAGGTTCCTTAGGAATGGCAAAATGAATTTGGATAGGGAAGAAGTGAGGAATCACACCCAGTGGTGATCCATGGATGAGTGGAGCTTCTTCTTCCTGGATTGTCTTTAGGTGTGATGTTATGAGCCACGAGTTGCCAAAATTCACTCAGCGGAACTGGAGCTGTGGGGACTTCAGGCTTAAGGGGCTTTAGATGAATTTATTGTTGCTGGTACAAAGTGCATGACTCGTTTCTGTAAGAGTCTGCATCAGGTTTGATCCAAATGTGTTTGATCCTTTCCTCTACAGAAACAATTTAAAATGCTCTGGTGTGTGCTCTGTGAAAACATGGAGCTTCATTTCAGGAAGGGGATAGTGCTGGGAAAAACACTGAGATGGCCAAGAGAATTTCATGGAAGTGGGGGAGCATCTCTGAAGGCAGTCACAGCTCACCGCGCTGGGTTCTCCAGAGCTCTTGGATTATCCTGTGTGCAGTGGTGCCAGTCAGTATTTGCTGTGTGGTGGGTACAATGCCGGAGTGAGAAACTCTTTCTTGGTAGAGGCTTTTGTTTTTTTCTGGCATGTTTTTCATTGTAAAAACCAGGTAATGAGAATGATTTTGATAAACCTGTGAAACTTTTGAGAACTGTTTTGGTTTCAATTAAGAAAAGCATTTGCACAAAGCGTGTGTAACTTCCAGTATTTCTTATATTGTAATTTTACATAGCTGACAGGTGGGTCTGTTGAGTTAATGAGACAAAAAAGAGTGAAGCCCCTTGGGTTATTTAAAACCTCATTGAAGTCATAGATCTTTTAGAATAATAATATCATGATTTGCATATTTATTTAAAATATTGTGCTATAGGGACCACCCTTTACAAAATACATAATGAATAAATTAAGCAGCTTGTGCTGCCTAACTTGGAGGGAATTTTGTTTTTTTCTTCTAGCAGATGTCAGCTAAAGCTGACACGTGGTGACAGTCTATTCCTTTCTGGTATAATGCTTATAACAAAGATACTAATTTTAGACCAGCTGGCTTACTCATGTTTTAAAGTGCCTAGGTTTGTTGGGGTTTTTTTCTTGATTTTCGAGCATCATTGGTCTTTCAGCTAGTCCACTGAGTGATTGCTGCCAAGCCTAGTTTAATCTATGACTGCAAGGGATTTTCAGCAGTGTTTTGCATATTCTGGAAGAACTGACCACACATTGCCAAGCCTTGTGCAGTTACAAATTGGGCGGTAGTAATTTTTGCATGGTATAAAATCCATTTTCCTTACTGTAATAGTAAATTAGGGTGTAAAGGTGAGGTAAAACTAAGAATTAATTCCCTTTTTGGTTACTCTGCTCCCTCCCAAAACTGCTGCATTAGATATGTCTTTGAGTCTTGCTGGTAAAAGGCAAAATATTTCTCTGGGCAGGTAGTGGAGTGTGCTGCCAACCCACTGGAGAATGGGATACAACACCATGGACTTTCTTCAGGAATGTTTCTAAAGTTCCCCTGAAAGGGAATACAGGCTTTAGAAAGAGGGCATGAGTGGAAAATGTCTTGAGTTAACATCCAGTGACTCGTGTAAGGAGAGTTGTATAAATCTTATCTGGGTCATTTCACAGAAGTATTTTTTGTTTTGTTTTTAAGAGGTGGAGTAGATGGCATGAAATTCAGTAGCACCAAAAAATACAGGTACTAAATAACTATCACTATGTTTGATTAATTTCACTTTGGAGTCATCTTAGGTTATTAAATGCTCTTACCTCTTTTTTCATATTAGTATTCTGGTTCTGAAGTGAAAACATTAATTTCTGAGCATCAAGATCCTGGAGGAAGTATCCTGCCTAAAAATGCGGCCTGACTGCTGTCTAATACATAAATTAAAAAATTAAATAAATTCCAAAACAAAACACAAACGAGGAAGACATGCATGGATTTTAGGTAGGTGTCATAACTGCTAGGCATCACTCATGCATTTTATGTAATCTTTTTTTTTAATACATCATGCCAAAGCCTGGTAAAAAGCTAAGCTGAAAGGACTTTGGCAGGAGCAGTAGTCTGGTCAGCAATCTTTTCCAGAAGCTACCAGTTCAGTTTTATTTTTTGAGTTTCTGGCAATTTCATCTTAAACAAAATACATCTGTGTTTCATAGAGTCTGGGTTTATCCTCTGATTTACCCAATGGACCTGTAATTGTGAACTCTGAAGCCCTGATTTAGGAATCAGTGCTTTAAGATAAGATTTAGGTACATCTCTCATTTGCTTTGTAAGATGAAAAGTTGAATTGCAAATCCTGTAATAGATTTACAAATCCTGAAGCATATGTAGAAATACTGCAAGAGACTTACAAATTCTAGCATAAATCTTGATAAAGTAATTTTTAGCTACACAAATCTATACTCATTTCTAAGTTAAAATCTCTGTGATCCTGGCAGAGATCATTCTTGAATTTTAATGTCTTTCCTGGTTTTGGGTCAGGTTCTTTCTGCTTGGTTTCCACCGGACTTATGTTTATTAAAATACTTTGTCTCAATTGCTCCTTCAACTTCATAGATTAAAAAAAAAAAAAAAAATTATGCAGGGGTTGGCATTCATATAAGCTGCTACAAAAACTGTTCCCTGATGGTTCTTTTACAGCAGAAAAAGACAACTGAAACTTGCAGGAAAGTGCTGTGATTTTGTAAGATGTTCCTCTCCTGACGTGCACACCTCACCATGGGCCAGCTTGTGACCAGACCTCTTAATGTCTTGTCTTGCCTTAAGATGAAAAAAAACCCGTCTTTCATTTTTTATTGTTATTTTCTCAGTTTCATTGTGTGTTGAATATTGGAGTACTGTGAGCAGCAGATTTACTGTTGGGTGGGCAGACTCTGGAACAGATTGCACAGACAGTTTCTTTCCCAGAGAACATATCCAAAAAGCTGGTCCTGAGCTTTGGTTGGGCTGGGTGCTCTCCAGAGGTCCCTCCCAGCCTGAACTGTGATTCTCTATCAGGGAACACAGTTTTGAATAAATTCAGCCTGACAGCTGCTTTTCTGCTGACACAGATATTAAGATAAAGTAACAGTAGAAATGTGAGCTCTGACAGGATGGCCTAAAAGAACCTGGGAGCTGTGACACGAAGCCAGAAAGGCCCAGAGCTGTTGCACCTTTCAGTGTTCTCCCTTAAAGCCCGGCTGGTAAGTGCAGGCTGTGTGCAACACTTGAAGAAAGGTGTCTGTGTCACTGGAAGGGAAACAAATTGCTGGGCTAAATATAAGAAGCTCAGCCTGTACTGCACAGTTTTGTCCACAGTTAAATTCTGACCCAAAACATTAATCAACAGAATGAGATGTTCATTTTAACTAAAACTCAGCTTTTTTTTTTCTCTTTTGAATCAACTATTATTGTATTATTTGAAACAACTGTTATTATCAGCTATGGTGTATGATTAATTTCCTGATCTTCACTCTTGATCCATAGTTTCAGGATTTCAGTCTTTGTGAGGACAAAGAAGGAGGTGCTTTGTGTGTTGGTGGTATGCAGCCATTTAAATTAAAATAGGGGAGAACTTCTCTAACACCTGTTGTAATTGGCAGTGGAAGAAGTGACTGCTTCACCTGACTTAATGTGGCCATCTAATGCACTTAAAACAATGGCAAATATTCATTTGTGTGCCAGTGTAAAGGATAAAAATAGCAGTAATTGTCAGAATGGGAAGAAGCAGTGAATGACTTGTGTGCTGTAACTTTAAAGAGAGAATTGGATGGATGAAATGTGCGTACTTATATTGTTACAGCCTGTACATGGCAGGCATTAAAGAAGATTTTTCAGACAGTGCTGTGCAGTGAGGAAGATGACAGGATCAAATCTAATTTTAGGGTTTTCATTAAGTGGTTCCTGACAGGTGAGAAATACATTAGTCACTTATCTGACATACTCTGAAACTCTTAATGATAATGGTTTTTCCCCTGACTTTAAGGAATGGTCTTTGTAGTTCATAAGCAGTTTTGGAGAGTGCTGAAGGAGTCACACCATCTGATTAGGGGTTGGATCCAGTGGTTTTGAGAAATGATGACAAAGAGAAAAGGCTAAAAGAAACCTTGAGGTCCAATATTGTTTGTATTATCTCCTGCAACATCACAAAAGTCTTCACGATTCTCTTATGGAGCAGGGTTCATGCAAAGCTTCGGGGGGGTTTTCTGGAAGGTCATTTACAGTGACCATCACACTGTTCTGGAAGGTGCCACAGTCACTGTGTGGTGTTCAGAGTTAGTGTCTCAGCAGGAAAGAAAGTTGTCACTCATGGAAGAAGTGTTTGCTTTGTTAGTTTTGTTGCTCAATACTCTGGGCACAGGAAAGTTGCTCAGGGCCTTGGAAATTTCCACTTTCACTTCTATTGCTCTGGCTGCTCAATTAAATTCTCATTAAAGTAGTTTTCTGACAGTCAGATTCATCACTTGTGTTTCCTGCAATCTGGGATTTCTTGTGTATCAGCATATACCAGTTGTGTACATCAGGATCTGCAGATACACAAATGTTTTCAGCTGCTTTGATTAAACTGGGTCTGATAGTCCAGAAAGCTGAACTATTCCCAGCTGAGCTAATGCACTGATATCCTGCTAACTGGGTGTGGTAAGAAGGCAGGTATCCTCATATGAATTGGTTTTTACTTGGCAAATGTGGCTTTGTTATAGCCAGATTCCCTGTCTTCCAGCAGGACTCCAGGCACCTACTGCTTGTTCACTGAATAATTAAATTGTTGGAGTTATTGTTTCTTAGTCTCATTAAAAAATCCCCAAAACTTCTAAAGGCTGGTGGATAAACCGACATAGCAAATTCATGTGCATTTTGTGCACAGTTTATCCAGGAAACTTTGCAAGTATAGAAAAAATATTTTGGACATTTATCGACTTTTTCATGTCATTTTTATGACAAGTCTAATGCTTAATTATTGGTTGTTACATGTTTAAAGAACAAATGTTGAGATTTAGAATTCCTGAACAGAAGAGATCTTACTGCTCCTCTTTTCTGAGTTGTGCAGAGCTAAAATGACCTTCCCAGCTGTACAATTAGTTGAAGAGACAGACACTGATTCCTGGATTCATTCATTTTGCCCACTGGAATATGTTGCTTTTCTTCTGCACTCCTTTTGGTCTGTTTGCTGTGTGAATGTTAAGACATTTGTGCATTTCAGTGGAAATTACAATAATATTGTTTCATGTGATTAATTATAACAAATTTTGAAAATTTATCTTAAAATACAGATTTTCCAGAGCTCTTTAGGCACGATCTTGAGTAATGTGCTCTGGGGAGACCCTGTTTGAGGAGGGAGGTTGGACTAGATGACCTTAGGTGGATAATTTCCAACCTCACCATTTCTGTCATTCTTTGAAGGTGAATGACTTGTAAGAGGTGTCCTCATGACACGGGTACCATTGCAAATATACTGGTTTTAGCTTACTAAAAATATTTATAGAGGAGAGAGGTTTAATATTTTAGTAATTATTATAATAGAAATTGCCTCAAACTCAAACATGTGTTGTAACTGTCATTAGTGATGCTGGATTTAAACTCATGTTGAAATTCTTATACTGCCAGGAAAAAAAAATGAATAAGCAGAGGGAATAAAAGAAACTAATGTTTGAATAAATACCCATAAAGCATCCAGATACAGACCTGAGGCACTAATGTGTACTGGACTAGATTTTGATGTGAGCATGTTTCTGTTCCAAATGTGAAAACATGGATTCCCCTTTCAGCTAAAAGCTGATGGATTTTTTCATATATCCAGTCTTAAATAAGGTAGAAGAAAGAGTCTTTGGCCTTAAATTTTAGTGATGAAAAAGATGGTTTATTTTTAGCTTCTACTGAACTGCATTAGTAGAATTTACCCAGCAATGTTCGGTATGATTTAAGGCTTGAATAGGAGCACGTTTGCAGCTGAATTACCTTTCTTGTTCTAACTGTAATTGTGCCCATACATTGCATTTCTGACTGGGTGTGGGTGCTAATTTGAGTACTCCTGCCTGTGGTGATTGGAGTGTGAGACCAATTAGAAGCACAAATGGGTAATTAGTGCTCCAGTATGTTTAGGCAGTGTATAGCAATCTCACCTACTTCTGTTTCAGGCTCTCCCTTCCTTGGTGCTGTCCTTTGTCTCAGATGTAGAAGTCGCTTCTGGAGGGAGTGTATTGGAGGAAATACACGTTGCAGCTTCTAATATTGCCTTCTGATATTGCGTTCCCAGTGCTGCTAGATAATGATGCTGCAATTGTTGTGGAGTGCTTCCTAAAAAATGCTGATGACGCTTCAGTCCATTGATCTGATTGAGGCTGGTGGCTGTGCAACATCTTGCATGTGCAATTTGCAAAAACCAAGCTTTATTCAGGAAATTGTCCTCAACCAGAGATTGTTAATGTTCTAATTGCAGAGACTGACTTGCTCATCCAAAAAAGAAGCTCGGTTCAAAGGGCACCTCTGAACTTCCTTGAGCTAGAGAGAGGAAGGAAATGCCTGACTCTTGTGGAAGGAGAGCTTCAGTTGTTTCAGAAATGTCAGGGCTGAGGACATCAGGCCTGTGTTCCATTGGTGGTGTGCTTTTCTTATGCTTCCATCAATCATTTTCTTTGAATTATCATCCAGTGTTTTGTATTTTTGTGTTGACAAAGAAAACTGTAATGTTCCCATTGTTACACCTTTGCTATAGATTACATCCTCCCCACCTTTTTTCAGTTCCTTTGTTACATTTTACCCAGCTGCTGGAATTTTTAGTCTGGGGGCTTGCAGTTGGAACAATAGTCCAGCTGAGACTTTGTGTGTTTGAATAACTGAGCTGTGAATATACCTCATGTAGGGTATTCGCTCTGCTTATCTGGGATGAAAACTTATTTATGTGTATGTGAGGGTACAGCAGCCAATTCTGCTTAGAAAACAGGTTATATGTATGCTTGGATACTTTTGTCTTCATTATTACTGTTTAAAAAATGTTCTTCAGAAACATGTCCACATACCTTTTGCTTAGCTTAGATTTAATAAAAGGGTAGAGCTAATGGGTGTGCTAGTTCTACAGGATATTATTAATACTGGAAATCCTAGATAATTACTGGAAAACTTGATAAAATGAATGCTTTTAAATGCATTTACAGTTCAGTCATGACAATGACTGAACGTGTTACACATTACAGCATGTCAGGGGCATGTGTTTTTCGTATATTTGCACCGCTGCTGCCCTTTATTACTTCTCTGGAAAGTCAAAAAATTTGCTCCTTCAAATCTCTACACATTCTATCCAGGAAGCTAAATCAAAATTAAGTTAATTTTATACTTACAATTTTATTGCCTTCTATTAAACTTTTTTTTTAAGGCAAAAGCTTCCACTTTAGAAGGGCTGAGGTGTTTAGTTGGTCTGATATGTTCAAGCTGTTATGTGCTCACTGTAAAACTGGGGTGCATTTTATAAAAGCCCAAATACTGAAGAGTGAAGTCCTATGCTCCAAACTGTCAGGAGATTTTATGCTCCTTCTTCCAAAGCCGGGCTGAAAAAAACAACCGTGTTACATTGAAAAAAACAGCCGTGTTTCATATAAAAAGTGTTTGCAAAGGTTGTTATTGTATTTAATAAAAAATGAAAAGGAGTAACTTCCTAGTTAGCAGAGATTAATTCATGGAGTAAAAATTTCAGGAAGCACCCATCATTTCTTTTTTAGGATAAAAATAATGGAGAGGTTCCTAGAATGGGAGTCTAAAGTTCTGGGCATTTTGAAGTTTTTGGGCTTTTGCTGTTGGCATCAGAGTCAGAATTTTGTCGGAATTTTTGACCTCTGAGTTGCTGCAAGGTCAAGTTAATAGAGATAAAAAATGTCACATCTGTGTAGCTGGTGCAACAGCATTTCAGAAAAGGGTTTGAAGTTGGGTGTTTGGGAATTAATTCAATTTGCCAATGCATGTCCACACATCCTTCTCCACTGTCATTACCCCAGCTTGTATTTTCTTTATTATCATACAGGGCCTGTCTTTCCTTTGGATTAGATACTATTTTACTATTTCTTGTGAAGATTTAGTAAAATCCTGTTGAAAACAGAGGGAGCTCATTCTTTTCCCTTTGAATAAGTTGTTGATAGATAGACAGCAACAGCTATATTTGATTTTTATTTTTTTAGTCTAATGCTCAAACACTATTTTGTCTACAGCTGACTGATTTTTGATGCACAGATGTTTCACTATTAGTAGTGTAAAACATTTTGCACTGTATCCATCTGTCCATCCATCTCTTGGTGGGGCTGCAATATTTAATTCAGGAAGGGACAGTAATCTCTAATACCTGGCTAAACTCCTTTGGATCTCATTAGCAGCCAAACTGTCTAAATTGGCCTCTCTGAGCAAGCAAAATTCAGACTGAATCTTGCCCATCTTTATTCTGCTTTCTTGTTCATGTTTAAAACTTCTTCCTGTGACCATTTGGAAGACATGAGGGAGAGAAGGCTCATTTCAGCCTGTCATTATGAATGTCTTGCTGGTTTTGTCAATTGATTGTAAACTAAGCCCCGCAGTTGTTTGAAAGAGAACCTTCAGTTGGGAATTTGAGAATTCTCTGTGGAACTGGCCAGCTTTCCCTGCACTTCCCACTAGTTTGATTTACATTTATTTTATATTCAATGAATATTATTCCTGTTTTCAAGAAATAATCCTGTTAATGCTATCCTAGAGATAAACTACTATCCAAATACATATCTATATTATGAATGAAAATATAATTTTTATATAGTTAAATGCTTTTTTTTCTAATGCAGGAGGAGTATTTCTTTTGTTAATCTCAGTGTAACTTGTATTTTATACTTGTGCAGAAAATCTCTCCATTGTTTCTGTAAATTGTGTGTTTTTATTCAGAGATGTTGAACTCAGGTGGTGGAGGAATGGAAATGTTGTAGCTGATAGTGGGGCTGTGCCAGTGCAAGATAAACTCAATCCCTTGCAGGAGGAAGGAGCAGCTGTAGAGATGCACATCTCACATTCTGGGCAGTGTTGGAACACCTTGTCATGTTCCTCTTTAGCACTGGAGCTGATTTTTATCTGTAAATTATTCATGAGGAGCCCTGCCTATTTCTGAGAAGGGTGTCTATAGCTCTTGACCACATAAGGAGCAGTGATGCTGTAAGTCTGTAATAATTTTGATGTATGAGAAACATTATTCCATTTCTCCTAGGAAAGAAAAAAATAAGTTTTGCTATCAGCAGCATTTGGTATTTTCTATTAATTAATAATTAAGTGTGTTAATTAACAAGTGCAGAATGAATGCTTCAGTGTCTTCTGAGTGTGTGAATTTTAGAACAGATTGTCTGATGAAGATCTTTGAAAAACATCAAGCATCAAATGATGTCTGTATTAACTTAAATTTTATTCAAGTCCTTCATATTTCAGTAATATTACTTTGGAAAAAACCAGAAAACAGCAGCTGTTTGGTAATTCACCCTAATAATGAGCACAGATAACGTAGGAAAGTATTTTAGCATTGCACATTAGCACTTGATTGCTTGAAATCCTGCTTCGAAATCACACACAGATTTAGTGTGAGTAATACCAATATGTCACTAGGCACAGTATTGCAAAACAATTAACAACTCCAGCTCTGCTCAGTGAACCTGCCATTTGAAAGCAACATGAAAAGAAGTTGGATTTTGGAAGTACCAAACATATTTATAATTGTAATACATTTCACTGCAGTTAATAATTTTAGAAGTGTAGTGGAGTTCTTGCCTGAGTATCAACCATGGAGTAATTACCTACACATAGAGAACCACATAAAGATATTTACCTCAAGGTTTTGAAATATGATCAGCAACTCAACATCATTTTCAGAAAATAACTTTTTATGTCCTTATTTCATTGAAGGTTAAAATACTTTTTGAAGAGGAACATTCCTTGAAATATTTTAGGCTAAACAACATACTTTTAGTTGTGTTTTTAGCATTTTGACCTGAGAATGTTAACTTGAACATTTCTTCCCTAAGCCATATGCGAGTGTAAAGTGACTGCAGTAAAATTTTGATAGTTTACTGTAATAAATGATCTGATGCTGTGATTGTGAACATATATTCAGGTTATATGGATCTTCTAACACAAGCTAGTACAGTAATACCTGGAAAAGAACTGTCTTAATGCATAATAGAATGTTTATTTTTGGGGTCAGATGCTCAGCAAGAGTTATCTTTTAAATTTATGTGCCATTGAGTCCTCCTGAAGTAAGCAAGGGACGATGAATTTTTGAGAGTCTTTGGAGTGAAACTCCAAGAGCCTGACCGCCTCTCAATAGAAAAGGGAGAACAGAAGGGAAAAAAAAAAATCCTACTATGAGGAAAATTAGGAAAACATTTCTTATGTGAAATGTAAGAAACCATAACTATTACAGGGAAATTATGTAATCTAGTTTTTATTTATTTATTTAAAGAGAAGTTCCTTCTAAATTGAATGCATGGCAAACAGGAAGGTGATTATTACACAATTTAAGGTAGGTCTGGATGATTTGTCTTTGAAGTGAAATTAATTGGAATCTTGCATTGCTTTTGAAATCTTGAATTCCTTTCCTGCAGGTGCTTACAATAGTAAAAGCTTTGACAACAATTTCTGCCGTGGTTACTTGAATAAAATGCTTTTAAGAGAGCTTTTATATTAGACTTTGAACTGGAAAAGGCATAAATATATAGAAAAGCCTCCATTGTCAGTCTCTTTTCTATTAGCCAGCCTGTCAAATATCTAAGCTTGACTCAACTCTGGGCTTTACTTAAAACTCATTCAAATGATACTTGAGGGTGAAAATCCATTTATGTTAATACAGGTTGTAGCTGCAGATCCCTGGAATACAGATCTCTCTCTTCCTGCAGTGCATTTCTAATCCATAGTCACTCAAAGTGGCAGCTTCCCCGGAATTCCTGATTTCTTCATCCTGGTGTCCTAAGCACAGTTACAGACACCTTCCAGAATTTATCTTAAGAATCAATTTGGGGGAGCTGTGTGCTGACCCTTTGTATTAGATGCTGAATGCAGAGTTCTGTGCAGGGCTGGATTCTGTAGATGCTGGATTTTCAGTGATGAAAATGTTGCCGGAATTCATTTGGGATTCTCTTTCCACTTAACATCCGTGGCAGGAATGGGTCACGTGTGAATTGTGTTGAGTGCCAAGTTCCAGCTATGCCTTCTGGTGATGTGGATCCATAGCTCTCTTGACTTTCTTTTTAAACTATTATTTCCTTGAAATAGTCATTGGGATTAAATACAGGATCCTGCTCTGGATCACACACACGCTCTCTCTCTTTCCAGCTGTGAGATGCTACAGAAATTCTCTCTCTGTGATTTAAGATCCAGTGTTAGCAGACATTTCTGTCTAGATCTCCTTGTTCACCACTTTCCTGACGTGTAATCCTTGGCCAATCTGATTTTCCCTTCTCTTTATATTATATTGACATCTGCCTTTCTGTTGATCTGTTGGTGTGTAGTTTAACACAAATGAGGTAGTTCAGTGACAGCTGAATTTACTGGGAGCCTTTCGTGGGTTTGGTTATTTTATAAATCTGAATCCTGCACGTTTCTTACAGCCTGTAATAATACCACTTCCTTGGAATGAACCTGAGCATTGTAAATAGAGATATATTGGTTTTTCTTGAATTGGGGACTTGTAAGGTTCATTTACTGACTTCAATCTCTTGAGGATTTTCAGGAAAATTGAAAAGTTTTTGGATACATTTTTTTTGCTTTTATTACTTTATATTCTTTAAGTCACTATCATAATTATGGATAGGTCAATTAAATGAGTGCAGTTCCGATCAAGTTGCCTCAGCTTTACTCTTAGCACACAAAGATCATTGTTGGCTGCTGCCAAAAATTTTATTGTAATGGTATTGCTTTAGGATTTGCCTAATATTATTATTGGTCTAGTGAGTTATCACTAATTATTAAGTTGAATTAATTAGAGTAATTTTATCAATCTGTGATTTGACAAGAGACTTCTCAGCTTAATGCCAATTCCTTGTCCCACAAGAGGCAGCTTTACTTTTCACAAAGCCAAACTGTGACCTAGCTCTTTAACGTAATATTGTGAACAAGTCTTAATAAAAACATTCTTAATACTTTTATTAATAATTATTAATAAAGAA
This sequence comes from Bombycilla garrulus, assembly GCA_013400315.1. Classification (NCBI taxonomy): domain Eukaryota; kingdom Metazoa; phylum Chordata; class Aves; order Passeriformes; family Bombycillidae; genus Bombycilla; species Bombycilla garrulus. Next base: position 3,087,789 of record VXBU01001756.1, read on the forward strand.
TTAAGAATAAATTATTCTTAATTAAAAAAAAACAAACAAAACAAAACAACAACAAAAAAAAACTCACAAAAACCACATTTTTAAAGAATTGCCAGGGCATTTTGAAGAAGGCCAATGCCACAATACCTAATCCATAGTACATGTAGATTAATTTCTTCTTGCCATTTCAAGATACATGCACGCTGTTTATCAGAAATATTTCTGTGAAATTTTAGAGCAGAATAATCCAATCAGCTGTAATTGCAAGACTGACTTTGTACATAGCCAAATAATTGTGCTACCCAGCTCATAATTAATTTTAGAGTATGTACTAGAAATTCATTGGGTCTTGATTGTCATTGGTGCTTCTGAGTGAATNATCTGCCTTTCTGTTGATCTGTTGGTGTGTAGTTTAACACAAATGAGGTAGTTCAGTGACAGCTGAATTTACTGGGAGCCTTTCGTGGGTTTGGTTATTTTATAAATCTGAATCCTGCACGTTTCTTACAGCCTGTAATAATACCACTTCCTTGGAATGAACCTGAGCATTGTAAATAGAGATATATTGGTTTTTCTTGAATTGGGGACTTGTAAGGTTCATTTACTGACTTCAATCTCTTGAGGATTTTCAGGAAAATTGAAAAGTTTTTGGATACATTTTTTTTGCTTTTATTACTTTATATTCTTTAAGTCACTATCATAATTATGGATAGGTCAATTAAATGAGTGCAGTTCCGATCAAGTTGCCTCAGCTTTACTCTTAGCACACAAAGATCATTGTTGGCTGCTGCCAAAAATTTTATTGTAATGGTATTGCTTTAGGATTTGCCTAATATTATTATTGGTCTAGTGAGTTATCACTAATTATTAAGTTGAATTAATTAGAGTAATTTTATCAATCTGTGATTTGACAAGAGACTTCTCAGCTTAATGCCAATTCCTTGTCCCACAAGAGGCAGCTTTACTTTTCACAAAGCCAAACTGTGACCTAGCTCTTTAACGTAATATTGTGAACAAGTCTTAATAAAAACATTCTTAATACTTTTATTAATAATTATTAATAAAGAATTAAGAATAAATTATTCTTAATTAAAAAAAAACAAACAAAACAAAACAACAACAAAAAAAAACTCACAAAAACCACATTTTTAAAGAATTGCCAGGGCATTTTGAAGAAGGCCAATGCCACAATACCTAATCCATAGTACATGTAGATTAATTTCTTCTTGCCATTTCAAGATACATGCACGCTGTTTATCAGAAATATTTCTGTGAAATTTTAGAGCAGAATAATCCAATCAGCTGTAATTGCAAGACTGACTTTGTACACCAAATAATTGTGCTACCCAGCTCATAATTAATTTTAGAGTATGTACTAGAAATTCATTGGGTCTTGATTGTCATTGGTGCTTCTGAGTGAATTTTTCTAGTATTTTGCTTTTTAAACAAATACTCCAGGTTATTAATTGTGGATGTGTTCCACATAGATGGGCTGCATGTGCCAACCTGTGGAATCCTCTGGTGTAGCTTTCACTGTCCTTTTTAAATTTATACGGACAGGAAGCACCACAGCTGGAAGTATCCTTGGTGCAGAATTTCATGGAGTAACACTTGAGTTAATGAGGGGTTTGTATTTATAGAAGTTGCACTCAGAGTTTCAGAAATTAGTCTTAATTATTTCAGACTCTTGATTATTCAATGGACTATGTGCTTTTCTGATCCGAGGAAATTTTTAGCTGCCTGCTGCCAGCTCTGATTCAGGTAGTTGGCTGTTGAAAGTGTCAAGTTATCTGACCATAATAAAAATAAATAATATATAATAATAAAAAATAGAAATAGTTTCTGCTTTAGGGAACAGAGAGGTTTCTGGCAGGCTGTGCAAAAGGTGCCATGTGTGTATCTCAGTGTGTTTATGGTTAAGAAATGGGTTAGGGTGGATGCACTATGGACTTTCTTACCTTGCAGGAATTCTTCCAGATCAGTTATGTCCTTCAGGAGTCGCCCTGAGTATGGAATTAAATGACAGTTTCCTTTTCTCCTTTGTCTCAGTGAATTCTCTTCACAAATAGTTCAGGGGAAGCAGAACCTTTGTCTACTGAGGTTCCTAATGAACACCGAATGTGGCCAATGCTTGTCAGAAAAAACACCACCAATTTGTTCCGAAACCTCTGAGAAACATTGCAAAATATGACTTTAAGAAGATTTTGATCTAAGTGGAATGGCTTTATAATATCAACCCTTAGCATGAGATGTGTATCCTTCATAGAACACATTTTTAGTTCCAGCCTGAAAAATGGGATTCCATGCAGAGCCTGAAGAGCTCATCAATAGAAGGGACTTCAGGTTAAGGACTGAAAAAAACCCACAACAGTATTGAGTTATATTGGTGGTTACTTGCAGAGATTTGTGTTGGGTTGACTTTCTAGGAAAAGAAGAAAGGTGTTTCATTTTATAATTCAGTAGCCAGAATACAGGGAACCAACACTTGCTATCATGTTTCCAAGCAGGGGTAGAAAAACACCACCTTTCATAGAGGGAACACACTTAAGCTAGAGGTTAGCTAGCAAAATTTGAAATATTTACTTACTTAGAGTAGGAGATAGGAAAGTATTGAATAAGTTTTAAAGAAAGTATAATTAAACCAATTAATCTAAGGCACTACCTTATTCTACTCAGTGAGCTCTGATGGGAAAATGATTATTTAAACAAATTTACATACGTAAAAAAAAATCTAATTTTGTCATTAAATTATATAGGTTTATAGATACATGAAGTTTCATCAATACAGGTCTAATACTATCTAATTATAGGTACAACAGCATTCTTTAAGGAAGATAAATAGTAGCCTGTAGCAAATTCATATTAATATATTAAATAATTAGCGTGATTGAGTGTTTCAGGTTTCCTTTTTCTGTGTTTTCTCTTAGGCCATTAACACTTTCCAAGAGTCAGTGCCACTTTTTCAACTCCTACTCAGAAGTAGGATTGGATTTTTTCAGAAATGAATCAAGTAAGGGGCTGCATTTTTTTTTAAAAAAGTAGTTTCCTTCATTTCTGTGTTTTCTATCAAGTAAGTGCAAGCATCAGTCCTTTATACATATATTTGTCTACTTATTTAAATGTATTTATCATCTCTCAGCAGCTGGCTTCACTCAGCACTGGTGACTGTGACTGTCAGGAAAGTGATGAAATATCTTTCAAGTGCTCTCTCCATGCTTCATACTAAGCTACAATTTCAGTTGAGTTTTAGAGATAATCAGGACTGGATTGCTTAACCAGATTAAACTGAATTTGAAGAAAATTTAATATTAATGAAAATAAAATCATAGCAAAGCAATAGTTCATGCTACTTCATGCAGTAAATCTTTCCTTGTTTCACAGCACTAAATACCTTTTCCACATAATTATTGTATTGCTCTTTGTGAAAAAACCACAAATGAAGTAAAAGCACAGTGGAAAAGATCAACTCTACTTAGAACCTAAAATAGTATTTTTGCCCTCTGGTCTGTTATTACTTAAATATTAGACTTGTTTACTGCAGTTGAACTGCAGGCAGTGAAATTGGCAGCCTGATATTGCGTAAAGGGGTACTTGAATTTTTGCCTTATAATGAGCAGGGATGGACAACTCAGCTGCAAAGCCACTTCTGTCTCCCTGGCTGAAGTGCACCAGGTTTGAGATTGAAGTGTTGACTGCATGGGAAAATCGTATTTGATCTTTGAGTGGCTTTAAGTATTTGTTTCTGAGCAGAAAACAGATACTTGAGGGCAAATTGCAACTTTCTTACAGCACTATTGACAGGAAATAGTTTATTATAAAGCTGCAAATGCGAGTTTGCAGTCTTGCATGAAATACAGTACCTGTGACAATAAAGAATGGTGCAACATGGTGTAGAGGCAATCACAACATGAATCATCTGTCACTTCAGCAAAACAGTGCCAATTGAATTTACAAATGTGGCATATATTTATTTCTACCAGTACTGAGAAGGAGACAAAATGGAATGGAAGTGATGATTACTTGTGACACATTCCTTTTATGAAAATAACTTTTATAACTCATGTTGTTGCAGCAGACCACGTGTTCTTTTTATTTGTGTTTCTTTCTGTGAACCATATTTCTGTTTATTTCTTGGGACTTCTACCTATAAATATGATGGAGTTGGGAGTGTCTACTACCGTCAGAGAGCTGAGGTGGTGGCTCTCCAGCTTTGTGTGTCTTTGAGTAACTTCATGCAAAAAATACTCATGGAACTGAATTGTGACAGTAAATAGAATCAGAACATAGGCAACACTGAGGGCTGGATTACTGCAGAATTTTTGCACATAGTTTGATTTATGTATCTTCCATGGACCTGCATGTTTTTAAAGAAGAGCCAGGTCCTCTGCAGTTTCAGTTTGTGAAAACAATTTACATGCAGCAAGCTCTTTGCTAGTACTCGTTATTTCAGTAGCATACCTTTTATAACAACAAAGAAAATGAGAGAGAATTGTGTTCAGTGGTTTAGCTAAGGTGCAGTTGTTATTAAGAGCAAGATTTGCATAGGCATTTCTGTCCTTGCATTTCTGTCCTTGTAAATTTTATGTTGTTCTAGGTACCATTTAAATTTCTTTAAACTTCAGGGTAACGGTCAAAATGAAACCATTGATTTCTTCCCCGCTGCTCTTTTGGGATTCTTCTGACCTATGCTCTTTGTAGAAATAGGAAATAGGAAAAAAATAGGGGAATGGATTTCCAGCTTTGGCTATGACCTGAGTGAGCTCTGCACACTTAACACTGCGGGAAGGAACAAAGGATGGTTCAGTGTCCTTCGAATCCTGTGGCAAGACCTGAGTTTGGGAAGGGAATGTTCTTTGGGGGAGCTGTAGGGAGTCTGGCCTTTTTATTCCTCCTAAAAGGAGAAAGAACCAGATGAGTCAGGGTAACACATTTGTGTTCATTATAGACAATGCTTTGGGCCTGCCTACAGAATGGGAAAAATCTGTGGAACTTCCCTGCTAATATTTTGCTTCTGAAATGTGATATTTCTGCCAAATAATACATGTGGAAGCAGAAATATTTAGAACATGACCCCTGTTTTTCAATCATTTGGTTTTGGTCCATGAAGTTCCTATTGTTTTCCATGTTCATGCTCTATATTTTCTTCTTTGTCTTACCAAGTTTTTTATTCTGTTACATTTGGTCTTTTGCAGGTCTTTCTGTTTTAACTTTCTGTTTTAAAAACCTGCGGTTCCAAACACCACTAGCAGGTTCCTCCTGCATTATTTTATATATGAATATAAGCAAACAAAAAATATTTATTTCTCCCCAGAAAAAGGCCTTGGAGACACTTTCTAAAATTACTTTTAAGTAACAATTCGAATTACAATATACTTATTTTCTGCTGAATTTTAGTAGCTGCAATTTGCAATAATCTCTACTGTGTTTGTGGAAGTGTTGTTCTTACAATTTAATTTGAAAAATAATCCTTAGTAACATATTATAAAAACATGTGTAGGAATATATATTTATCATTGACTTGTAATTTAAAACATGGCCCGAAGTTCCATATTCTGAAATGATGCTGCTGCTCTACCTTTCTTCAATAAGGAATTATATTTTTCAAGCATTGCCTTTTTTTCTGTTTTCTTACAAATTTTCTTTGCTTCTGATGTTCCTGACTCAAATTGTCTTTGAATTTGAGGGAGTTTAACCTAAACGTTAACCAGCTCCTCAACTCTTGTTATCTGAACAAAATGATGAATTTTTCATGCTCATCTCAGGTTACACAAGCTCGTTTGAGGATGCAAAGCTCCTTACAAGAGACGGTTCAGAAATCATTTAGGGCCAAGGTCTCCATTTGGAGCTTGGAATTAATATTCACAGGAAATATTTTGTGCTGTTGTGCACAAAATAAAATCCAGTTCTCCTGGGTCTTTCTAATCACCTTCTGAAGCTGAATCCAGCAGTAGCACAAGTCAGCATGAACATAATAAAACATTGCAAATACATGAGCAAGTTATTAAGTAAATTAAATACCAGTGTTTATATCTCTGAGGAGCGCTGCAAATGGGTTATGGTTTGTTTGTCTCTATTCTGTAATCCAAGAAAGAAACCAATATTTATTACAAGGATTTCCAGAGGTTCAGAATTTTAGGATTTCTGAGCATAGCTCTTTCTCCTCTCTATACTATCAACACGATTAATAGGGGTCTTGAGAACACCTGTATCTTCATTCCAGAAAATTGTCATTTGAGATTGATTTCCCAGGATATTTCTTTTTCTTCAGCAATTTTAATCAAATTATTACTGGTACATGACCACATATATCTACTTTATCTGATCTTGGGTGTGAAAGATTAATAAAGATGAACTGAGGACTTGAAACACATCCATTGCAGTCTGGCTTTTTAAAACCTCTGATTCTTCTCTGTATTTCTTTTAATTGGGTGAAAGCCCTTTAGAATAAGATAAAAGCAGATATATAGTAATTTTTTTAGACTTCTTAAAAGCTTTTGATACATATAGTTAGAATTTAATGTGAAAATTAGCATCACTGCAGTTCCAATTGCATGCTCTGCCAAAAAATCTAAATGATATTAACATATTTTGCATTGCTAGACATGCATTATTAGTAGATTTATCTTCTTTTACAATTTTTTACATTATTTTTGTGCAAATGAAATTAACACTACAGCTTCTTTAAGTTGCTGAAACAGCAGATGCATATTAATTATTATATATTGTTACAAAATTATCTAATTATCTACAGATTTTCTATCTCCATTCCATTCCTTGCAGAGGAATAGGGCTTTTATTATTTTTAATAGCAGCTATCTCATTATTGTGAGTGAACAGGACTTCATAATCAGAACAAAGATGGTGTATGTTACCTGATGTGTGTTCTGGCAGCTGCAAACCTATTTTGCATTAAGCAAGACCCCTATTTTACTATATTTAGTCTCCATCATCACTGGAGGAAAGGAAATCTGTATCAGTGTCTCATTTCCACGTTTGTTTTTGTTCAGTCTGTGGTGGGCATCACCAAGTTTTAGTGCATGAGAGAACATGAAGCTCCAAGACCAGCCTGTTAATGTGCCAGAAGTTTGTTATTTCTTGAAGTGGTTGACAGAAAACGTAATTCCTGCAGGAGCTGCTGTGTGCCCTGTTTGCTGCTTTGGCTCTGTGGTCCCTCTTTGTTGCTGGATACTCCTGCTTGGCTGCCTGGATCAGGAGGGAGAGAATTTTGGTTTTTTCCCCCCAATGGAACTGATAACAAATTCCATAAAGTGCTTGGCACTTGAATTGAAAATGTTCTGCAATTCATCATTTTTAAAATCCACCTCTGCCAAGCTTAGTTCCACTGACAGACAGACACACACACACACACACACAAGCTTCCCTCCAGATCTCAGTTCAAGAACATCCTATAGCTAATAGTCTGGGAAATGCATTTTCTGGGAGCAACAAACAGGTGCATTTCACTCACAGGCTTGCAGGTATAGGATTCCTGAAGTAGTTTTCCTTAAGATAAAGATTTAAAAAAAGTCCAAATATGTGTCTGGTGCTTAATAATTTGGATTGTGCAGTTATTGTGAACATCAGAGCAATAGCTTCAAGTAGTTCTGCTGAACTCCATTGGATTAATACCTCTGCATGTTTTAGGAAAGCAGAAGATAGTAAATTACTATCCAAAGAAGAATTTGGATAAAATGGTCTCAGGTGTTTGTGGTCAGCTTTTTACATGGCTGATGGTTCTGAGTGTTTCCAATCTGTTCAGCATTCATTATTTCCACAGACCCCCCTTTCAGTGGATTGTACCTAAGATCTTGAATTAATGACAATAGAAGGTGATAAGCAGGTGTTCTGCTATCAAGAATACCCCAAATAGAATCCAAAATTAAATACTTAAGTGCTTAAATACTTAATATCCTGGTTTGAATTCACTACGGAGGGCAAACAATAATTTGTGGAGAAACCTAAATTTATTATTATTGGATTTTTTAACAAAGCTTATTTTTAAAACATCAAGAGATTTTTATTTTTTTTTTTGTCTTGTAATCCATAAGACTTATATAAACCCTTCTAAATATCCGCCACCACTGTTAGAATGCTGGGCAGTGTTGTTTTTTGGGTTTTTATTTGTCAAGTGGCCAAACCTGCTGTCTGTTGGTGGAGAGTTTCTTTCAGTTCACTAGTGAGACAGGCATTTGCTAACACAGGAAAACCTGAGAATTATCATGTCCTTTTTCCCCTGTTACATTCCACTGTTAGTGGAACATAAAAATATGTTTTAGCTATTTGTAAGATGTGGTAGAAAAGTTCTTTCCTTTTTACAACCTAGTGGTTACACAATTGTAAGATACTTAAAAAAGGAAAAATTTTATTTCATGTTCATTGCTGTGGAAATGTTATGTGATGTTGCTCTGTTTTGGCCACTTCTATGTCATTTTAATTATCAGTCACTACAACGAGCTAAGTGGAAAGGAGGATTGAAAATGGTGAGAGTATTGTGAAAAGTTGTTTGGTTTTCTTTTTATTCTTGCCATTTTATTAAATATTCTCAGAATTGCGGAGGGAAGTTAATGAGATGGTTTTGCATCAGTGTGTCAAAGCAATTTTGCTTTTACACAATTCACGCATTGCTTTTTATTCTATGTATCTTAAAAAGAAACAAGAGTGACAGTTTTTTTAAAGTACATTAAGTGGCATTAAGACAAGAGTGATTTGCAGTGAGAGAGAGGGGAGTGATTTTTTTTTGTCTTTCATGGTGGTTAAGCACATTTCCTTGTGAGGGGGGAAAAAGATGACAGCAAGTTCTGGAGCATTTGGGATTATTCTGTATTAACTATAGAGTATTTAGGTTTATTTTTAAGGATGGCAGAAATCTGTTTAAAGAGACAGTCTTGAGTAATACATGCACAGATTTGCATCCACTCTGTTGGCAAAATGTTATGTAAACAGAATATACTCTGTAAAGCAAAGCAGTATTTCTGTAAGGTTTTCTCTATGTATCAGTGAATGTATTATTGTTCTTTGAGGAGTTTATCACAGGTGGTGTGGCATCTAAACTTTTTGTTATTTCCTAACGTCACAAGAATGTGTTTGGTTTTTTTTTAATGTGTTTTTAAAGAAGTCTTTTAACTATCAGCAATTCTAAGACAAAATTGAACATTTTTTAGGACCCTTCTGAGAACTCTCAGTAGCTTGTTTCGCTTCTAGGTGATGCTCATTGCCTTTCAGTTCTGTGTTTTCTGTGAATGTGCATGAACATTTCACAGACATTTTTCTGGGGTTTCCCAATTACCGAGTCCGGTCTGCACTCCAGTCAGGATCTGGTCTGTGTTTTCCCAAGTACCAGCTCTGGCCAGAATCCAGCCCGGGTTTTTCGGATTACCGACTTCGGTCCTGACTTTGTCTGGAATCCGGTCCGGGATTTCCGGATTACCGACTCCGGTCTGGACTCCGGCCGGAATCCCGCCCGGGTTTTCCAAATTACCGACTCCGGTCTGGACTCCGGCCGGAATCCCGCCCGGGTTTTCCCAAGTACCGACTCCAGCCGGAATCCGGTCCGGGTTTTCCAAATTACAGACTCCAATCCGGATGCCGGCCGGAATCCGGTCTAGGTTTTCCGGATTACAGACTCCAATCCGGACTCTGGCCATAATCCGGTCCGGGTTTTCTGGGTTACCGACCCCGGTCCAGACTCCGGCCGGAATCTGGTCCGGGTTTTTCAGATTACCGACTCCGGTCCGGACTCTGGCTGGAATCCAGTCTGGGTTTTTCTGTATTGCTGGAATCCGGTCCGGGTTTTTCAGAGTACTGACTCCGTCCATAATCCGGTTTGGGTTTTCTAGATTACCGACTGTAGCCCGGCCTCTGGCCAGAATCCTATCCGGGTTTTCTCAAGTACCGACTCCGGTCCGTACCCCAGCCGGTATCCAGTCCACGTTTTCTCACGTACTATTCCTTTCAGATATTCAGATATTTCAGATATTTCAGATATTTCCAAACCAATATTGCTGTATTATTAATGCAGCAGAAAGTCAAAGACCTGGGTACGTACAATTATGGCTCAGTGTTCAGTCAAACTACTTCTTTTTCTCTGTATTTTTAGGGGAACATCATTAAAACAGTGTTTTAGGTCATAGAAGGAATTTTTTTGATGAATTCTGTCAGTAAGCTTTTTAGACAGTTTTAGTTAACTTTTTGTTTTATCTCATCCTGGTAGAAGGTGCCTTAAATAAACACATAATGATGAAATACCATCTTCTGTCCAATCTTCCTTTGAATCTGAAATTTAAACAATCATGAACAGTTAGTTGATTCATATACCACAAAACTTCTTAGAGAAATGCAAGTTAAAGACTATTTGTGTAGTACTGAGCAAGCTGTGCGTGAAGCAGTAATTTTGGGCTAGAGAAATATGACATTGTGAGTAACTCTCTGATTTTTCAGTCTTGAAAAAAGGAGAAATGATCACTGAAATGATGATAGAATTGTACTTTTACTCAGAACCGAGAGGGGTAGGGTGCACAAGTATTACTATTCAATTCAGATATCTCAGAGCATGTTGTCAGTAGCAGTGAGGTCAGAGATGGGGCAATGTGAAATGCTGGGTTGCAGAAGTGCGTCCCAGTCTGAGCCGCGTGGAAACTGGTGCTCAAGGTTTTTGCTTGCATTGAGAAAGAAAACATAAAGCACAGTCACTGCAGAAGTAGAAGTTCAGGCCTTGCTTTCTGTGCAGAAACTTTCTAAAGACTGCCTCTTTTTGTGCTCCTTATATTAACTTAATAATTGATT